>JBDPZO010000009.1:1945350-2375183 GCA_039877585.1 Heterodera filipjevi
ATTCATGACCTCGGTGGGGGTTATGGGCAATTCACTTTTTCTTTTTCATAACAAAGTGTGAAGGTTTCCTTTTATTACTGTATTATCTTCCATGTCAATTTTGTTCCAACTTTTAGGCCATAGGCCCTTTCCCATATGTTTGGTCGAAATTTCTCCGCGAAATGGGCGTGACAGATTTGAGGTGTTTTCAAATTTTGAAATGGAAATGAACATTTTGCAAAATTAGCACGAAGAAAATGTCACGCAAAATGTTCTCATTTATGTTGGAAAAGAATGGCGGTTGGCTGAAAAAGAAATTGGACGAATATTTGGAGGAGGGCGACTACAAATTCAACGAGAATTGATCAATCCACCCAAGGACATGGTGCACTTTGTGGAAACACTTATTTATCTAAAAAACTGCATTTCAATTGTCACAGATGGCAAAGACCAATGGACCCTTCGGGGACGATCGTCGTGAAAAGTCCATTCTTTACCAAATCGTGTCGGAGCGACGCGGGTCTTGACGTAGGTGGTTGAATGAGGAAAAAAGTTGTTTTATTGGCCTCCTTCTGGTTTTTTTTGAAATTTTTGTTTAGACAAAGTCGATTTTTGCTCCGTGATTCTCTGCTGACGGATGTTTCAATTAATTTGAGTTCGGTGCGCGTTTGAACTTTTAATGGGAATTTGTTTTTACTTAATTTGCAAAGATATTTCAGAATGAATGGGCGTCGCATTTTGGGCACAGTCAGTGTCACTGTCGACAGCAAAGGGTTCAAGCGCATTTGTCACCCTGACAAAATTGTGTATATTTGAATTTGCAATGCATCCTTGACCACCGTTCCCTTTTTTAGAAATTTTGCCGCATTTTGATTCACGCAAATTGATGCACGAGTGCGTTTATGGGCACAAAACAGTGATTGCAGCAGAAATTATGTGATTTTGGTTCATAATTTGGTATTTGTTTTAATTTAATTGTTTAAGGTACGTTCGGGCACTCATGGCGGCCGACCCGCACCTCGATTTACCGGACAGAACGGGACGAAGTTCAAAATGTCCAATGGTGAGTCGGTTTTTATTGCTTTCATTTCGATTTTTACAGCACACAATGACCGTTGGCATTTTGTCGCTCGACAACAGCGTGATTTCTGGTGTGAAAGAATATTAATTGTCGAACGGAAATGTTTTTAGATTCGCTTTTCGAGTGATGCGCAATTGGACGTGCGAAGAAAGTGATCGAAGCGATTGACATGCGAAAAATGCCAAAATGTGTGATGCAAATGAATCTGAATGCGGCAGGATCAAAATTGTGAGGAAATGCGAAGCGAATTGACGCCCATTTGGCCACGTACTCGATGGACTGAAAATAATTGCCAAAGTGACTTTTTTGTTTTCATTTACTGACCAATTAAGGCATTCCCTTTTTAGGTTCGAAGCTTTGACCATGGCAAAGGCGTTCATCGTTCTCGTTGAGTGCGTGTTTCTGTTTTAAAAACAAAAAAACCGGGCAGCATTCTGGACGAAGGGGCAAATAAAGCGTGTAAACAAATCATTATGTGCGTGTTTAAATCCGATTGAGCGTTTCAGTTGGACCTGACGAGTCCAACCCCGGGGGGACTTTGGTCGCCTTCTTTTACATCAATTACGAAGACATCGGAAAGAGGGAAATGGCGACGAAGGCATTGCGAAAGTTCACTGCGAACCATCCGAATACTCTGCGTCAGCAATACCACCAAAGTGGGCACACTTCAAATATACCATAGTCCCTTCTCTTTTTTATTCACCCATCATTTCCTAGCGCATCGAACCGCCCAAAGAGGAGGCCGAGGAGGAGGAGGACGGAGGCATTTCATTTCACCGCCTCGTAAGAAATGAGAGAGGAAGACGAAAACCAAAGCTGAAATGGTAGGAAGTAATAGAATAGTGATGTTTATGCCCAGACATACAATATATATAATGCGATGTTCCCTCTTCTCTTTTCTTCTATTTTTGATCACCATTCTCTCTCTCCCTCCAAAATTATGTATTTGCATTTCTCTAATTACTTTCTCTGTGTGTTTTGTATTTGCTTTAATTCTTCTGTAATAATATCTTTTTTTCCTCCTTTAATTTAATACGCATATTCTTTAAGTTATTATTGTAAATTGTTTTGTGTTTTTCATTTGAATTTTTATCGGACTTTACTTCTCTAAGTCTATGTAGTAGTTTTGTTCGATCCTTTCCGATTTTTCTGTCTTTCGTTTTTAATCTTTATTTTCATTCATTGAATCGTTCAATAATTAATTGTCTGTACTGCTTGTTCTCCAGGTCCTTGTCGATTTTGATAATTAATTTAATAACATGTTATTTTACTTGGTGGAACCAGTCGGAAAGAACATTTGGAGATTGGGGAGGGGGGGCGGCGCGAAGGGCAACGATGGGTGAGTAATATGGAGGGAGGGGGGGGGAGAGGAGACGGGTTGGGCGGAGGAGCATCCGGCGAGGGGCAAGCAGAATTCCTGTGATTAGCCCGAATGTGATGACCAATTGTTTTTGCTAATTTTGCCGCGGGTTTTGCTTGAACTTGTCATTCATTCCCTTTTTATGACCTTGACTAACACAATGTGTGCATGTCGGCATTAGCGTGATTCGGGGGAGGGGGAGGAACGGCATTTGGATTCAATTTCTTTAAATTACCCTTTCAAAATCACACATTTTTATTCCGTACATAATTACCCCCCATTTCGAATCCATCTATTCATTTGGCCGGTGTCCAATTGGTTTTCGCTATTTACCCACTTTCTTTGGGCACCGTTCGTTTTTCTGTGGCGGCGGATGACCAAAAGGGACACGGAAAAGGCCTCGCCGAGTGAATCCGACAACTCTTTCGTATTCCACAAAATGTGATGAGAACGATTGTTGGGGCGGAGAAAGCGAAACTTTGGAGGGATTGGCGACGAAAATGGCATCGGAGAAGGGCACAACAGAGAGACAATTGCGCACATTTTAAAAATGCCATCAACGCAAAATGGGACGGCACCAATGGACGAACAGTTGCATCACTTGGTCGGCATTTGCACAGCGTTCCATTCGCAAATCCGCGCGGTGCGCAAAAAATTGGGCGAACGGTCGAAGCGGTCAATGCGACGGACGGCGGACAGTTCGCGAAAGGCGTGCGAATTGGTCGCATTTACGAAGTGAGAAATTGAAAAAAATGAAGGGCAGAAGGTATAAAAAAAGTCAAATGACTCCAGAAGGCTCGTCCCTTTTATTACTATTGCCTAATGGAACACGGCACATTTTGTGACTGTAATAACTTTTTTCTTAATCTGCTAATTCAAAGATAATTAGTATCATCAGAAAGCTCTATATGTGCTGCATACATTTCCAAATATCTAAAAAATCCATCCATATATAAAAAAGTTATGACCTGTCGCCGTAATGCAGAAAATTCAATTTTTTGAGGTTTTTTGGATAATTTTTTTTGATTTTTAAATTTTTTCGAATTAGCACATTATAGATCTAGTCAAGTGCTTTCGAATAATACATATTGTTTATTTGAACATTATTGCTAGTCGCGCCGAACTGAGTGGTTCCGCTCCATTGTTTGTTGTTTTAAAAATTTGCTTTTCCAATTCCGTAGCGCACCATTTGGCCGTCCATTGTCCAAGTCGACTTAAACATCAATCGCTTTCGAATTTCGTTCGCGGTAAACCATACGGACATTTTATATTTGTCATTTCTGAAATATTGTCGTTTCTCTCCACAGAAACAATTGACTCATGCAAAATCAACGACCCGCGACTCGAATGGTGCTGAACATCAGCAAATTTAGGGTTACCAATGGGAAAAAAAATATTCCATTTGAAAAACGTAATCAAAATCATTGTCAGGTGACGATGAGAAAAAGTGATTGGCAGCGCAATTGGCATTTGTGCTGAAACCGAACGTGTACTCCGAATTCGTGCGAGGGGCGAAGTTCGCGGGCTTCGAGTCAAACAGCACACAGTAGCAGAGGCCACGGCGATTCAGAGGGAATTGGCAACAAATGTCGTTAAAAATTCGGAAAACACATAAGAATTTTTTTTTTTTTTCAAAATCATTTAGGATAAAAATGAAATAATTAACTATTAATTCTTTTACTCGTTCCCTGTTCCTTCTCCGTACTTCCTGCTTCGTCTTTCGCCTTCCTTTGCTTCTGTTTCGGCTTCTTGGCGCTATTCTGTGCCGTTGGCCCTTCGTTTCCCTTTCCTTCCCTCTCTTTTGTCCCTTTTGTCTTCATTTCCCCTTTTTTCTTTCCTTTTGATTGTCCCCCCCCGGCGTTTGCACCGTTGGTCACCTCCGCGTTCAGTGGCTGCTGCTGTTTTGACTGTTTGCCTCCTCCAAAAAGCGCTTTCCACTCGGCTACTTTTGCAGCTTCAATTTAGTGAACAAAGCGAAGGGCTTAAAAAGGGCAAAGAATCATGGAAAGATAAAGGGCAATAATTAATAATTCAAAGGGAAGGGGGGAAAATTGGACAAAATGTTAGGCCACGATCACCTTGTTGTTGTGTGTCCACCCTTCAAAAACATAACGAAGTGTTTGGGCATCACATGTTTTTGGCAGATTGCACTGCTGTTGAATTTGTGCGGCGGTGTCGGCATGAACGGATAGAGCAGCACGGACAGCAGCACACTGAGGTTGGCGGAGACGCCAATGATCGTTTCGGCACGTTTTCTGCAAAAGTAAAAACAAAAATATGTGATGGACAAAAAAACTTTGCAAAATGAAGAATTTTTTCCTCTCTATGCAGCCGTTTCCATTTTTTATCCCCTTTTTAACGGAATTCCGTTTTAAAGTTTATTGTTGACTTCATATGTGTCATTTATTTTGACTGACCGTTCTTCATCGTGCCTTTGACCAATGCCCCGGTTTGCCGCCTGCATGTATTGGTTGCCCTTTCTTGAAATGGACTATGGCCGCCGATGCTCTGAAGAAGTGTTTGCCCCGCTGGCCAACAATGTCCTCAATGCCCGCCATTGTGTAGTCAAAGTATTTGTTGTACACCTTTGTACCAAATATTGTATACAGTATCATCAATCCTCACTCAATCAGCGGAGTACGGTATTGTCCGATTGTACAAATACCTTTTCTACCATCATCTCCTCATATTCCATGTCCTGCTTCTCAACTTTGAGCAAATACAGCAAAGGACGGATGGTAATGCCCTAAAAACAATTGAAGAAAATGAACGGCCGAAAAAGGAACAAAAAGTGCAAACACCTGCAGAAAAACGGTGAAGTAAATGACGGCGATGCACGTGGTGACGAACCTAAACAAAAGGCCAATCCCATCATTTGGCAATTAAATGGGCCAAACATTTGTTTCGCTTCGATTATTGCCGGGAGGGAAACGACCAAACCGAAGGCAATGGCACCGCGCAACCCCCCGTAAGAGAGGACGAACTGATCGGTGACGCTGAACTTTTTGTTGCGGAACCGATTCAGAAAGGCGCACTGCACAAGAACGCCTTGGAAAGACGGGTAGCTGGTTACGGTACGCGTTTGAATACGGTAGAATGGACAACAGAACGGTACCGAAAACACGGTAGATGAAACATATGAGAATAGTGATGGCGACGAACAGAGTGTCCCAGTGATGTTTGCTGGCGATGGAAGACAAGCCGAGGAACATGAAAATCACTGAAATGCCATTTTAATTAATAATCCAAATGCAATTGTGGTACAAAAAATTTAATTTGAACACAAGTTAAAATCATTTTCTCTTTGCTTAAAATTCGAAAAAAAAAACAATTTTCTTCTCCATTTTTTGCCGGTGATTCTCCCGCCCCTCTTTTAAAGCCGCCCCCTTCACTGCGAATCTTTTCCCTGTTTATTCTCAATTTCCTATATTTATCAGGCTACGAAATTGTTAATATTTAAATTTTTCTCAATTTTTCAAAACGCCAAAAGTTTTTTACCGGTTTAATCGTTATAAATTTTAACGTGCCAAGCCTTTATTTATTGCCATTTTAACCGCCAAATGACCTGTCTCACTGCTTTGTGCCAACATTTTGATAAAATATTTGACGGAACTGTTCGCGTCGTGGCTCATGTTTCCCTTGACGTACTGTTTCATCGCAATGCCACAGGCGACAATTCTAAAAGGGCAAAAGCAAAACGGGAAAATGGGAAATGCCATTGACAAATTGATTGATTTGGTTACGCGAGAATGGCGGACAATCCGAACATTTCGGCGGTGAGATAAGAAAGATAGGGGACGACGAAGACGAACACCTTTGGGGAAAAGAATGAGCAAATGACGGACGGACGTAAAGGAAAACTCAAAATGATTGGGCGGGGGGGGGGGGGATTTGGGAGAGATTAGAGGCCGAATAAAAAAGTAAATGACTAAGTCCGATTGACTGACTGATCAAATAAATGTGAAAATGGCTTAATGCGCTTACCGGCGCGAGTATTTTGACGCGTCCGGTGAATCTAAACGTTATTAGCGGATTAAATACTGAACAAAAAATAAACCCCCATCAGCACTTGGTCAAAATGCTGGCAAAGAATGCGAAAAGCAGTCCGGTCAATGTGCCGCCAAGCGAAATGACCACAAAAGAGCCGATGCCGGCCAAATAATCCGCCAAGACGAGCTGATCGACGCCGATCAGTGTGAATTTGCGGAACATTTGATAGAGGACCCGAAATGATTCACTTTTTAGGTTTGTTCATTCAAAATTGGCGCCTTTCACTGACCACGCTGACCCCGTCGTTGAACAGCGCCTTGGCAAAAAGTAAACGGAGGGAATTAATGGATAGACGGACAATGGGGGATAATAAACTGATCACCTCTCCAAAAACGTTGATAAAAAGGAACTCGTTGACATGAATCTCCTCAAAGACAGCAATCACTGCCACGGGGTCGACGGCACTAATCAGAGAGGCGAAGAGGAGAATTTCGAATGGAGAGAATGGCACGGAAAAGAGGGAGAAGTGGCCAAGGATGTGCAGGGTAAGCCTTGGTTGAATTGCGATTGCAACAGATGGACGGGCGATCAACCAATCATTACCCAATGGCCAAAGTGTTCCAAATTGTGCCGACAATAGCGAAGAGCATGACGGAGTCCCAATTTTCGAACAATTGTCTCGAGGGCATGAAATAGCCTGAGAGAATGGGTGGGTAGACAAAGGAGGGGAGGGAGGGTAATTGGCTTTAATGAGGCAATTACCGGCATCGAAAATGATCGGAGGCAAAAGGTAAAGGAAGAAAATGGTGGACTTGAGGTTGTACAGGTCGATGCTGACGTGCAAATGGTGCAGCGCAAAGCCAAGCACAAGTCCGACCACGATGAGCAGTGCGCTGTCGGGGATCGCTTCACCGAACTTTTTGTGCACGTGAAAAACTAACGGACGGAGGGGGGGGGGGAGGGGAAATTGGGAAACAATGCTTAAAATAACGGGACAAATTGGTACGGATTTTGGCAATGCTGGCGAGGAGAAGCCAAACACCGACGGTGTACGGTGTCTCGACGTGGTGCCAATTTAGGGAGACAATCTGAGCAGAAAAAATGGGGAAAGAAAAGGAAAATGCCAATTTAGGAAAATGCCAAAATTGAAGGGGAAAGAATACTATCGGAGAAATGACCCATGAAATGATTAAGCTAATTGGTTCATTTTACAAAATGAAAGTGCCGACTTGGAAGTGCGTCAGCCGTTGCTCCTCCTCCTCCCCATTTGCGTTGATGTCGAAAGTGTGTGCCGTCTGTTGTTGCTGCTCCTCCCCCAAATGCCCTTCCTCGTCCTTTCTCCGTTCGTCCGTCACTTCTCCGTCCACTGGCGTGGCATTGTCCGCCTCCCCGTCGACTTCGACCACTTCCCCCGACCGACCAATTGAATTTGTGCTGTTTTGAAGCGGCAATTTGTTCAGAAAATGCCCCAAATTTGGAGCAGCAAAAAGTGTGGAGAAGAAAAAGAGGAGAGAAAAAAGGAAAAATAACGGCGGCATTTTGGAAGGACCAGAAAAAAGGTGATGAGGTGACTTCGTCGGCCTTCAGTGCTTCGCCTTTTGTGTTGGTCAATTTGAATAAAAGTTAAACCAATAATCAGTGAAATGTTTTGCGTTTTGTCAGTCGAAAAATGGGCGGGGGCGGGGGGAGGGATTAATGAATATAATCCGAGATGAATTAACCTAGACGAGGGGAACATTCAGCAGCAGAGGGAGGGCACAAACCAAAAAATGCGAACAATGGGATAAAAAATGGGGGGGGGGGCAAAAATGGGGGGGGGGGGCAAAAGGGGGGGGGGGAAGGGGGCAAAGGGTGCCCCGCGGGGAGAGCGATCGCCAACGCAATGCATCAAAAAAGGGCTCATCGCCACCCTCCGCTGCTGCTGATCACTACCACAGCCAATCGATCAGCAGCATCAATCAGACTCTCGACAGCGCACAATTTGGGTGTTTGTGGTGAAAGGAATCCTAAATACCTATGTAATTTTCAATGATTGTAACTTCCCTTTTCATGGAAATATATGCACTTTGAAAATGCCATCCAAAAATTGCCGAAAATCTTTCATTCGTTATAAAAAACACTTTGTTTTTTTTTATCAAAAATTGGCAAATTTATGTAATAAATTATATTTAACAAATATTTTATTGAAAATTGGCAGGTGAAATGGAATTTGTCACTATAAATTGGCTGTTGTCCCTCCCATTTTTCTCATTCGCATTCGGTTGTTTTTCAGCGAGGGAATTTAAATAAATTAAAAGGGACGAATTGACGATGAAATGCGACTGAATGAATTTTAAAAAAGCCAACAAAAAATTAGTTGACTAATAAAACAATGAAAAAAAGTTTCACAAATTATGGCACTTTCCAACAATTGTCCCTGTGACCACCAAAATCTTCCGCTGATTTCTTCCGTCTGTCCCTTCCCATTTTTTCCCATTAGTCGCCCAATCATTTTTCCCAATTGCCGCGCTTCATTCACTGTTTTATTATATTTGAATGATTCTTTTTGCGTATGTCTGTTTTTGTCCCATCCCATAAAATATCAAAGTTTTTTAGGTTTATTTGGACCGGAAAGTATACCATTTTTAAAAACAGTTGTATTCACTTTTGAAATGATCAGAAATCATCCATTTGTGGGAAATGAAATAAACAAATGATTGATTGGGGGTAATGATTTGTGATTATTAATTGATTATTTAATTAATTAATTAATTAATGATCGTAGATATTTCATTTTTTGTTCGTCTCTTTCGGAATGTGTTCGTTTTTTCCCTCTTAACAATCTTCCTTCTCATCCTTTTTGCTCTTCTCGCAATGTTTCCCCCAAAAGTTGGTCTGACATACGCATTTGGCACTGTCAGAATTGGCCAAGCACCATCCATGCCCATTACAGCCGCTATGTCCAGGACAAAATGCTGAATTTGGATAAAATTAAGGCTAATTGACATAATTAGGAATCGCATGCCGTGTTTGCAGAGGGGGCCACAGAAGCCCTTGAAACAGAGACACAACGGAGTGGACGGAGTGCCAAAACAAATGCCGTTCGAATTACAATCGGACGAAGAGCATCTCTAAAAGTGCAACTGCTACAGTTGCGGTCATTCCCATCCCCTGCTATTAGACTTCGTCGCTTCCATTTGATAAAGTTCGAATGGCCACTGCCAAAATTGCCGTCCGTTCTGTGCCCGTCTCCTCGTCGCCCTCCCCCTCCTCCGACGATGACCCATTGCCTTTGGCTGTTTCCGTTGTTGCGATTGGTGGCGCTTCGGTGGGCGAATCTTTGCATTCCTCGGACTCGCCGCAAGAGGACTCGATGATCTGAGAACATTTGGTTAAAGGCGCAAAAAGCGCAAAAAGCCTTTTTCAATTTCCAAAATTGGTCTTTTTGGTGATCAATTGTCTTTTAATTTGCCAAAAAAAGGAATTACAATTCGTTTGGGACAAGTGCCGCAGGGGAAAGACAGCACTTGGGACAAATGAGCAGCAGCGGAACAAACAATGAAAGCAATGAGCACCAAATGTTTTGAATTCATTTTGTGGGCATATGACCCGAATTTGCCGTTTGTCACTGTTTGGGCCAATGGCTCAGCCAACCGCAAAAAAGCATTTGCCATAAATTCCCTTTCGATCGGCATAATCCCCCTCAAAGTTTTCGATCGGCTTACCCCCCCCCCCCCAACCCCCCCAAATTGTGCCGCCGCCATTTCCTCGCCCCTTTTTATCTGTCGGTGTCGTCATAATTGATTTATCTGTTAATGTTTTGTCATTTGTTTTTCTTCATCATCCATCCTTTTTTATTATTGCCTCACAATTTTTACTTTCACCGAATTTTAATGGGAAAATTTGCGCTGAAAATAAAAATGAACGAATCGTTGAGGGACTTTTTGCATTTTGTACGATCCGTCCGACAGATGGACGGCCTTTGTTCCTTCGTTTTTCTCTTCTTTTAATCGGTTTCGCCCGCCATCAGTTCCCAAAACTCCTCAAATTCGATCTTTCCACTTCCGTCCTCGTCGATTTCGTCCACCGCCGCCTCCAAGTCTTTGTCGCTGAGATCGGGCGCAATTTCGTGCAGCAATCCTTTCAGTGTGGGGCGCGCAATGTAACCATTGCCCTGAGAGGAAATTGAGCAATTATTGGACAATGAGTAAGTTGAAAAGCCAAAAAACATAATCAGAAATTCCAAAAATCTTTCATTAAGCTCATGGATGGTGCCGTCATTAATTAGTCAACGACCTAATTACCATGATTAAGCAATATTAAAGGCCTTAACTAAGCAATGAGCTAATTTCCATAATTAAGTAAGCAATGCCAAAGGCCGTAATAAAGCAATAACTTAATTAGCGTAGTTAAGTAAGGCGCAATCCCTAATCAGTCAACGACTTCATTAGCATAATTAAGCAATGCCAAAGGGCTTTCTAGTCATCAATCAATGCTTCCTCGCCCTGTCCATTAGTTTTGACTTGCCTCCTTGTCAAACAGTCGGAATGCCTCCTTCAACTCCTTTCGCAACGTGTCCTTGTCCACCGTGTTGGCCACTGTGTATACCAACGCGCAGAATTCGTCGAATTCCAATTTTCCCGAGCCGTCCGCGTCAAACTTTCGGATCAATCTGACGGGGGAGGG
Source organism: Heterodera filipjevi (assembly GCA_039877585.1). Taxonomy (NCBI): domain Eukaryota; kingdom Metazoa; phylum Nematoda; class Chromadorea; order Rhabditida; family Heteroderidae; genus Heterodera; species Heterodera filipjevi. The sequence continues at coordinate 1,956,426 of JBDPZO010000009.1, forward strand.
AGAGCATTTGTTAATGGTGCCAACACTTGCTATTGCTCACTTTCTGAGGGTCTTCTCGTCAAAGTCCTGCTCCATGGCGTTCATAATCTGTCCAATTTGCGTGGCCATAATATATCCGTTTTTCCCGCGGTCGAACATGTCGAAGAAGCGTTGGTACTCCTCAATTTGGGAGCCGTCAATTTCGGCAAGGATTTCTTCGATATTCTCGGCCATTTCTCAACAATCTGTGATTGTTATTCAACTTAAGAAATATGGAAAGGATGAGAAAAAAGATGCTTTGGGGTAACAAAATGAGGAAGAATGGGGGGGGGGGAAGGAAAGGCGATCAGAATCGGACGGACAATTGGATAAATGTGCGGAGTTCGACGAATAGCCCGAGGAGGGGAGCGGAAGAGCAGAAACTGATCGGAATAAGTCCGATCAGCCGGGATTGAGTGGCGAGGAGCGGAGATGTGAGAAGCAGAAGAAAAAAAGCGGGCAGAGGGACTGGGTGAGGGGACAATTGGCCCAAAGCCGAGCAAATGGAAAAAAATGTAATGTGATGAGAGAGTTGGAGGAGGGGAGGGAGGGAAAGGGACAAGGAATGGGCGGGGCGGATCGTCTGGAGAACTGAGAAAGAAAGAATAATGTTAATGGGGATAAAGGAAGAGGGGGAGGGAGACGAGGGGACTTGATCAAAGAGGAGAGGAAGGGATCAGCCGGAAGATGTCGGTAACAACTGTTAATAAAACGGGGAAGAAGAGGGCACATTTGAGACAGCAGGGCAATGGGGGACCATGAGTGGGAGGAAATGTGGGAGAGAGAAGGAGAGAGCGAGAGAGACAGAGAGGGGAGAGAGAGGGGGGAAAAATAGGGGGAGAGAGAGGGAGAGGGGAGAGAGAGGGGGGAAAGATAGGGGGAGAGAGAGGAGAGAATAAAAGCCGGAGGGAAGAAAATTTAAAAGAAAAAAAGTGAATGGAGGGAGAAAGGCAAAAAAGAGAGAATAAGCAAAGGAAAGCATGGAATGTGAAGAGGGAGGACGGGGGGAACAGAAAGAAACATCAAATAAAAAAGAAAGAAGATTCACTTTTAAGCAGCAGATCAGCTAAAAGAGTGATTGATCAGTTCGTAGCAGCAGAGGAACGAATGCGGGCACAGAGACGGGAAAAGGAACAGTTGCCAAAGAATGCATGGGAAAAGCCAAATGAAAAGCGATCAAATGAGGCCAAAGGAAAAGCATTAAGGGATGGCATACACTCGGAATGGAGACGAGGACGAGGAAGAAATCCACGGCCAAACATAAATAGTCGCTATCAGCTAAACCGATCGATTGAATGGAAAGCAAATCAAAGGGAGGGGGGGGGGGGGGTGAGACGAGAAGTTTAAGAGAACAAAGGGGGCGGAGGGGGGGGGGGGGGGCGGTGGGCATTGGGCCAATCACTTGTCGAAAAGTGAAACTTCGCCGAAGTCTGACTTTTGTTCTTCCCTGTTAGACATACAGCTCCAATGCGTATCCCTTGTAAAAAGTGCGTTTTTAAGGCCCTAATTAATGTATGAAGAGACGCGCGTTTACACGACGACCACCGGGGCCCGGTGGGTGCCGGCTGCGCCCTCCTACGACGGGGGCAATGTCGACTTTAACCCATGGTTGGACACGAGTTATCTGCGCACTTTGCCCGGACTTCTGAAAGTCATTGTCATTGTAAGTCTTCTCTGTCTCATTGTATTTCTTAGTAACATATGTTCATTGATCCATAATGGTACGCTACCATGATTAATTACCCTTTCACAAAATAACCCAAAGGTATTTAATCTGCTCTGCTTCATGTGCCTGTTAATTGGTGGCCCAGCTTATTACGCGGGCGTCGGAGGCGCAACTTTCGTTTCTGTGTTCGGCTTCATCCTCTCTCTAACTCTTCTTATGGTCTGCTGCTTTTCATGCAATTAAAAACAAAAAGAAAATTTGATCAAAGGGGTTTTATGCCCCAATTTTTGCAATTTTCTCGTTTCCTTTCATTTTTGGCACTTTTCCTTTCCTACCCCTTTCAGCTATACCTCTTCCACATCGTCGATCAGTTTCCCCAAATCCCGTGGATTGTCAGCGTATGTTCGAAACTTTGTTTTCTTCCCTAATTATCTTTTACATTAAGGAAATGATCTATTGTTTTGCTTGGACCATTTTCTATTTCATCGCCGGATCAGTGTTAGTCCTTTAAAGTTTGCCGCTCTGATCACTGATCAGTCAGTGGCTTTTCCCCCGTTCTTTCTTAGGTTGGCCATTGCCTCGGTCAGTCATCCGTACGCCGGCGGATGGGCAATTGCTGCGGTCAGCGAATTACCCCAAATTCATTCATTAAAATTAATTGGGGAGTGAGTGAATGGCTCATTGTGGCCATTTAGTTCTTCGGCTTTTCGGCAATGCTTGCCTACGCGTTGGACTGTTACCTCAAATTTTTGGCATGGAAAAACAACGAAAGGGCAATGGGCGGAATGGGCAACAGCGACGGAAGGAGGGGCCGAATTTCGACAAATCGAAACACAGAAATTTATTGAAGGAAAAGGAAGGAAATCTCCAAAACAAAAGAACATTCTCTGTTTTACATTTATATGTCTTAAATCAAATTACATTTTTCTCACTTTGGTACTTTTTGTTTTTACATCCATTCGTTTCCCCCAATTGACCCGAAGGAGAATGTTTAGCAGTGAATCCCTAACTATCGGCACCACCGGACCCCCGTTCTCTTATTTCAAAAATAAATGTTTTACCATCAAAATTTCAGTTGGCACTTGGCACTCCTCATTAAAATTGTCTCGTTCAAAGCCAGAAGAGATTTCTAGTTCAAATTTTTTGATTGTTTAACTACCGTAGTTTAATTTTAAACTTTGGAACCTTCTTTATAATTTGTGTTACATTTTTCATCGTCCTTTTTTTTAAATCTTCATTCTTCTACAAAGAAAAAATTTACATGAGAAAAATTTTTATAACTAATTTACAGCCCACCCTTTTCTATGAATTAGATTTATGGATGAAAAAGGAAATGCTCAAAGTTCGGTCTCTCCGATGCCGTTGGAATTTCCGCCCTCTTCTCTTCCTCTTCCAAATTCATCTCAAAACATTTCTCCGTTTACAACTCTAAATGAATCTGCTGCTGTTTGCTTTTCCTCCACTTCGAGCCCAAAAGTAGCCATTTACAACAACAACAGTCAAATGGCCAATGATCAGCAGCGATGTTCTCCGTCCGTTAGCAATTCGAAGTGTTTAAAAAGGATCATTTAATCCTAATTTTCCACTGGTTTTCTTTCTTTGACCATTTTAAGCTTTAAAAGAGTGCTCAGCCGAAGTTGCACTCCTTCGTCCTCCAACGCGTCGCTCCATTTAAAAATTGGGACGCCAAAATCAACCGCCGGGGATGTCTATGAGTTCCACAGCAGTCCCGAGGAAGACAATGTTCCAACTACGAGTTCCGGCTTTTTCTTTGCTTCTGTTCCTAACGCCGGCGGCATTCTTCAATCGAAAGGTCCATAAAGCTGAATCATTTGAACTTAACTATATTTTCTACGCAAAATTTTCAATTTATGTCAGAAAGTAGTCAGCCGCCACAAAAGAGAATAAAGACGGCCATTTTGGCAAAGAAATTGTTGGCAGCGGCAGCCGATTCGAACTTAATCGACACCATTGGAGTGGGACAAATGACAAATGGAAAGTGTACGCCCAACAGAAAGACAACGGCGGACGAACAATTCGCAAATGAAAGTGGAACCATTTTGGGTGAGACTTGAAGGGATAAATATTTGCTTATTTTATACACTTAATCGTTACAGAGGAACAACAAAAGGAAATCGATGGAATGGACGAAGGACCCTTTGAGGAGGACGAAGACGAAGCGGAGGAAGGGGAGGACGAGCAGGAGAGGCACGAAGAGGGGCCACGGGCGGACGCGGCCGCTTCTGTGGTCGTTCAAGAGCAGAAAAAGGTATACATCTGTTGGCAAATGGATGAATGTGTGACATTTATTCCTTGTCTTCCATCTCTAATTGAGTTTACAATAATAAATAGGCAAATTTAAGTACATTAAGGCATTCAAAGTTTATGTATTGGTAACTTAAAAACCTATTCATTTTGAGAGATAAAGAATAAACAATGAAAGTTTTTTTTTTTCACATCCAAATTTCCATTTTAAAAAAATCTTCGACAAAAATGGGGGGGGGGGGGGGAGCAAAAAATAAAGTTATCGGCCATTTATTTCTTATTTCACAAAGAGTTCAAATGTTTAATTTTTAATTCACTAAATTCAATAATAGTTAATGTCTTTTTTTTTTGTTAAGGTTCCGCCTTTACGCATTTCGCTGTTGAAGACGCCCAGCGAGGAGGGGGCGGAAGCGTCGTCCGCGCAGACTTCGCCACCGCTTCGCCGAAACAGAGGGGGCAGTCGTGTCGCGGGACGAAGGCAGGGACACGGCTCGAAGAAAGACGACTTGCAACGAATTACACGGTTAGCAAGTGTGACTTGTTGGTCACATTTTTGTCCATTCTCTTAGGAGTCGAGTCCGTCAAATTGAGTCCAATGCAAATGCTGCAGATGGACTTTCCCTTTTGGGTCGGAAACGGCGCTTTCGACCGGCGATGGCGGGGAGCGGCGGGGACGGCCTTTTGGAGGATGAGGAGGAGACGAGCGGAACAGTGGAGGCTGGGGAAAGCGGAGAGGCGGACAACGCGGCGGAGGAGGACGAGCAGCGGAACAACAACAACCACAACAATGAGGACCAACGCAGTGAGGAGGACTCACGGCACAGTGCGATGGGCGGCAATCGGGCAAATGATGGCGAAGGTGACAAAAAATGGGGGGGGGGAGCTGTTTCGAAAAAGATAAATGGGCCGAAAAAACAGGGCATTGGCATTATACTGAAGGGCTAATTAATCCGTTTTAATTCAGACGCCCCTCAACAGCAGCGACACTCTTTGGCAGCTTCGGTTCTCTCAAAGAACAGTTTGGAGCAAAGTGCCACTTTTGAAGCGATGGTTGGCTACTATTTTTGGTATTTTCCTGTTTTTGGGCCGCACCCAAAAATTTTAAAAAATCAACAAAAGAGCGCGCAAAATAAACAAGGCGCGCGTAACACTAATGAGGGGGCATAAATGCAGCAATTTCAGACGAAATTTCGTCAAACGCGATAATTTAAGCATACAGCGAGTGGGGAATTAATTTATGCGGTGAGAATGTGAATTTGCGCGCTCTTTTGTTGATTTTTTAAAATTTTTGGGTGCGGCCCCAAAACAGGAAAGTGCCCTATTTTTTTTTAATCGAATCCCATTTTAATTGTAAACTTTGACAGTTCCGCGAGAGATGGGCACTTCAGTACAGGGAATATCTGAGCAAAGTCACTGAACGAATGGAAAGTGCGAATTTAAGCTCACAACCGACGGAGCAAAACAAAGAAGTCGAGGCTGAAGCCAATTTGTTTGGAGTTTGTCCCTTTGTTTTATTGTAAAATTTGTTATTGTTTTTTAAGACCGATGTAACAAAAGAATGGCCAGAATTATTGCAAAAATTGTACTCGGAACAGTCAAGTCGAAGCAGAGAAATGGCGGAGGCACATCGGCGGGACAGAGAACGCATTCAGACGATGATGCAAAGGGAAATGGCAAAAGCGAAGGGACAGATGAAAACGACGGACGAACAACAAACGCATTTCATAACAGCGGGTGCAATAACATAATAAATATAATTTTGAACGTATTAATAATTTATATAAATATGACCAATTCCTGTATTTACCGAGTCAACAATAATCTCTTAATTAAGTGTCCATTTTGCGCGACTCGGAGTGTTATGACCCGACTGTTTTTGCTGCAGAACCTTCGACTGCAAAAAAGATTCAGATGCCATCACTCGCTCAACTCCGGCAGAGATTCACTTATTTGGTGAACACTACCAAAAATAGGCATGCCATGGAAGCGCATACCCTCGGAGAAAATCACGTAAATTTATCATTTAAAACCCATCATTTTGTCTTTTATCGTTGTCATATTCCGTTTTTTTCAGAAGTCGGAATGGAACAGAGCATTGCGAAAAATAGCGCGGGAAAACGAACGGCAACAAATGCTCAAAGGGACAGCGAGCGGAAAACAGCGACTCATTCAACTTCCGATGGAATGCTGCAGTGAATCGGTGGTCCCCATTGTTCATTTGGTTGACATTCCGCTTGGTTCTTTCCAAAATGAAGAATAAAATTCAGAAAAATTTGAAGAAAATAATTAAATCCTCAACAATTGTACAAATATTTGTTTGTCTTCTAAATTTACATAAAAATAATTTATTTTATTTAAAAAACTCAAATGGATTTTCTTGAAAAGTGCCGTTTTCGCATTGGATGTGGCGTCATAAACAAATAGTCCGTATTTTGGTGGAAAAAGATGAATTGGACCGCAAATTGTTTTCCTCCGAGAAAAGTTTGGTTGTCCGGAATTTGGTCGTTCTTGGTCCCTCCCGTCCCATTTTTAGTTGGGGATTGGTACCATGTCGACCATTGTCAGTTGACAGAAGAGGCGCAAAATCGCTTTCTCGCCCTCCAAATGGACGACGAGACAAACGAATTTTTGAACGCATCACTCATTATCAGCAACAGCTTTTGCCTTCAGGTAAAGCGAAAATAAATGCCCTAAAAGTGTGGCCTAATGCTAATTGCCAGCATAAAATGACGGCATTTCAATGAGCATTTTGCCTCCCCCCCCCCCCCTTCAAAATGGGGTCAATGCCAATTCGTACAATTTCGTTATCGTACAAAAGGAATCTCAATGTTCTGAAACAATTAAATTGTTTCGAGTCCCCGTTAGCTTATGCCATCGCAACTACTATAATTCTGATTGATAAAGCACATGTTGTGTAAGCTTGAGACCACATTAGCCCATTGTACGAAATGCCTAATGTACGAATTGCCATGATATCCCAAAATGGCACTCATTTCATCCATCTGCAGATGTACTACTCGTTGTTCGCTTCACTGTTTTCCCTTTTTCTCACAAAGACGAGCATCAACGGCCTGTTGCAAAGGTGTTGTCCTCGGCCATGGAAAGCGATTGGCCCACTTTCATTTGATGCCATTTTGCCAGGGGACACATGTTCATTTTCTCTCACTCGCATCTGAAGGCGTTTCTCGCAATCCCTGACGATTGGTCCCCCATCGGTCGCCAAATGCTCGACATTGGCGCCGGTGACGGCACAGTGACGGCGAAATTCACCTCATTTTTTGACACCATTTGCGTTGTCGAAGCGTCCAAAGTTGGTTGATTTGATTTTGGTTCTCTTTTCGTGTTCATTTGCCACCCCCCCCCCCGCCCCCAAAAAAATGCCGTTCTGCCACAGATTATGGAGTGGCGATTGGCACGCCGCGGTTTCACCGTTCTGCCAATGGACAAATGGGAACGGAGCGGACCGTACTCGTTGATATGCGCACTGAACCTGCTCGACCGACACCACGTAATAAGCCTAACAGTCAATTTCAAATGACCATCAAATTCGGAATTGATCGGTCCCCATTTTTGGACCCCAAGAAATTGCTGAACTCTCTGCGCGAATTGGCCATCGAGTGTAATTGCCCCGTTCTGCTTTCCGTCGTATTGCCTGTTCGACAATTTGTCGAATTCGACGGGAAAAGTGTCTCCGTTGGAAAAAAACTGCCAAGTAACATAAATTTCAAAATTTAGGACATTTTCTTCTGTATGTTTAGCTTCGGACATTCCAACGAAAGGAAAGACCTTTGAAGCTCAAGCGAATTCGATGATTCAAAATGTTTTAAGGCCCAACGGTTTTGAAGTGATTCGTTGGACAAAGGTGCTGCTCGCGCTTAATGACTAAATTCGGTTCCATTGAACATTTAAGCTTCCCTATTTGTGCGAAGGCGACTTGAGCCGTGCCTTTTTCGTGTTGGATGACGCTGTCTTCCTTCTCAATGCAATGCCTTCCCAATTCAACGCGGGACCAACACCAATTTATAAACACGAAGTAACAACTCTACAAAAAGAACTTTAAGTGAACGAAGATGAGTGACCGTATTTTGCAAATTTTGGAGTAAGACATTTCCTAATCAGGCAGCGTTTTAATCTTTTTCACTTTCTTCCATTCAAAAATAGGTATATAACTAATGTACAATAATAAATCAATCAATTTTTCATTTACTTCCCCGTTTCTATATCGTTTTGGTAACTCATCGGCGCGGCCAAGTTCCTCAACAGTAATGCAATAAAAACGTAAAATTCTACCTAAAAATGAAAAAACGACAATTTCCTTCCTTAAACAAAAGACTCACGTCCAAAGCTGGATGAAAAATCAGTGAATTCCCGACAAAATCAAGGACTTTTTAGTTTTAAGGAGGCCAAAAATTAATTAAACGGATACTATCAGAGTACTAAATGTTTGGGGATGCATGTATTTCACTAGTCATAGGTATTAAATAAAATAAACATTTTAAACATTTAATTATTTATCAACGGCAGTGATCAGACAATACGGCACAATATACATATACGCAAATAGTGATCAGACAATGGTTTTACAAGGACAAGTGATCAGACAATATAACACAATTACATCCAAAAAGCAATACATATCATCATTTAACATCTTTCTCGATCACTAGCGTTGAGCATCATTGTAATAGGTGTAGAAGCGCCTCGTTCATGTGTCATCTGATTGGTTGGTCAGGCAGCTCACTTCTGCGATGCAGTTCCTCCGGCTGCCGACTTCTGTGACGTGGTCCCGGCGGCAGATGTCGCTCCTCGGGCTGCCGACTTCTGTGACGTGGTCCCGGCGGCGGATGTCGCTCCTCCGGCTGCCGATTTCGCTGACGTGGTCCCGGCGGCGGATTTCGCTCCTCCGGCTGCCGACTTCTGTGACGTGGTCCCGGCGGCGGATGTCGCTCCTCCGGCTGCCGATTTCGCTGACGTGGTCCCGGCGGCGGATGTCGCTCCTCCGGCTGCCGATTTCGCTGACGTGGTCCCGGCGGCGGATTTCGCTCCTCCGGCTGCCGACTTCTGTGACGCGGCGGCGGCCATGGCTGATGATGTTCCAGCTGCCGACTTCGTTGCCATGGTCGTTGTCCCTCCTGGCGCTGCATAGGCGGAAGGCACTGCTAAATGAAGGGAAAATGATTTTATGATTTCATCATTAGAAGTCCCCTCGCCACTCCTCTCACATCCTGCGATCGAGCCCGCCGGAGCCACAGATTTTTTGGAGGCGTCATTCGGTTGTCCTGCAGCGGAAGTCCCACCAGGTGCTGCACTTGCGCTCGGTCCCTGTTCCGGCGCGCCTTCGGGTGGTGTCATTGGCTGCGGCTCTTCTGTGTTCTGAAAAGGGGAAAGGGAAATTCATCATTTGCTTCCAAATGACGAAACAACACGAAGCCGCGTCTTACCTTTTTGCCGCCGCCGCAGCATTGCGCGATGGCCACCAGGCAGACAGCGATGACGATCAGCATCAGTTGAAGAGGGATCAGTGCAATGAGCACCATTGCTTCGGAGTTGTTTGTTGACAGGAGCAGAAGACAAAGCAAATGTGAATAGTGGTGGAATGTGATAAAAGTGGAAAAATCCACTCCTTATATACCCGTGAAAGTGGACAATTTCGACAAAATTAGGAAAAGAGATTTCAGCTTTAAAAAAGCTATAAAAGGGAACGAACAACGAATGAATTTTTCATTCTTCACTCAACTCATATTGCCTATTTCTATTGCACCAGCAACTTTACTCCACCATCAACAGCAATTGTCACGCGCCATGAAGAAGATCGTCTGCTTCAAGCTGTTCCAACTGGTGCTCGCCTTGGTCTTCATATGGCAAATCCTTTCAATGCATCAATTCTGTGGCCAATTTGTCTCGTCAAAGGCCTGTATCCGCACATTTTTCCCGATTAAAATTTGTAATTTTTCCCAACATTTTCAGGCTTTCCTGTTCGGTGCCTTGTCATCGGGTCAGTGCAAGCGGTTTGCTCTCATTGGAATCGACTCAACCAGTGGCGAATACGGTGCCCTGTTTGTCGACCAGAAATGGCACCATGAACTTCTGATGATGAGCAGCAGCAACAGTGGTCAACCAAACGAGCAGCAAAAACTGGAACTCATTGACAAATTGGCACCACAAGCGCCGACTGCTGGACGTCACTGCATTCCGATTTCGGTCAGAACAAGAACGACTTTCTGTCTTTTGAAAACGCATCACGTTTGCTGCTCCATTGGACTTCCTATTGGTTCTGCACCAATTTTCGCGCCGATGCCACCGATGTGCCGTTGATCACTTTGGTGTGTGTTTGTGCTCTTCTTGCCCATCATTTCTGTTGTTTTGACCAATTATTTTTCTTTTAAGGCGCTCTCCATTGTTTTGGCCTTTTTGTTTGTCGCTGAGATTTTCTTCAACGATGCGCTGCTGCACAAAGGACCCGTCAGTGTGGAAACCGCCGCTCACAACCATCAGCAGCAGAAGAAGAATGATGTCACTACTACGAAGCAATTTTGTGCGAATGTTGTCGTCCATGGACAGCGCAAAGGAAGTGCCATCACGCGCGCTTGAGAAGGGAGGAAGGCGCGATGAAAGGAAAGACGACCCAATGCCAACAAAAATGGCTGATGCGCTGTGATGAAATGCCTATTTCTTAGACTTTTGATAAGTGCTATAATTGTATACTCCATCAATTCCCACTGTATCCATGTATTAACGTATATATAAAATTAATAAATCTCCAATTGTTGCTTAGGATTCCACGCCTTACTAATGACTGGTCTAAGAGTGGAACTATTTTAGGTAGGGTTTTCCCACTGTAAAAAAAAAATCGCTTTACTAGAGCCCGGACTTTTAAGCACATCTCAAAATGTCGTTTACTTTTTTCCTCAAATCTTACGGGTCAGGCACCTCACTGAATATGTTGAGGGCGAGGAGGGTGTGGGGAGCTGGGGATCTAAGATCTTGGTCCAGTTTTTCTGTAAAGGGATTCGCAAACTTTCCCGTTGGAGGGAAACTAATCAGGGAAATTTGTCGAATTCGACGGGAAAAGTGTCTCCGTTGGAAAAAAACTGCCAACGCAAAAGCGAAATAAAAGTACACCCCTAATCCGTTGGAAAAAAACTGCCAAGTAACATAAATTTCAAAATTTAGGACATTTTCTTCTGTATGTTTAGCTTCGGACATTCCAACGAAAGGAAAGACCTTTGAAGCTCAAGCGAATTCGATGATTCAAAATGTTTTAAGGCCCAACGGTTTTGAAGTGATTCGTTGGACAAAGGTGCTGCTCGCGCTTAATGACTAAATTCGGTTCCATTGAACATTTAAGCTTCCCTATTTGTGCGAAGGCGACTTGAGCCGTGCCTTTTTCGTGTTGGATGACGCTGTCTTCCTTCTCAATGCAATGCCTTCCCAATTCAACGCGGGACCAACACCAATTTATAAACACGAAGTAACAACTCTACAAAAAGAACTTTAAGTGAACGAAGATGAGTGACCGTATTTTGCATTTATCATTTGTAATTTGGAGTAAGACATTTCCTAATCAGGCAGCGTTTTAATCTTTTTCACTTTCTTCCATTCAAAAATAGGTATATAACTAATGTACAATAATAAATCAATCAATTTTTCATTTACTTCCCCGTTTCTATATCGTTTTGGTAACTCATCGGCGCGGCCAAGTTCCTCAACAGTAATGCAATAAAAACGTAAAATTCTACCTAAAAATGAAAAAACGACAATTTCCTTCCTTAAACAAAAGACTCACGTCCAAAGCTGGATGAAAAATCAGTGAATTCCCGACAAAATCAAGGACTTTTTAGTTTTAAGGAGGCCAAAAATTAATTAAACGGATACTATCAGAGTACTAAATGTTTGGGGATGCATGTATTTCACTAGTCATAGGTATTAAATAAAATGAACATTTTAAACATTTAATTATTTATCAACGGCAGTGATCAGACAATACGGCACAATATACATATACGCAAATAGTGATCAGACAATGGTTTTACAAGGACAAGTGATCAGACAATATAACACAATTACATCCAAAAAGCAATACATATCATCATTTAACATCTTTCTCGATCACTAGCGTTGAGCATCATTGTAATAGGTGTAGAAGCGCCTCGTTCATGTGTCATCTGATTGGTTGGTCAGGCAGCTCACTTCTGCGATGCAGTTCCTCCGGCTGCCGACTTCTGTGACGTGGTCCCGGCGGCAGATGTCGCTCCTCGGGCTGCCGACTTCTGTGACGTGGTCCCGGCGGCGGATGTCGCTCCTCCGGCTGCCGATTTCGCTGACGTGGTCCCGGCGGCGGATTTCGCTCCTCCGGCTGCCGACTTCTGTGACGTGGTCCCGGCGGCGGATGTCGCTCCTCCGGCTGCCGATTTCGCTGACGTGGTCCCGGCGGCGGATGTCGCTCCTCCGGCTGCCGATTTCGCTGACGTGGTCCCGGCGGCGGATTTCGCTCCTCCGGCTGCCGACTTCTGTGACGCGGCGGCGGCCATGGCTGATGATGTTCCAGCTGCCGACTTCGTTGCCATGGTCGTTGTCCCTCCTGGCGCTGCATAGGCGGAAGGCACTGCTAAATGAAGGGAAAATGATTTTATGATTTCATCATTAGAAGTCCCCTCGCCACTCCTCTCACATCCTGCGATCGAGCCCGCCGGAGCCACTAGATTTTTTGGAGGCGTCATTCGGTTGTCCTGCAGCGGAAGTCCCACCAGGTGCTGCACTTGCGCTCGGTCCCTGTTCCGGCGCGCCTTCGGGTGGTGTCATTGGCTGCGGCTCTTCTGTGTTCTGAAAAGGGGAAAGGGAAATTCATCATTTGCTTCCAAATGACGAAACAACACGAAGCCGCGTCTTACCTTTTTGCCGCCGCCGCAGCATTGCGCGATGGCCACCAGGCAGACAGCGATGACGATCAGCATCAGTTGAAGAGGGATCAGTGCAATGAGCACCATTGCTTCGGAGTTGTTTGTTGACAGGAGCAGAAGACAAAGCAAATGTGAATAGTGGTGGAATGTGATAAAAGTGGAAAAATCCACTCCTTATATACCCGTGAAAGTGGACAATTTCGACAAAATTAGGAAAAGAGATTTCAGCTTTAAAAAAGCTATAAAAGGGAACGAACAACGAATGAATTTTTCATTCTTCACTCAACTCATATTGCCTATTTCTATTGCACCAGCAACTTTACTCCACCATCAACAGCAATTGTCACGCGCCATGAAGAAGATCGTCTGCTTCAAGCTGTTCCAACTGGTGCTCGCCTTGGTCTTCATATGGCAAATCCTTTCAATGCATCAATTCTGTGGCCAATTTGTCTCGTCAAAGGCCTGTATCCGCACATTTTTCCCGATTAAAATTTGTAATTTTTCCCAACATTTTCAGGCTTTCCTGTTCGGTGCCTTGTCATCGGGTCAGTGCAAGCGGTTTGCTCTCATTGGAATCGACTCAACCAGTGGCGAATACGGTGCCCTGTTTGTCGACCAGAAATGGCACCATGAACTTCTGATGATGAGCAGCAGCAACAGTGGTCAACCAAACGAGCAGCAAAAACTGGAACTCATTGACAAATTGGCACCACAAGCGCCGACTGCTGGACGTCACTGCATTCCGATTTCGGTCAGAACAAGAACGACTTTCTGTCTTTTGAAAACGCATCACGTTTGCTGCTCCATTGGACTTCCTATTGGTTCTGCACCAATTTTCGCGCCGATGCCACCGATGTGCCGTTGATCACTTTGGTGTGTGTTTGTGCTCTTCTTGCCCATCATTTCTGTTGTTTTGACCAATTATTTTTCTTTTAAGGCGCTCTCCATTGTTTTGGCCTTTTTGTTTGTCGCTGAGATTTTCTTCAACGATGCGCTGCTGCACAAAGGACCCGTCAGTGTGGAAACCGCCGCTCACAACCATCAGCAGCAGAAGAAGAATGATGTCACTACTACGAAGCAATTTTGTGCGAATGTTGTCGTCCATGGACAGCGCAAAGGAAGTGCCATCACGCGCGCTTGAGAAGGGAGGAAGGCGCGATGAAAGGAAAGACGACCCAATGCCAACAAAAATGGCTGATGCGCTGTGATGAAATGCCTATTTCTTAAACTTTTGATAAGTGCTATAATTGTATACTCCATCAATTCCCACTGTACCCATGTATTAACGTATATATAAAATTAATAAATCTCCAATTGTTGCTTAGGATTCCACGCCTTACTAATGACTGGTCTAAGAGTGGAACTATTTTAGGTAGGGTTTTCCCACTGTAAAAAAAAATTCGCTTTACTAGAGCCCGGACTTTTAAGCACATCTCAAATGTCGTTTACTTTTTTCCTCAAATCTTACGGGTCAGGCACCTCACTGAATATGTTGAGGGCGAGGAGGGTGTGGGGAGCTGGGGATCTAAGATCTTGGTCCAGTTTTTTCTGTAAAGGGATTCGCAAACTTTCCCGTTGGAGGGAAACTAATCAGGGAAATTTGTCGAATTCGACGGGAAAAGTGTCTCCGTTGGAAAAAAACTGCCAAGTAACATAAATTTCAAAATTTAGGACATTTTCTTCTGTATGTTTAGCTTCGGACATTCCAACGAAAGGAAAGACCTTTGAAGCTCAAGCGAATTCGATGATTCAAAATGTTTTAAGGCCCAACGGTTTTGAAGTGATTCGTTGGACAAAGGTGCTGCTCGCGCTTAATGACTAAATTCGGTTCCATTGAACATTTAAGCTTCCCTATTTGTGCGAAGGCGACTTGAGCCGTGCCTTTTTCGTGTTGGATGACGCTGTCTTCCTTCTCAATGCAATGCCTTCCCAATTCAACGCGGGACCAACACCAATTTATAAACACGAAGTAACAACTCTACAAAAAGAACTTTAAGTGAACGAAGATGAGTGACCGTATTTTGCATTTTCTTATTATCATTTTGTAATTTTGGAGTAAGACATTTCCTAATCAGGCAGCGTTTTAATCTTTTTCACTTTCTTCCATTCAAAAATAGGTATATAACTAATGTACAATAATAAATCAATCAATTTTTCATTTACTTCCCCGTTTCTATATCGTTTTGGTAACTCATCGGCGCGGCCAAGTTCCTCAACAGTAATGCAATAAAAACGTAAAATTCTACCTAAAAATGAAAAAACGACAATTTCCTTCCTTAAACAAAAGACTCACGTCCAAAGCTGGATGAAAAATCAGTGAATTCCCGACAAAATCAAGGACTTTTTAGTTTTAAGGAGGCCAAAAATTAATTAAACGGATACTATCAGAGTACTAAATGTTTGGGGATGCATGTATTTCACTAGTCATAGGTATTAAATAAAATGAACATTTTAAACATTTAATTATTTATCAACGGCAGTGATCAGACAATACGGCACAATATACATATACGCAAATAGTGATCAGACAATGGTTTTACAAGGACAAGTGATCAGACAATATAACACAATTACATCCAAAAAGCAATACATATCATCATTTAACATCTTTCTCGATCACTAGCGTTGAGCATCATTGTAATAGGTGTAGAAGCGCCTCGTTCATGTGTCATCTGATTGGTTGGTCAGGCAGCTCACTTCTGCGATGCAGTTCCTCCGGCTGCCGACTTCTGTGACGTGGTCCCGGCGGCAGATGTCGCTCCTCGGGCTGCCGACTTCTGTGACGTGGTCCCGGCGGCGGATGTCGCTCCTCCGGCTGCCGATTTCGCTGACGTGGTCCCGGCGGCGGATTTCGCTCCTCCGGCTGCCGACTTCTGTGACGTGGTCCCGGCGGCGGATGTCGCTCCTCCGGCTGCCGACTTCTGTGACGTGGTCCCGGCGGCGGATGTCGCTCCTCCGGCTGCCGACTTCTGTGACGTGGTCCCGGCGGCGGATGTCGTTCCTCCGGCTGCCGACTTCTGTGACGTGGTCCCGGCGGCGGATGTCGTTCCTCCGGCTGCCGGCTTCTGTGACGCGGCGGCGGCCATGGCTGATGATGTTCCAGCTGCCGACTTCGTTGCCATGGTCGTTGTCCCTCCTGGCGCTGCATAGGCGGAAGGCACTGCTAAATGAAGGGAAAATGATTTTATGATTTCATCATTAGAAGTCCCCTCGCCACTCCTCTCACATCCTGCGATCGAGCCCGCCGGAGCCACAGATTTTTTGGAGGCGTCATTCGGTTGTCCTGCAGCGGAAGTCCCACCAGGTGCTGCACTTGCGCTCGGTCCCTGTTCCGGCGCGCCTTCGGGTGGTGTCATTGGCTGCGGCTCTTCTGTGTTCTGAAAAGGGGAAAGGGAAATTCATCATTTGCTTCCAAATGACGAAACAACACGAAGCCGCGTCTTACCTTTTTGCCGCCGCCGCAGCATTGCGCGATGGCCACCAGGCAGACAGCGATGACGATCAGCATCAGTTGAAGAGGGATCAGTGCAATGAGCACCATTGCTTCGGAGTTGTTTGTTGACAGGAGCAGAAGACAAAGCAAATGTGAATAGTGGTGGAATGTGATAAAAGTGGAAAAATCCACTCCTTATATACCCGTGAAAGTGGACAATTTCGACAAAATTAGGAAAAGAGATTTCAGCTTTAAAAAAGCTATAAAAGGGAACGAACAACGAATGAATTTTTCATTCTTCACTCAACTCATATTGCCTATTTCTATTGCACCAGCAACTTTACTCCACCATCAACAGCAATTGTCACGCGCCATGAAGAAGATCGTCTGCTTCAAGCTGTTCCAACTGGTGCTCGCCTTGGTCTTCATATGGCAAATCCTTTCAATGCATCAATTCTGTGGCCAATTTGTCTCGTCAAAGGCCTGTATCCGCACATTTTTCCCGATTAAAATTTGTAATTTTTCCCAACATTTTCAGGCTTTCCTGTTCGGTGCCTTGTCATCGGGTCAGTGCAAGCGGTTTGCTCTCATTGGAATCGACTCAACCAGTGGCGAATACGGTGCCCTGTTTGTCGACCAGAAATGGCACCATGAACTTCTGATGATGAGCAGCAGCAACAGTGGTCAACCAAACGAGCAGCAAAAACTGGAACTCATTGACAAATTGGCACCACAAGCGCCGACTGCTGGACGTCACTGCATTCCGATTTCGGTCAGAACAAGAACGACTTTCTGTCTTTTGAAAACGCATCACGTTTGCTGCTCCATTGGACTTCCTATTGGTTCTGCACCAATTTTCGCGCCGATGCCACCGATGTGCCGTTGATCACTTTGGTGTGTGTTTGTGCTCTTCTTGCCCATCATTTCTGTTGTTTTGACCAATTATTTTTCTTTTAAGGCGCTCTCCATTGTTTTGGCCTTTTTGTTTGTCGCTGAGATTTTCTTCAACGATGCGCTGCTGCACAAAGGACCCGTCAGTGTGGAAACCGCCGCTCACAACCATCAGCAGCAGAAGAAGAATGATGTCACTACTACGAAGCAATTTTGTGCGAATGTTGTCGTCCATGGACAGCGCAAAGGAAGTGCCATCACGCGCGCTTGAGAAGGGAGGAAGGCGCGATGAAAGGAAAGACGACCCAATGCCAACAAAAATGGCTGATGCGCTGTGATGAAATGCCTATTTCTTAAACTTTTGATAAGTGCTATAATTGTATACTCCATCAATTCCCACTGTACCCATGTATTAACGTATATATAAAATTAATAAATCTCCAATTGTTGCTTAGGATTCCACGCCTTACTAATGACTGGTCTAAGAGTGGAACTATTTTAGGTAGGGTTTTCCCACTGTAAAAAAAAATTCGCTTTACTAGAGCCCGGACTTTTAAGCACATCTCAAATGTCGTTTGCTTTTTTCCTCAAATCTTACGGGTCAGGCACCTCACTGAATATGTTGAGGGCGAGGAGGGTGTGGGGAGCTGGGGATCTAAGATCTTGGTCCAGTTTTTTCTGTAAAGGGATTCGCAAACTTTCCCGTTGGAGGGAAACTAATCAGGGAAATTTGTCGAATTCGACGGGAAAAGTGTCTCCGTTGGAAAAAAACTGCCAAGTAACATAAATTTCAAAATTTAGGACATTTTCTTCTGTATGTTTAGCTTCGGACATTCCAACGAAAGGAAAGACCTTTGAAGCTCAAGCGAATTCGATGATTCAAAATGTTTTAAGGCCCAACGGTTTTGAAGTGATTCGTTGGACAAAGGTGCTGCTCGCGCTTAATGACTAAATTCGGTTCCATTGAACATTTAAGCTTCCCTATTTGTGCGAAGGCGACTTGAGCCGTGCCTTTTTCGTGTTGGATGACGCTGTCTTCCTTCTCAATGCAATGCCTTCCCAATTCAACGCGGGACCAACACCAATTTATAAACACGAAGTAACAACTCTACAAAAAGAACTTTAAGTGAACGAAGATGAGTGACCGTATTTTGCATTTTCTTATTATCATTTTGTAATTTTGGAGTAAGACATTTCCTAATCAGGCAGCGTTTTAATCTTTTTCACTTTCTTCCATTCAAAAATAGGTATATAACTAATGTACAATAATAAATCAATCAATTTTTATTTACTTCCCCGTTTCTATATCGTTTTGGTAACTCATCGGCGCGGCCAAGTTCCTCAACAGTAATGCAATAAAAACGTAAAATTCTACCTAAAAATGAAAAAAACGACAATTTCCTTCCTTAAACAAAAGACTCACGTCCAAAGCTGGATGAAAAATCAGTGAATTCCCGACAAAATCAAGGACTTTTTAGTTTTAAGGAGGCCAAAAATTAATTAAACGGATACTATCAGAGTACTAAATGTTTGGGGATGCATGTATTTCACTAGTCATAGGTATTAAATAAAATGAACATTTTAAACATTTAATTATTTATCAACGGCAGTGATCAGACAATACGGCACAATATACATATACGCAAATAGTGATCAGACAATGGTTTTACAAGGACAAGTGATCAGACAATATAACACAATTACATCCAAAAAGCAATACATATCATCATTTAACATCTTTCTCGATCACTAGCGTTGAGCATCATTGTAATAGGTGTAGAAGCGCCTCGTTCATGTGTCATCTGATTGGTTGGTCAGGCAGCTCACTTCTGCGATGCAGTTCCTCCGGCTGCCGACTTCTGTGACGTGGTCCCGGCGGCAGATGTCGCTCCTCGGGCTGCCGACTTCTGTGACGTGGTCCCGGCGGCGGATGTCGCTC
The DNA here is from genome assembly GCA_039877585.1 of Heterodera filipjevi. Lineage (NCBI taxonomy): Eukaryota > Metazoa > Nematoda > Chromadorea > Rhabditida > Heteroderidae > Heterodera > Heterodera filipjevi. The sequence goes on from JBDPZO010000009.1 coordinate 1,975,538, forward strand.
CTCCGGCTGCCGATTTCGCTGACGTGGTCCCGGCGGCGGATTTCGCTCCTCCGGCTGCCGACTTCTGTGACGTGGTCCCGGCGGCGGATGTCGCTCCTCCGGCTGCCGACTTCTGTGACGTGGTCCCGGCGGCAGATGTCGCTCCTCGGGCTGCCGACTTCTGTGACGTGGTCCCGGCGGCGGATGTCGCTCCTCCGGCTGCCGACTTCTGTGACGTGGTCCCGGCGGCGGATGTCGTTCCTCCGGCTGCCGGCTTCTGTGACGCGGCGGCGGCCATGGCTGATGATGTTCCAGCTGCCGACTTCGTTGCCATGGTCGTTGTCCCTCCTGGCGCTGCATAGGCGGAAGGCACTGCTAAATGAAGGGAAAATGATTTTATGATTTCATCATTAGAAGTCCCCTCGCCACTCCTCTCACATCCTGCGATCGAGCCCGCCGGAGCCACAGATTTTTTGGAGGCGTCATTCGGTTGTCCTGCAGCGGAAGTCCCACCAGGTGCTGCACTTGCGCTCGGTCCCTGTTCCGGCGCGCCTTCGGGTGGTGTCATTGGCTGCGGCTCTTCTGTGTTCTGAAAAGGGGAAAGGGAAATTCATCATTTGCTTCCAAATGACGAAACAACACGAAGCCGCGTCTTACCTTTTTGCCGCCGCCGCAGCATTGCGCGATGGCCACCAGGCAGACAGCGATGACGATCAGCATCAGTTGAAGAGGGATCAGTGCAATGAGCACCATTGCTTCGGAGTTGTTTGTTGACAGGAGCAGAAGACAAAGCAAATGTGAATAGTGGTGGAATGTGATAAAAGTGGAAAAATCCACTCCTTATATACCCGTGAAAGTGGACAATTTCGACAAAATTAGGAAAAGAGATTTCAGCTTTAAAAAAGCTATAAAAGGGAACGAACAACGAATGAATTTTTCATTCTTCACTCAACTCATATTGCCTATTTCTATTGCACCAGCAACTTTACTCCACCATCAACAGCAATTGTCACGCGCCATGAAGAAGATCGTCTGCTTCAAGCTGTTCCAACTGGTGCTCGCCTTGGTCTTCATATGGCAAATCCTTTCAATGCATCAATTCTGTGGCCAATTTGTCTCGTCAAAGGCCTGTATCCGCACATTTTTCCCGATTAAAATTTGTAATTTTTCCCAACATTTTCAGGCTTTCCTGTTCGGTGCCTTGTCATCGGGTCAGTGCAAGCGGTTTGCTCTCATTGGAATCGACTCAACCAGTGGCGAATACGGTGCCCTGTTTGTCGACCAGAAATGGCACCATGAACTTCTGATGATGAGCAGCAGCAACAGTGGTCAACCAAACGAGCAGCAAAAACTGGAACTCATTGACAAATTGGCACCACAAGCGCCGACTGCTGGACGTCACTGCATTCCGATTTCGGTCAGAACAAGAACGACTTTCTGTCTTTTGAAAACGCATCACGTTTGCTGCTCCATTGGACTTCCTATTGGTTCTGCACCAATTTTCGCGCCGATGCCACCGATGTGCCGTTGATCACTTTGGTGTGTGTTTGTGCTCTTCTTGCCCATCATTTCTGTTGTTTTGACCAATTATTTTTCTTTTAAGGCGCTCTCCATTGTTTTGGCCTTTTTGTTTGTCGCTGAGATTTTCTTCAACGATGCGCTGCTGCACAAAGGACCCGTCAGTGTGGAAACCGCCGCTCACAACCATCAGCAGCAGAAGAAGAATGATGTCACTACTACGAAGCAATTTTGTGCGAATGTTGTCGTCCATGGACAGCGCAAAGGAAGTGCCATCACGCGCGCTTGAGAAGGGAGGAAGGCGCGATGAAAGGAAAGACGACCCAATGCCAACAAAAATGGCTGATGCGCTGTGATGAAATGCCTATTTCTTAAACTTTTGATAAGTGCTATAATTGTATACTCCATCAATTCCCACTGTACCCATGTATTAACGTATATATAAAATTAATAAATCTCCAATTGTTGCTTAGGATTCCACGCCTTACTAATGACTGGTCTAAGAGTGGAACTATTTTAGGTAGGGTTTTCCCACTGTAAAAAAAAATTCGCTTTACTAGAGCCCGGACTTTTAAGCACATCTCAAATGTCGTTTGCTTTTTTCCTCAAATCTTACGGGTCAGGCACCTCACTGAATATGTTGAGGGCGAGGAGGGTGTGGGGAGCTGGGGATCTAAGATCTTGGTCCAGTTTTTTCTGTAAAGGGATTCGCAAACTTTCCCGTTGGAGGGAAACTAATCAGGGAAATTTGTCGAATTCGACGGGAAAAGTGTCTCCGTTGGAAAAAAACTGCCAAGTAACATAAATTTCAAAATTTAGGACATTTTCTTCTGTATGTTTAGCTTCGGACATTCCAACGAAAGGAAAGACCTTTGAAGCTCAAGCGAATTCGATGATTCAAAATGTTTTAAGGCCCAACGGTTTTGAAGTGATTCGTTGGACAAAGGTGCTGCTCGCGCTTAATGACTAAATTCGGTTCCATTGAACATTTAAGCTTCCCTATTTGTGCGAAGGCGACTTGAGCCGTGCCTTTTTCGTGTTGGATGACGCTGTCTTCCTTCTCAATGCAATGCCTTCCCAATTCAACGCGGGACCAACACCAATTTATAAACACGAAGTAACAACTCTACAAAAAGAACTTTAAGTGAACGAAGATGAGTGACCGTATTTTGCATTTTCTTATTTTTGTAATTTTGGAGTAAGACATTTCCTAATCAGGCAGCGTTTTAATCTTTTTCACTTTCTTCCATTCAAAAATAGGTATATAACTAATGTACAATAATAAATCAATCAATTTTTCATTTACTTCCCCGTTTCTATATCGTTTTGGTAACTCATCGGCGCGGCCAAGTTCCTCAACAGTAATGCAATAAAAACGTAAAATTCTACCTAAAAATGAAAAAACGACAATTTCCTTCCTTAAACAAAAGACTCACGTCCAAAGCTGGATGAAAAATCAGTGAATTCCCGACAAAATCAAGGACTTTTTAGTTTTAAGGAGGCCAAAAATTAATTAAACGGATACTATCAGAGTACTAAATGTTTGGGGATGCATGTATTTCACTAGTCATAGGTATTAAATAAAATAAACATTTTAAACATTTAATTATTTATCAACGGCAGTGATCAGACAATACGGCACAATATACATATACGCAAATAGTGATCAGACAATGGTTTTACAAGGACAAGTGATCAGACAATATAACACAATTACATCCAAAAAGCAATACATATCATCATTTAACATCTTTCTCGATCACTAGCGTTGAGCATCATTGTAATAGGTGTAGAAGCGCCTCGTTCATGTGTCATCTGATTGGTTGGTCAGGCAGCTCACTTCTGCGATGCAGTTCCTCCGGCTGCCGACTTCTGTGACGTGGTCCCGGCGGCAGATGTCGCTCCTCGGGCTGCCGACTTCTGTGACGTGGTCCCGGCGGCGGATGTCGCTCCTCCGGCTGCCGATTTCGCTGACGTGGTCCCGGCGGCGGATTTCGCTCCTCCGGCTGCCGACTTCTGTGACGTGGTCCCGGCGGCGGATGTCGCTCCTCCGGCTGCCGACTTCTGTGACGTGGTCCCGGCGGCGGATGTCGCTCCTCCGGCTGCCGATTTCGCTGACGTGGTCCCGGCGGCGGATTTCGCTCCTCCGGCTGCCGACTTCTGTGACGTGGTCCCGGCGGCGGATGTCGCTCCTCCGGCTGCCCACTTCTGTGACGTGGTCCCGGCGGCGGATGTCGTTCCTCCGGCTGCCGGCTTCTGTGACGCGGCGGCGGCCATGGCTGATGATGTTCCAGCTGCCGACTTCGTTGCCATGGTCGTTGTCCCTCCTGGCGCTGCATAGGCGGAAGGCACTGCTAAATGAAGGGAAAATGATTTTATGATTTCATCATTAGAAGTCCCCTCGCCACTCCTCTCACATCCTGCGATCGAGCCCGCCGGAGCCACAGATTTTTTGGAGGCGTCATTCGGTTGTCCTGCAGCGGAAGTCCCACCAGGTGCTGCACTTGCGCTCGGTCCCTGTTCCGGCGCGCCTTCGGGTGGTGTCATTGGCTGCGGCTCTTCTGTGTTCTGAAAAGGGGAAAGGGAAATTCATCATTTGCTTCCAAATGACGAAACAACACGAAGCCGCGTCTTACCTTTTTGCCGCCGCCGCAGCATTGCGCGATGGCCACCAGGCAGACAGCGATGACGATCAGCATCAGTTGAAGAGGGATCAGTGCAATGAGCACTGTGATAAATAAATTAAGACCTCATTGACTTTTTATAATTTAATTTATTTGGCGTTTTGTTTTATTGTTTTATGTCTTTTCCTTTCTTTTGATTGGGTTTAGTTAGATTGTGTGCGGAGACGACTTTTAATTGTGTGATAATTCGGCGCTTAATTGTTAAGTTTAATTTGTAGTTCTTTGGTTTTCGCTTGTTTGTTTTAAATTATTTGGTATTTTGTGTGTGTTTAAAGCCTCTAAAGTCCTCAACGCTTTATTTCGACGCAAATCGGTCAATTAAGAGTGGAGAAGTACGACTTGGCGCTCCTGGAAAAAAGGTGACGATCAACGGGGTATTTTCGGGAAAGTCGAAGTGAAATCCGAATTGTCTCCGAAAAGTGAAAACTAATTCACATCTTCAAAACGGAAAGGGGTGAAAAGAAATTCACAGTTGCTGTCAAAAAGAAAAAGTGAAAAGCAACTCATAAAACTTTGTCAGTTCGGTAAAGTAATCCCGCCAACAAAACTGACTCTCCATTTACGGGAAAAGTAAATACCACAGCAAGAATCATCTCAACACTCGAACTACGGACGGAAGTTTTGCAAATTCGACAGTTTTATATTCAATCAAAAGTTTGACTAGTTTTTGAAAACGGCAAAGTAATGCCTATTCTGAGAACGCCACCTCTTACGCGACAGAGAGCACTGAACTTCGGATTTCAGCCTAATGTTGGAGACACTAATGCACAGGGGGGGCAACAAATTTTAGTTGAATCAAATCAGCAAATCCCTGCTTTACCAGCAAACCAGAATGAGAATGTTGGAGAGCGTCGTAATTCGGTTTCTTCAGTTGTCTCATCAATTCTCGACCCGCACGAAATTCGACGACGACTGCTGATGCCGGACATTGGAAACGCCGCTGTGGTTGGACGCGATGGAGGGCAAAATCGATTGACAGAAGAGGCGCTGTTGAATGGCAATGGTAACATTTTGTTGGAAAATGGGAATAGGGGAGCAAATATTGGGAGAGACGTTGTTCAACCAATGGTCAGAGAACCACAAATGGAAAATTTTGGAAATGATTTGATACTCGATTTGGAGGGGGTCCATCCAATGTTAACTTCGACTCCTCATGCCGACCTGCAGTTGTAACAGCGTTCACAAACTCCGCTTAACCCGGGTCGTATCGCGTCGCCATTAGAAGAAAATTTTCGGCAAAATGTCGTGATAAACCCAAACCAAAGACAAAACCGAAGGGTTGGTGAAAATTTTTCGGACGAAGTTGGGCTTCGACACGGTCAAAGAACCCAACACCAAGTTCATAATCAATACCTTGATGGTAGTGGTCGTCAGTTTTCGAATGCATATCACCCTTTGTTGGGTACACATGTGCAGCGTCGCGCACAAATTCAACAAACTTCACACGTAGACGAATCGCAAATTGCCATGCATCATCAAAACCTGCATTTTGAACCACAAAATCTAATGGAAAACCCTCCGATGTATAGACCAGCGGCAATAGAGAGAAATCATTTTTTCCCTGAAAATGTCGGACGAAACGCGTATAATGAACGCAGAGAACAACATAATACGGATCAACAGAGAAGTGGACAACTAAACATCGGCAATTTAGAGTATGTGTTGACGTTGGACCGGCTTCCCGAACTAAAAGGGAATGAAGGAGCCGATAAAGTGAAAAGCTTTTTCAAAAAAATGTCAAATGCAACGGAAGAATGGCCGGAACACAAACGGATTAAGGCATTGGAAACAAAAGTTTCTGGTCGTGCTGAGCGTGCATTTAATGCTGCTCTTAACACCCAGCCATACCGTTTTGATGCTATCCGAATAGCAATGCAAATCCAGCTGGAAGAAACGGATTGCCGTGAAATGGGGGCATTTGATGAATTAATGGGCGGCGTCAGACGAAAAGTGAATGAAAATTTGGACGGTTTAGCAGACCGTGTTCAAAGTCTTGTCTCCCGTGCATACCCGGGACTGACGCAAAATTTGTGCGATGAGTATGCAATTAAGCATTTCATCCGTGCTTTAGCCAATCCCGAACTTTCTCTTACGCTCGAAATGTCGCGTAAATCGGGGATGTCTTATGATGAATTTGTTGCCCTTGCAGCACGTGCCGAATCCATTCAACGCGCTACAAAAATGTCGACGAATGATAACCGAAACACGGAGAATCGAAGCAAAAATTTTCATACTCCAGTCAATTTCAACCGTAACCAAGGAGCAGAATTACAAAGCCACTCACAACAACCAAGAGGGAGGGTTGTCTGTTATAATTGTAATGAGCCAGGTCACGTATCCCGTGATTGCAAATATGCAAGAGGACAAAGGACTTATCAAAACGAGACGGAGAGAAGTCGGCATCAGTTTGCGACGGGTTCAAACAATATTTCGATCAGAAATAACGGAGAAGCGCAGCGAAACACGCAGAGAAACTTTCCTGTTGGCAAATCTCAAAATTTTCTTAAACAAAATTGCATCGTAATGCAGGAGGACCACCCACCTGATGCTTTTTGTCGAGGAGTACAACTAACTTCAGAAATATCGAATTTTCTTGAAAATGAGTTTGCCCAACAAAATCATCCCCCGATTTCGAAATTAAATGATCGTGTCAGAAAAATCTTGGTAATAAAAAGTTGAGACCAATGGAATTCAAACGGAGGCAATGCTTGACGGAGGCGCTCAAATCTCTTTGATCGGAGCCGAATTTCTGTATGAACTGATTAAAGATCACGGCCTTGACTTAAGAAAATCGAATTTTTCTCGCACATCAGCGCGAATTGCAGACGTAAATGGACATCAACTTAAGTGTTTTGGAGTCGTTACGATTCCAATCTCTCGTAAGGGTTGCGACCATACGCCGATTTGTTTCCACATAACGACTGCCCAATTCGGCTATAACCTTCTTTTTGGCACCAATTCTTTAGCGAAATTGGGGTTCCTTTTGTACGACGCAGTAAACAAAGAAATGATTGAATTTGAGGAAGTGAACCAAAACGAAGGCAATTTAGCTCGCATCATTTTTTCAACAAAGATTGAACCCCGCTCAACGAAATTTGTTGAGATAGAGGTTGATAAAAAATGGAACAAAAAAGAGGTCATCATTTCACCTCAAGAGGAGATTAAAAATATTCAAGTGGAAGCAACTGTAGGAAAAGTCGAAAATCAACGAGTGATAGCTCAAATCACAAATTTTTCAACAATTCCACAGCAAATAGAAGAAAAATCAACGATTGCAACAATTGAGTCGGCGGATATCATCCTTGACAGTGAAAATTCGATTTTGCCGGCGGAGGTCGCTTCCCAAATTATTAAAACGAATTTGCAGAGTAAAGATGTGGAGAATGTCTTTGATGTCGGACAAATTTCGGAAGATCAAATGTCACAATTGAGAGACGTTTTAAACGTACATACGGAAATTTTTGCCTCTTCTGAAGAAGAATTAACTCAAGTTGATTTAGTTTATCACTCAATCGAAACAGGCAACGCAACCCCAATCAAATCGCAACTGCGACCTGTCTCTTATGCCTACAGAGAGAAAATTTCTGGAATGCTTCAAAATTATTTAAGCCGTGGGATAATACGGCCATCTAATTCGCCCTGGGCTTCTCCGATTGTGATAGTACCAAAAAAAGACGGATCGCTACGTTTTTGCGTCGATTACCGAAAACTTAATTCTGTAACAGTCAAAGATGCTTTTCCGCTACCGAATATCGACAACACACTTTTGGCATTGGGAGGAAAGAAAGTTTTTTCTACTTTGGATTTCATGTCTGGGTATTGGCAGATTAAAATGGACCGCGAATCCATTGAGAAGACGGCATTTTCTACGGAATTTGGATTTCATGAATTTTTAGTCCTCCCTTTCGGCCTTTGCAATGCCGTTGCAACATTTCAGCGGTTTATGACTCGACTTTTCGCTGAATGTCTAAATAATTTTGTTTTCATCTACATTGACGACATTTTGATCGCATCTGAGACTTGGGAAAAACATATTGAGCATCTTAAAGAAGTGTTTTCACGGATTGAAAGCGCCGGTCTAAAACTAAAAATCAGCAAATGTCACTTCGCCTCAAGCGAACTTCCATTTCTTGGACACATCCTTTCCAGTGACGGACTGAAAATGGACATGGCCAAAGCTAAGCCTGTTCTAGAACTTCCTTACCCGTCTTCAAAAAAACAACTTCAATCACTTCTTGGCTTCCTGGCTTATTATCGCAAATTCATTTATGGATTTGGCGCTATAGCAGCTCCGCTTTATTCCCTTTTAAAAAAGGATGCTAAATTTGTCATTGGAGACACAGAGAAGAAGGCAATTGACGCCTTGAAAACTAAAATAGTCAGTGATGTAATGTTGAATTTCCCGGATTTCAAAGCGGCAGCAAATAATGTCACGAGAAAGTTCATACTTTTAACGGACGCCAGCAAAATTGGGGTTGCTGCAGTGTTATGTCAACCCGATGAAAAGGGCAACATTCGTCCGATTTACTTTGCTTCGCGTCAGTGTAAAAATTACGAAAGCAGATATTGCCCAACTGAATTGGAAGCCTTGGCAGTGCGATTTGGCACCAAAAAATTCAGCCAGTTTATCACTATGATGCCGACGAGAGTATTTACGGATCACCGAGCATTGATTCCAATGTTTAAAAGTAAAAAGGAAACAGGAAATAGCCGTGTCGACAAATGGCTGATGGAATTGAATTCAAAATTTCTGTTACAAGTCGAATACCACCCAGGCAAGAAAAATGTCATCGCCGATCTTCTTTCACGTTCCCCAGCATTAAAATGCCCGGAACCACCCAATGAAAATGATAAAATTGTCATTGCCCAAATTCGTCAAGTAATGGACGATCAAAAGCATGATGAAATCGGAAATCGGAGAGAATGGGCTGAAAAAACGAAAGAAAGCGAATTGAGTTTTCTTTATGAATTTTTGACAACAAAAGTTTTGCCAATCGAACCAATAAACCGACAAAAACTGGCATCTTTTCTCAAAGATTTTATTGTGTTGAATGAACTTCTGTATAAGTGTGAAAAAGACGCTAAAATTCGGCTTTTCGTCCCTACCGCCTTTCGGGAGAAACTGATCAGAGATCGGCATTCAGGCGTCTGTGCAGAATTTTTCTTCAGCTTGCCGAGAAATATTTTTGGCCTAATATGTATTCCGACTGCGTTAAAGCCGCTCTCGGATGTCGTATTTGTGCTCATACCCGAAACCCGAGGTCGAATGAACCTCCAATGAAAATTGTCGCAACATCCGAACCACTTGAATTGGTCTGTCTCGACATTTTATCAATTGGCCCAGCAAATTCTTCTTGCAAATATATTTTGGTTGCGGTTGATCATTTTTCAAAATTTTTGGTTGCGACACCAATTCCGAATAAAAATGCAGAAACAATTGCACGGGAATTTGTAAAAAATTTCGTTTTGATACTTGGAGTGCCAAAGAAAATTCATAGCGACCGTGGAAAGGAGTTTGTGAATGAAACTCTGAACGAAATCGCCAAAATTCTGCAAATGGATAAAACCCTAACGTCTGGCTATGACCCGCAAGCGAATGGCGTGACAGAGAGAGTAAACCAAACTATTTTGGGAATGCTAAAACGGTCTACTGTATCGAATTGGTCGTGGCATGACCGTCTCCCTTTTGTAGTATTTTCTTATAATACGACCCCATCAGAAATGACTAAGTTCTCTCCACATCATTTATTGTTTGGAAAGCCAGCCAATTTTCCCTCCGACGTGATTTTTCCTGTAAATCCGCTTTACACAGTTGATGTCGACGAGTACATACAATTATTCAGGGAAAATATCGCACATTTAGTCGATAAGGCGAGGGAGCATTCTGAAAGAGAGCGTCAAAAAATGAAAGAGCATTATGATAAACAGGCTAAAGTAACTGCTAATAAATTTGAAGTGGGCCAAAAAGTCATGGTAATTTTTCCGGGCACCAACAGACGTTCACCGCACCATAAATTAATGTGGAATCATTTCGGTCCGTATAAAATTTTGGAAATTTCCGACTCGGCAGCGTCTGTAATTCCAATCGATAAACCGGGTGACACACCATTAAAAGTCCCAATTGAACGAATGGTACGAGTGCCTGAGGGAGTGCCCGACATAAGCACCCTCCCAAAAGGGAAAAATCCGTACAAAAATCATTTAAATATGCTTCTGTGTATGACTTGCTTGATTTGCAATGAAATTGCTGACTCAGAAAGCAGGGAAGAAATCGACCATAAGAAACTGATCATAAGGGAAATTGATCAATTTGAAAAATTGAGAAAAAATCCAAAAGTAACCGGAAAAAACGATTCAAATCGAATTGGAAACGAGGGAATTGTTGCACAATTGAGGACAATTGTTTTCTCAGGAGCAATGGAGGAAATGGAAACGGACAGCAGCCAAGACTACGCATTTGCTTGGGACATGCAGTGTGGAGGACTTGGACTGGATCATCGAAATTGTGTCCAATTGGTTGCGGCGTATCTGGACCCAGTGCTAGAAAGAGCAGGATTCGGACTGAAGGTGCTCGAACGATTGATGAAACCGGAAAAAGCAAATTTCGGCTTTAAGGTGGTCGGGACCCCATTGAAAGCGCTTCTCGCCACCTTTCTGCTTAAGTCGGACGCCGTTACATCGAGTTCTGTCGGTAGAAAATTGGCACAGATAGTTATCGGAGCACCCGTTGGATTCGAATTGATCACTTTCATTGGAAGCAGAGAAGACCAAATAAAAAGTGGTAGAATCCCAACTGAAGAAGATTTGGAGATGGTTCTCGGAAAATGGACGGAGTGCTGTGCAGTTACCCGTGCTAAATTGAAGAAAAGCGGATTTGGGCCGATTAATTTGCCGGTTCCATCCTCCATAGAAGATTTGCCTGAAGGAGAAAGCAGGCCATGGGTCGAACTGCTCGAGAAGACCGGTTTCTTAATGGAGAAAGTGAAGGCAACTACAGTATTACGCAAACACCAATTCGTCTCAACTCCACGCGTTATATTGGGCGACTCCAATGCGAAGCAGCTCGAAAGCCTTTGGCCATCATCTCAATTTATTGGCTCAGAAGAAGGAAGTGTCGGTGATGTGGTGCGGGCATTTGATTCCGTCGCATTCTCATCAAAAGTAAAAGTTGGAGTGATCATGGTCGGGCGCGATGCTCTAATGAAGAATGAGACAGCGGACAGTGTCATGGAGAAGATGGGAAGACTCGTTCAAATGTGCGCACAATTCCCTTATGTCACCTTCTTTTGGCTTCCACCTCCTTTCATTCGAGACCGACAAATTGAGCACGATATGCTAGTTGAGAAAATGAGGGACTTCTTTGGCCGGTTACGGGGAAACATCCGTTTTGTGGCGACAACACCGACTGGTCGATCACTTCTTGAGATTTGGAGATACGGCAATGGCTACAACACTGATCACGTATCACCGGAAGGGCGAATGAAAGAGAAGGGACTCCACATGTTGAAGGCGTGGTTGATGACGCAAATTAAAGACTTCCCGGGTGATCGCGAATTAGGTGTAGAGAAGAAGTTGGAGAGTGACGGAAAAGAAAAGGACAAATTGGAGGGACAACGTATGGGGACGAACGAACCCACTCGGCCTTCGCCATTCCGTCGTGCTGGACATGTTTTCAATCGTTCCGACAGGCCGACATTTCACCATCCCTATTCGCGCACCGCCGCTGGTCATCATCAGTTCCACCCCTTTCGTCAGTCGAATGTGCCGAGCAACAAACGTTAGTTTGAGCGCTGAGGACATCGCTTGTTAGAGGCCGAGGATGTGATAAATAAATTAAGACCTCATTGACTTTTTATAATTTAATTTATTTGGCGTTTTGTTTTATTGTTTTATGTCTTTTCCTTTCTTTTGATTGGGTTTAGTTAGATTGTGTGCGGAGACGACTTTTAATTGTGTGATAATTCGGCGCTTAATTGTTAAGTTTAATTTGTAGTTCTTTGGTTTTCGCTTGTTTGTTTTAAATTATTTGGTATTTTGTGTGTGTTTAAAGCCTCTAAAGTCCTCAACGCTTTATTTCGACGCAAATCGGTCAATTAAGAGTGGAGAAGTACGACTTGGCGCTCCTGGAAAAAAGGTGACGATCAACGGGGTATTTTCGGGAAAGTCGAAGTGAAATCCGAATTGTCTCCGAAAAGTGAAAACTAATTCACATCTTCAAAACGGAAAGGGGTGAAAAGAAATTCACAGTTGCTGTCAAAAAGAAAAAGTGAAAAGCAACTCATAAAACTTTGTCAGTTCGGTAAAGTAATCCCGCCAACAAAACTGACTCTCCATTTACGGGAAAAGTAAATACCACAGCAAGAATCATCTCAACACTCGAACTACGGACGGAAGTTTTGCAAATTCGACAGTTTTATATTCAATCAAAAGTTTGACTAGTTTTTGAAAACGGCAAAGTAATGCCTATTCTGAGAACGCCACCTCTTACGCGACAGAGAGCACTGAACTTCGGATTTCAGCCTAATGTTGGAGACACTAATGCACAGGGGGGGCAACAAATTTTAGTTGAATCAAATCAGCAAATCCCTGCTTTACCAGCAAACCAGAATGAGAATGTTGGAGAGCGTCGTAATTCGGTTTCTTCAGTTGTCTCATCAATTCTCGACCCGCACGAAATTCGACGACGACTGCTGATGCCGGACATTGGAAACGCCGCTGTGGTTGGACGCGATGGAGGGCAAAATCGATTGACAGAAGAGGCGCTGTTGAATGGCAATGGTAACATTTTGTTGGAAAATGGGAATAGGGGAGCAAATATTGGGAGAGACGTTGTTCAACCAATGGTCAGAGAACCACAAATGGAAAATTTTGGAAATGATTTGATACTCGATTTGGAGGGGGTCCATCCAATGTTAACTTCGACTCCTCATGCCAACCTGCAGTTCCAACAGCGTTCACAAACTCCGCTTAACCCGGGTCGTATCGCGTCGCCATTAGAAGAAAATTTTCGGCAAAATGTCGTGATAAACCCAAACCAAAGACAAAACCGAAGGGTTGGTGAAAATTTTTCGGACGAAGTTGGGCTTCGACACGGTCAAAGAACCCAACACCAAGTTCATAATCAATACCTTGATGGTAGTGGTCGTCAGTTTTTGAATGCATATCACCCTTTGTTGGGTACACATGTGCAGCGTCGCGCACAAATTCAACAAACTTCACACGTAGACGAATCGCAAATTGCCATGCATCATCAAAACCTGCATTTTGAACCACAAAATCTAATGGAAAACCCTCCGATGTATAGACCAGCAGCAATAGAGAGAAATCATTTTTTCCCTGAAAATGTCGGACGAAACGCGTATAATGAACGCAGAGAACAACATAATACGGATCAACAGAGAAGTGGACAACTAAACATCGGCAATTTAGAGTATGTGTTGACGTTGGACCGGCTTCCCGAACTAAAAGGGAATGAAGGAGCCGATAAAGTGAAAAGCTTTTTCAAAAAAATGTCAAATGCAACGGAAGAATGGCCGGAACACAAACGGATTAAGGCATTGGAAACAAAAGTTTCTGGTCGTGCTGAGCGTGCATTTAATGCTGCTCTTAACACCCAGCCATACCGTTTTGATGCTATCCGAAGAGCAATGCAAATCCAGCTGGAAGAAACGGATTGCCGTGAAATGGGGGCATTTGATGAATTAATGGGCGGCGTCAGACGAAAAGTGAATGAAAATTTGGACGGTTTAGCAGACCGTGTTCAAAGTCTTGTCTCCCGTGCATACCCGGGACTGACGCAAAATTTGTGCGATGAGTATGCAATTAAGCATTTCATCCGTGCTTTAGCCAATCCCGAACTTTCTCTTACGCTCGAAATGTCGCGTAAATCGGGGATGTCTTATGATGAATTTGTTGCCCTTGCAGCACGTGCCGAATCCATTCAACGCGCTACAAAAATGTCGACGAATGATAACCGAAACACGGAGAATCGAAGCAAAAATTTTCATACTCCAGTCAATTTCAACCGTAACCAAGGAGCAGAATTACAAAGCCACTCACAACAACCAAGAGGGAGGGTTGTCTGTTATAATTGTAATGAGCCAGGTCACGTATCCCGTGATTGCAAATATGCAAGAGGACAAAGGACTTATCAAAACGAGACGGAGAGAAGTCGGCATCAGTTTGCGACGGGTTCAAACAATATTTCGATCAGAAATAACGGAGAAGCGCAGCGAAACACGCAGAGAAACTTTCCTGTTGGCAAATCTCAAAATTTTCTTAAACAAAATTGCATCGTAATGCAGGAGGACCACCCACCTGATGCTTTTTGTCGAGGAGTACAACTAACTTCAGAAATATCGAATTTTCTTGAAAATGAGTTTGCCCAACAAAATCATCCCCCGATTTCGAAATTAAATGATCGTGTCAGAAAAATCTTGGTAATAAAAAGTTGAGACCAATGGAATTCAAACGGAGGCAATGCTTGACGGAGGCGCTCAAATCTCTTTGATCGGAGCCGAATTTCTGTATGAACTGATTAAAGATCACGGCCTTGACTTAAGAAAATCGAATTTTTCTCGCACATCAGCGCGAATTGCAGACGTAAATGGACATCAACTTAAGTGTTTTGGAGTCGTTACGATTCCAATCTCTCGTAAGGGTTGCGACCATACGCCGATTTGTTTCCACATAACGACTGCCCAATTCGGCTATAACCTTCTTTTTGGCACCAATTCTTTAGCGAAATTGGGGTTCCTTTTGTACGACGCAGTAAACAAAGAAATGATTGAATTTGAGGAAGTGAACCAAAACGAAGGCAATTTAGCTCGCATCATTTTTTCAACAAAGATTGAACCCCGCTCAACGAAATTTGTTGAGATAGAGGTTGATAAAAAATGGAACAAAAAAGAGGTCATCATTTCACCTCAAGAGGAGATTAAAAATATTCAAGTGGAAGCAACTGTAGGAAAAGTCGAAAATCAACGAGTGATAGCTCAAATCACAAATTTTTCAACAATTCCACAGCAAATAGAAGAAAAATCAACGATTGCAACAATTGAGTCGGCGGATATCATCCTTGACAGTGAAAATTCGATTTTGCCGGCGGAGGTCGCTTCCCAAATTATTAAAACGAATTTGCAGAGTAAAGATGTGGAGAATGTCTTTGATGTCGGACAAATTTCGGAAGATCAAATGTCACAATTGAGAGACGTTTTAAACGTACATACGGAAATTTTTGCCTCTTCTGAAGAAGAATTAACTCAAGTTGATTTAGTTTATCACTCAATCGAAACAGGCAACGCAACCCCAATCAAATCGCAACTGCGACCTGTCTCTTATGCCTACAGAGAGAAAATTTCTGGAATGCTTCAAAATTATTTAAGCCGTGGGATAATACGGCCATCTAATTCGCCCTGGGCTTCTCCGATTGTGATAGTACCAAAAAAAGACGGATCGCTACGTTTTTGCGTCGATTACCGAAAACTTAATTCTGTAACAGTCAAAGATGCTTTTCCGCTACCGAATATCGACAACACACTTTTGGCATTGGGAGGAAAGAAAGTTTTTTCTACTTTGGATTTCATGTCTGGGTATTGGCAGATTAAAATGGACCGCGAATCCATTGAGAAGACGGCATTTTCTACGGAATTTGGATTTCATGAATTTTTAGTCCTCCCTTTCGGCCTTTGCAATGCCGTTGCAACATTTCAGCGGTTTATGACTCGACTTTTCGCTGAATGTCTAAATAATTTTGTTTTCATCTACATTGACGACATTTTGATCGCATCTGAGACTTGGGAAAAACATATTGAGCATCTTAAAGAAGTGTTTTCACGGATTGAAAGCGCCGGTCTAAAACTAAAAATCAGCAAATGTCACTTCGCCTCAAGCGAACTTCCATTTCTTGGACACATCCTTTCCAGTGACGGACTGAAAATGGACATGGCCAAAGCTAAGCCTGTTCTAGAACTTCCTTACCCGTCTTCAAAAAAACAACTTCAATCACTTCTTGGCTTCCTGGCTTATTATCGCAAATTCATTTATGGATTTGGCGCTATAGCAGCTCCGCTTTATTCCCTTTTAAAAAAGGATGCTAAATTTGTCATTGGAGACACAGAGAAGAAGGCAATTGACGCCTTGAAAACTAAAATAGTCAGTGATGTAATGTTGAATTTCCCGGATTTCAAAGCGGCAGCAAATAATGTCACGAGAAAGTTCATACTTTTAACGGACGCCAGCAAAATTGGGGTTGCTGCAGTGTTATGTCAACCCGATGAAAAGGGCAACATTCGTCCGATTTACTTTGCTTCGCGTCAGTGTAAAAATTACGAAAGCAGATATTGCCCAACTGAATTGGAAGCCTTGGCAGTGCGATTTGGCACCAAAAAATTCAGCCAGTTTATCACTATGATGCCGACGAGAGTATTTACGGATCACCGAGCATTGATTCCAATGTTTAAAAGTAAAAAGGAAACAGGAAATAGCCGTGTCGACAAATGGCTGATGGAATTGAATTCAAAATTTCTGTTACAAGTCGAATACCACCCAGGCAAGAAAAATGTCATCGCCGATCTTCTTTCACGTTCCCCAGCATTAAAATGCCCGGAACCACCCAATGAAAATGATAAAATTGTCATTGCCCAAATTCGTCAAGTAATGGACGATCAAAAGCATGATGAAATCGGAAATCGGAGAGAATGGGCTGAAAAAACGAAAGAAAGCGAATTGAGTTTTCTTTATGAATTTTTGACAACAAAAGTTTTGCCAATCGAACCAATAAACCGACAAAAACTGGCATCTTTTCTCAAAGATTTTATTGTGTTGAATGAACTTCTGTATAAGTGTGAAAAAGACGCTAAAATTCGGCTTTTCGTCCCTACCGCCTTTCGGGAGAAACTGATCAGAGATCGGCATTCAGGCGTCTGTGCAGAATTTTTCTTCAGCTTGCCGAGAAATATTTTTGGCCTAATATGTATTCCGACTGCGTTAAAGCCGCTCTCGGATGTCGTATTTGTGCTCATACCCGAAACCCGAGGTCGAATGAACCTCCAATGAAAATTGTCGCAACATCCGAACCACTTGAATTGGTCTGTCTCGACATTTTATCAATTGGCCCAGCAAATTCTTCTTGCAAATATATTTTGGTTGCGGTTGATCATTTTTCAAAATTTTTGGTTGCGACACCAATTCCGAATAAAAATGCAGAAACAATTGCACGGGAATTTGTAAAAAATTTCGTTTTGATACTTGGAGTGCCAAAGAAAATTCATAGCGACCGTGGAAAGGAGTTTGTGAATGAAACTCTGAACGAAATCGCCAAAATTCTGCAAATGGATAAAACCCTAACGTCTGGCTATGACCCGCAAGCGAATGGCGTGACAGAGAGAGTAAACCAAACTATTTTGGGAATGCTAAAACGGTCTACTGTATCGAATTGGTCGTGGCATGACCGTCTCCCTTTTGTAGTATTTTCTTATAATACGACCCCATCAGAAATGACTAAGTTCTCTCCACATCATTTATTGTTTGGAAAGCCAGCCAATTTTCCCTCCGACGTGATTTTTCCTGTAAATCCGCTTTACACAGTTGATGTCGACGAGTACATACAATTATTCAGGGAAAATATCGCACATTTAGTCGATAAGGCGAGGGAGCATTCTGAAAGAGAGCGTCAAAAAATGAAAGAGCATTATGATAAACAGGCTAAAGTAACTGCTAATAAATTTGAAGTGGGCCAAAAAGTCATGGTAATTTTTCCGGGCACCAACAGACGTTCACCGCACCATAAATTAATGTGGAATCATTTCGGTCCGTATAAAATTTTGGAAATTTCCGACTCGGCAGCGTCTGTAATTCCAATCGATAAACCGGGTGACACACCATTAAAAGTCCCAATTGAACGAATGGTACGAGTGCCTGAGGGAGTGCCCGACATAAGCACCCTCCCAAAAGGGAAAAATCCGTACAAAAATCATTTAAATATGCTTCTGTGTATGACTTGCTTGATTTGCAATGAAATTGCTGACTCAGAAAGCAGGGAAGAAATCGACCATAAGAAACTGATCATAAGGGAAATTGATCAATTTGAAAAATTGAGAAAAAATCCAAAAGTAACCGGAAAAAACGATTCAAATCGAATTGGAAACGAGGGAATTGTTGCACAATTGAGGACAATTGTTTTCTCAGGAGCAATGGAGGAAATGGAAACGGACAGCAGCCAAGACTACGCATTTGCTTGGGACATGCAGTGTGGAGGACTTGGACTGGATCATCGAAATTGTGTCCAATTGGTTGCGGCGGATCTGGACCCAGTGCTAGAAAGAGCAGGATTCGGACTGAAGGTGCTCGAACGATTGATGAAACCGGAAAAAGCAAATTTCGGCTTTAAGGTGGTCGGGACCCCATTGAAAGCGCTTCTCGCCACCTTTCTGCTTAAGTCGGACGCCGTTACATCGAGTTCTGTCGGTAGAAAATTGGCACAGATAGTTATCGGAGCACCCGTTGGATTCGAATTGATCACTTTCATTGGAAGCAGAGAAGACCAAATAAAAAGTGGTAGAATCCCAACTGAAGAAGATTTGGAGATGGTTCTCGGAAAATGGACGGAGTGCTGTGCAGTTACCCGTGCTAAATTGAAGAAAAGCGGATTTGGGCCGATTAATTTGCCGGTTCCATCCTCCATAGAAGATTTGCCTGAAGGAGAAAGCAGGCCATGGGTCGAACTGCTCGAGAAGACCGGTTTCTTAATGGAGAAAGTGAAGGCAACTACAGTATTACGCAAACACCAATTCGTCTCAACTCCACGCGTTATATTGGGCGACTCCAATGCGAAGCAGCTCGAAAGCCTTTGGCCATCATCTCAATTTATTGGCTCAGAAGAAGGAAGTGTCGGTGATGTGGTGCGGGCATTTGATTCCGTCGCATTCTCATCAAAAGTAAAAGTTGGAGTGATCATGGTCGGGCGCGATGCTCTAATGAAGAATGAGACAGCGGACAGTGTCATGGAGAAGATGGGAAGACTCGTTCAAATGTGCGCACAATTCCCTTATGTCACCTTCTTTTGGCTTCCACCTCCTTTCATTCGAGACCGACAAATTGAGCACGATATGCTAGTTGAGAAAATGAGGGACTTCTTTGGCCGGTTACGGGGAAACATCCGTTTTGTGGCGACAACACCGACTGGTCGATCACTTCTTGAGATTTGGAGATACGGCAATGGCTACAACACTGATCACGTATCACCGGAAGGGCGAATGAAAGAGAAGGGACTCCACATGTTGAAGGCGTGGTTGATGACGCAAATTAAAGACTTCCCGGGTGATCGCGAATTAGGTGTAGAGAAGAAGAAGTTGGAGAGTGACGGAAAAGAAAAGGACAAATTGGAGGGACAACGTATGGGGACGAACGAACCCACTCGGCCTTCGCCATTCCGTCGTGCTGGACATGTTTTCAATCGTTCCGACAGGCCGACATTTCACCATCCCTATTCGCGCACCGCCGCTGGTCATCATCAGTTCCACCCCTTTCGTCAGTCGAATGTGCCGAGCAACAAACGTTAGTTTGAGCGCTGAGGACATCGCTTGTTAGAGGCCGAGGATGTGATAAATAAATTAAGACCTCATTGACTTTTTATAATTTAATTTATTTGGCGTTTTGTTTTATTGTTTTATGTCTTTTCCTTTCTTTTGATTGGGTTTAGTTAGATTGTGTGCGGAGACGACTTTTAATTGTGTGATAATTCGGCGCTTAATTGTTAAGTTTAATTTGTAGTTCTTTGGTTTTCGCTTGTTTGTTTTAAATTATTTGGTATTTTGTGTGTGTTTAAAGCCTCTAAAGTCCTCAACGCTTTATTTCGACGCAAATCGGTCAATTAAGAGTGGAGAAGTACGACTGCACCATTGCTTCGGAGTTGTTTGTTGACAGGAGCAGAAGACAAAGCAAATGTGAATAGTGGTGGAATGTGATAAAAGTGGAAAAATCCACTCCTTATATACCCGTGAAAGTGGACAATTTCGACAAAATTAGGAAAAGAGATTTCAGCTTTAAAAAAGCTATAAAAGGGAACGAACAACGAATGAATTTTTCATTCTTCACTCAACTCATATTGCCTATTTCTATTGCACCAGCAACTTTACTCCACCATCAACAGCAATTGTCACGCGCCATGAAGATCGTCTGCTTCAAGCTGTTCCAACTGGTGCTCTCCTTGGTCTTCATATGGCAAATCCTTTCAATGCATCAATTCTGTGGCCAATTTGTCTCGTCAAAGGCCTGTATCCGCACATTTTTCCCGATTAAAATTTGTAATTTTTCCCAACATTTTCAGGCTTTCCTGTTCGGTGCCTTGTCATCGGGTCAGTGCAAGCGGTTTGCTCTCATTGGAATCGACTCAACCAGTGGCGAATACGGTGCCCTGTTTGTCGACCAGAAATGGCACCATGAACTTCTGATGATGAGCAGCAGCAACAGTGGTCAACCAAACGAGCAGCAAAAACTGGAACTCATTGACAAATTGGCACCACAAGCGCCGACTGCTGGACGTCACTGCATTCCGATTTCGGTCAGAACAAGAACGACTTTCTGTCTTTTGAAAACGCATCACGTTTGCTGCTCCATTGGACTTCCTATTGGTTCTGCACCAATTTTTGCGCCGATGCCACCGATGTGCCGTTGATCACTTTGGTGTGTGTTTGTGCTCTTCTTGCCCATCATTTCTGTTGTTTTGACCAATTATTTTTCTTTTAAGGCGCTCTCCATTGTTTTGGCCTTTTTGTTTGTCGCTGAGATTTTCTTCAACGATGCGCTGCTGCACAAAGGACCCGTCAGTGTGGAAACCGCCGCTCACAACCATCAGCAGCAGAAGAAGAATGATGTCACTACTACGAAGCAATTTTGTGCGAATGTTGTCGTCCATGGACAGCGCAAAGGAAGTGCCATCACGCGCGCTTGAGAAGGGAGGAAGGCGCGATGAAAGGAAAGACGACCCAATGCCAACAAAAATGGCTGATGCGCTGTGATGAAATGCCTATTTCTTAAACTTTTGATAAGTGCTATAATTGTATACTCCATCAATTCCCACTGTACCCATGTATTAACGTATATATAAAATTAATAAATCTCCAATTGTTGCTTAGGATTCCACGCCTTACTAATGACTGGTCTAAGAGTGGAACTATTTTAGGTAGGGTTTTCCCACTGTAAAAAAAAATTCGCTTTACTAGAGCCCGGACTTTTAAGCACATCTCAAATGTCGTTTACTTTTTTCCTCAAATCTTACGGGTCAGGCACCTCACTGAATATGTTGAGGGCGAGGAGGGTGTGGGGAGCTGGGGATCTAAGATCTTGGTCCAGTTTTTTCTGTAAAGGGATTCGCAAACTTTCCCGTTGGAGGGAAACTAATCAGGGAAATTTGTCGAATTCGACGGGAAAAGTGTCTCCGTTGGAAAAAAACTGCCAAGTAACATAAATTTCAAAATTTAGGACATTTTCTTCTGTATGTTTAGCTTCGGACATTCCAACGAAAGGAAAGACCTTTGAAGCTCAAGCGAATTCGATGATTCAAAATGTTTTAAGGCCCAACGGTTTTGAAGTGATTCGTTGGACAAAGGTGCTGCTCGCGCTTAATGACTAAATTCGGTTCCATTGAACATTTAAGCTTCCCTATTTGTGCGAAGGCGACTTGAGCCGTGCCTTTTTCGTGTTGGATGACGCTGTCTTCCTTCTCAATGCAATGCCTTCCCAATTCAACGCGGGACCAACACCAATTTATAAACACGAAGTAACAACTCTACAAAAAGAACTTTAAGTGAACGAAGATGAGTGACCGTATTTTGCATTTTCTTATTATCATTTTGTAATTTTGGAGTAAGACATTTCCTAATCAGGCAGCGTTTTAATCTTTTTCACTTTCTTCCATTCAAAAATAGGTATATAACTAATGTACAATAATAAATCAATCAATTTTTATTTACTTCCCCGTTTCTATATCGTTTTGGTAACTCATCGGCGCGGCCAAGTTCCTCAACAGTAATGCAATAAAAACGTAAAATTCTACCTAAAAATGAAAAAACGACAATTTCCTTCCTTAAACAAAAGACTCACGTCCAAAGCTGGATGAAAAATCAGTGAATTCCCGACAAAATCAAGGACTTTTTAGTTTTAAGGAGGCCAAAAATTAATTAAACGGATACTATCAGAGTACTAAATGTTTGGGGATGCATGTATTTCACTAGTCATAGGTATTAAATAAAATGAACATTTTAAACATTTAATTATTTATCAACGGCAGTGATCAGACAATACGGCACAATATACATATACGCAAATAGTGATCAGACAATGGTTTTACAAGGACAAGTGATCAGACAATATAACACAATTACATCCAAAAAGCAATACATATCATCATTTAACATCTTTCTCGATCACTAGCGTTGAGCATCATTGTAATAGGTGTAGAAGCGCCTCGTTCATGTGTCATCTGATTGGTTGGTCAGGCAGCTCACTTCTGCGATGCAGTTCCTCCGGCTGCCGACTTCTGTGACGTGGTCCCGGCGGCAGATGTCGCTCCTCGGGCTGCCGACTTCTGTGACGTGGTCCCGGCGGCGGATGTCGCTCCTCCGGCTGCCGATTTCGCTGACGTGGTCCCGGCGGCGGATTTCGCTCCTCCGGCTGCCGACTTCTGTGACGTGGTCCCGGCGGCGGATGTCGCTCCTCCGGCTGCCGACTTCTGTGACGTGGTCCCGGCGGCAGATGTCGCTCCTCGGGCTGCCGACTTCTGTGACGTGGTCCCGGCGGCGGATGTCGCTCCTCCGGCTGCCGACTTCTGTGACGTAGTCCCGGCGGCGGATGTCGTTCCTCCGGCTGCCGGCTTCTGTGACGCGGCGGCGGCCATGGCTGATGATGTTCCAGCTGCCGACTTCGTTGCCATGGTCGTTGTCCCTCCTGGCGCTGCATAGGCGGAAGGCACTGCTAAATGAAGGGAAAATGATTTTATGATTTCATCATTAGAAGTCCCCTCGCCACTCCTCTCACATCCTGCGATCGAGCCCGCCGGAGCCACAGATTTTTTGGAGGCGTCATTCGGTTGTCCTGCAGCGGAACTCCCACCAGGTGCTGCACTTGCGCTCGGTCCCTGTTCCGGCGCGCCTTCGGGTGGTGTCATTGGCTGCGGCTCTTCTGTGTTCTGAAAAGGGGAAAGGGAAATTCATCATTTGCTTCCAAATGACGAAACAACACGAAGCCGCGTCTTACCTTTTTGCCGCCGCCGCAGCATTGCGCGATGGCCACCAGGCAGACAGCGATGACGATCAGCATCAGTTGAAGAGGGATCAGTGCAATGAGCACCATTGCTTCGGAGTTGTTTGTTGACAGGAGCAGAAGACAAAGCAAATGTGAATAGTGGTGGAATGTGATAAAAGTGGAAAAATCCACTCCTTATATACCCGTGAAAGTGGACAATTTCGACAAAATTAGGAAAAGAGATTTCAGCTTTAAAAAAGCTATAAAAGGGAACGAACAACGAATGAATTTTTCATTCTTCACTCAACTCATATTGCCTATTTCTATTGCACCAGCAACTTTACTCCACCATCAACAGCAATTGTCACGCGCCATGAAGAAGATCGTCTGCTTCAAGCTGTTCCAACTGGTGCTCGCCTTGGTCTTCATATGGCAAATCCTTTCAATGCATCAATTCTGTGGCCAATTTGTCTCGTCAAAGGCCTGTATCCGCACATTTTTCCCGATTAAAATTTGTAATTTTTCCCAACATTTTCAGGCTTTCCTGTTCGGTGCCTTGTCATCGGGTCAGTGCAAGCGGTTTGCTCTCATTGGAATCGACTCAACCAGTGGCGAATACGGTGCCCTGTTTGTCGACCAGAAATGGCACCATGAACTTCTGATGATGAGCAGCAGCAACAGTGGTCAACCAAACGAGCAGCAAAAACTGGAACTCATTGACAAATTGGCACCACAAGCGCCGACTGCTGGACGTCACTGCATTCCGATTTCGGTCAGAACAAGAACGACTTTCTGTCTTTTGAAAACGCATCACGTTTGCTGCTCCATTGGACTTCCTATTGGTTCTGCACCAATTTTCGCGCCGATGCCACCGATGTGCCGTTGATCACTTTGGTGTGTGTTTGTGCTCTTCTTGCCCATCATTTCTGTTGTTTTGACCAATTATTTTTCTTTTAAGGCGCTCTCCATTGTTTTGGCCTTTTTGTTTGTCGCTGAGATTTTCTTCAACGATGCGCTGCTGCACAAAGGACCCGTCAGTGTGGAAACCGCCGCTCACAACCATCAGCAGCAGAAGAAGAATGATGTCACTACTACGAAGCAATTTTGTGCGAATGTTGTCGTCCATGGACAGCGCAAAGGAAGTGCCATCACGCGCGCTTGAGAAGGGAGGAAGGCGCGATGAAAGGAAAGACGACCCAATGCCAACAAAAATGGCTGATGCGCTGTGATGAAATGCCTATTTCTTAGACTTTTGATAAGTGCTATAATTGTATACTCCATCAATTCCCACTGTACCCATGTATTAACATATATATAATTCCACGCCTTACTAATGACTGGTCTAAGAGTGGAACTATTTTAGGTAGGGTTTTCCCACTGTAAAAAAAAAATCGCTTTACTAGAGCCCGGACTTTTAAGCACATCTCAAAATGTCGTTTACTTTTTTCCTCAAATCTTACGGGTCAGGCACCTCACTGAATATGTTGAGGGCGAGGAGGGTGTGGGGAGCTGGGGATCTAAGATCTTGGTCCAGTTTTTCTGTAAAGGGATTCGCAAACTTTCCCGTTGGAGGGAAACTAATCAGGGAAATTTGTCGAATTCGACGGGAAAAGTGTCTCCGTTGGAAAAAAACTGCCAACGCAAAAGCGAAATAAAAGTACACCCCTAAAGATAGAGTTTTTTTTTGGAAGATACGTAGGAAAATCTCGGAGAAAAGAAAATTAATAAATTGTTGGTGTCATTGGTTGAGGGGTTCATATCCCTGTCCGTCTGTATCCGTCCCAATTTTTGGCATATCCATCCGTGATCCGCGTATATACGCATTTTAGAGAAAAAAAAAATGTTAAACAAAAAAAAAATTCTCAATTAATAAAGTATGTAAAGCAAAAATTAAATCATTTAAATTTCAAAAAAATTCGGCGGCGTCTAACGATATCTCCGGACACCATTTAACTTAGATTTTCTTAAAAATTATCTCACTAATCTTCACAATGTACCAAAAATCATAAATTGTCCTTATTTCTAAAATTTGTCCTTATTTGGAGGGTCGAATCGTAGAAAAAAGGCACCGCCGGACACTCTACCTTTTGAAATTTTTCAAAAAAGGACACAAAATTGACCACTTTTTGAGAAAATCTGTTAACAAATGAGCCATAATTTTCAAAAATTTTCTCCGGTGGCGCCTAACGGCACCACCGGACCCTTTTTCGCCTATGTTTTTTCAAAATTTAGCTCGAAAAGCATCAGAAATTTGGTCATTTTTTGTGAAAAACTGTTACCAAAATACAACCAATTTTCAAAATTTTCCCGGCGGCGCCTATCGGCACCGCCGACTCTTACTTTTTCGAAATTAAAAATGAAAAGTCTTATTTCAAAGCCTAATAGCTAAAAAATACTGCCATAGTAAACAAATATGCTATAAACATTAATTCTTGCAAAAAATGGGTTAAAACAGTTCATTATTAAAAAAAAAAAAACATTTTTTTTTGCTGGATTTTGATTTTCAATAGTGGTTTTTTAAATTTATAAATTTTTCGAACAAATCTATTCAAAAATTTCTGTATTATTAAATATTTTGTTGTTTTTTTCGTGCACTTAAATAAAAAGAGTCTAATTTTTACAATTCAAATGATGAAGATTTTGGCGCAAATTTTTAAAATTTTTGTTTCCCAAAAAAAAATTTCGCGTTTTCGCTTTTCGCCTTTTTTGGGCCTTTCGCTTTCGCTTTTCGCCTTTCGCTTTTTATTTTGGTTTCGCTTTTTTCGCTTTTCGCCTTTCGCTTTTTATTTTGGTTTCGCTTTTTTCGCTTTTCGCCTTTTGCTTTTTATTTTGGTTTCGCTTATTTCGCTTTTCGCTTTTTATTTTTCCTTTTGCAACATCCCTGCTACCAACCTACCTATTTTTCAATTTTGTTCATTTTTTTTGGTGTAAAAAGAACTCATTTTTTATGCAACAACCTAGTATAGGTATGCTTTTCATAAAACATTTTTCTTTATTACTCTTAAACAAAACCTCGTATTTTTAATTCTATTTGCTTTTCTGATATCTTGAGACTAGAACGGTTTTTTTCCGTTTATAAATCACTTTTGGCCGATAATCGTATGTCTTTTACCCCCATAAATTTTGAAATGTATCTTATTTGTAACTGTAATCAGTGAATAAAATTGTTTGCTTTATTTTAAATTATTTTTCAAATTAAAAAACAGCTATTTAAAAAATTACATCGCTAAATTTGGAACTTTTTCGCCACTATTTTTATCACTATTTTGCCGTTTTTTGCACTATTTAGTTAGTTATTTTGTTGTTTTTTGCCACTAAAAATCCCATCCCTAGTAATGACAACTGTTTTTAAGGCTTTTCTTAAAATGGTATTTGAATCAGTTGTAGCCGACCTTCTCAATCGCTTCTTGGGCACATATGTGGACAATTTGGACGCGTCTCAACTGAACATAGGCATTTGGGGAGGCGATGTTAAGCTCAACCAGTTGGAAATCAAAGATACAGCGCTTGATGAATTGGATTTGCCGGTGAAGTTATGTTTCGGTTATGTCCAAAGTTTGGTGCTGAAAATACCGTGGAAAAATTTATACGTCGAGCCGACAGTTGTGGAGATTAGGTGAATTGTAAACGATAGATACAGATTGAATTTAACAAATTTAAGTGGGATTCATCTGATCATTGTGCCGAATCAGGGCATTGTTTACAACGCTGAAAAAGCCCATAAAAATGAGCTGGAAGCAAAGCAGAAAAAGCTGTTGCGGTTGGAGGAGAATAGACGAAATCGACAAAGTTAGTTCAAAATTTACCATTTAATTTTAAATATTGTATTTAAGAGTCGAACATTCCATCAGACGACTCTTTTACCGAAAAATTAATAGCACAAATTATCAAAAACCTTCAAATACATATCAAACGGGTTCACATCCGATACGAGGACAAATTTTCAAATCGTGACCGACCATTTGCCACCGGAATAACGCTGGACGCGTTGAACTTTCAGGTAATTCGGAAAAAAGATAAAATAATTTCAAACAAAAAAAAACTAATTTAGACAACAGATGATAATTTCAGACTGATCGTGCAGAGAGAAACCGTTAAAATCTTCTACAAGTAATCCTTATCAAGACTAACTAATCGAGATTGCGTTTTTGATTTTATTGCGTTTGGGAAAAAATTGGGCTTATACATAACTATTTGTTAAATTTAGACTCGTGTCGATGAGCAGCTTGAGTATTTACTCAAACGCAAATTCAAATTTTATCTCCGACCATGAAAGCAAGGAAATGAGAATCAATGCTTTACAACAGACAATCGCAGTGAATGAGAAAAAATCGGAAGGGTACAGATACGGTACGTGTCAACCATTACCACCATCAAATATATACAGTACCCTTCTCAAAATTCTCAATTTTGTATTTCAGTCCTGGAACCGTTGACCATCGCTGCACAGCTTAAGTTAAATCAGAAGCCGGAGAGTGACGGCTCGAATTGGACCATCCCGAAAGTTGACTTGTCAATGCAACTCGACAAATTGGGGCTGTCCATCGGCAAGTATCAATACCAGGACATGTTGCTTTTTCTGGAGGCCCAAGAGCGTTTCACATTGGCCGAGAAATACCTCAAGTATCGGCCCGATCTGACACAATATCGGCATCATTACAAACGATGGTACATTGTTTGATTCTTTGCATGCATTTATCTACTTTCCGTGTTTACTTTTCAAAAGCTAATTTTTTTCGGTGGCACTTTGCGTACAATTGCATTTTGAACGAACAAGTTTTGCGTCACCGTAACAATTGGTCGTGGGATCGAATGAAAAAACACCGTCGAATGGTGCGGGATTACCGAGAGGCGTGGACCCATTTCAGAACCCATAAAACGCCCAAGAAAGCTGTGATGGACATAATTAAGGTTGAGCATTCGATTGACATTCGTTATATACTAATGTCTTTTACGCCATTTATTTGTGCTCACTTCCTTTTTCATCTGTTCTTAGGAGGCTGAAGATGTTCTGGACGTGTTCAATCTGAACATTGCACGCCAACAGGCCGAATTCGAAATCGACAAGCAGCCCGACCTTGTCCGCGTTGAGGACCAACCGCAGGAGGGATGGATTGGGTGGGCCAAGAGCTGGTGGTTCGGCGGTTCACCCACTGGCAGAGAGGCGGCAGCGCCGGAAGACGCGCAAATTTTCGAAAAATTGGAGAAGGAATTGACGCCGGAGGAGAAGAACCGTCTCTTCGCTGCCATTGACTATCAGGTGGGAGCGGAAAAACATAACATGTTAAACGTAAATTGGAACAGGAAAATATGCCACCGACGGACTACCCGAAACATTTTGTGGAAAACCTATTCAAACTCAACCTGAAAACACTCATGCTGAAGTTGGACGATGTGATGGAAATGCGCTTTTCGCAGTTGTTCGCGAAATTGGAGCAGAGATCGGCTGCAAGCGCAATGCGGTAAACGCGAAATATTATAAGCAATCTAATGGATTAATTTTGCAAAAATTTCTGGTACCTTTGCCTATTTTAATTGTTCTGTTTCGATGAGAGTTCGTCTCCCCTTTATAGCTTTACTGCCGACGTCAAATCACTTGAAATGCACGCCGGCACCGAGTCCATGCTGCACATGACGGAGACCGACCGGGCATGGCTGACCTTGGAATTTGAGACCAATCCATTGGAAGGCAATTTTGATCAACGCGTGTCGCTTAAGATTGCTCCAGTAGAGAAATTTGTCTTTAATTTAAAAGTACCAAATAAAATTTTATGTAATGTTTAAATATCATGCCCCGGCGGTGAACAAAGCACTCGACGTGTTTAAGCCGCCAAAATCTGTTCGACTTTATCAATTGACCACATTGGCCATTGCGCGCTACGAGGACGTCAAGGCATTGGCATTGGCTAACAAATCAATTGATAGCCATTGCTTAACGCTTTTGTGCTTAAGGCCCGTTCCGCGACAGCCCTTCAGCACATGGTGGACGTGCCGAAGAAACGGAAGAAGCTGAAGTTGGAAGTCAAAATTGATTCTCCCATTTTTGTCATGTGTTCCGGCGGTGCTTTTGATCCGACCAAAACGACGCTGATCGCCGAACTTGGTCAATTCCAACTGAACACTTTGGACAAGCCGTCCACCAAAGCCTATGAACATGTCAGGGAATAAATGTTCAGCATTCAATAAATTGTGTTCAATTTTACAGGTAGATGACGAACGGTTACGCGCTTTGATGCCAAAAGCATACGATAATTTCCAATTGTGTCTCTCCAATCTTCGACTCGTTTTTTCCGATTCCTTCGACAATTGTATGAAAGCTCGGGAAGACCAGTCGTCGGACGACCATTTGTTGAAACCCACCAGGATGTGCATCGACATGCTCCGTGCCACCATTGACGACGTCCAATTTCCGATGTTTGTATTGTCTTGGGGTTGTGCGTTTTACCTTCTCTTATTCATTTTTACTGCAGGTTCCGTCTTATTGGTGAACTGCCTGATCTTGTGTTGACAATTTCGGATGATCGTCTCGTGGAACTGCTTGACTTCTACAACACCATACCCGAATTTGAGGAGGAGGAAGTGGATTTGAGCGCACCCGTTGCCGATGGAACGTCTTTACGCGACAGGGCAAAAATGAAAATGATTTTGTCGGTTCGTTGATTGTAAAATTCCCTTTTATAGTACAGTACAACCTATAGCTGCAATTTATTTAAATTGTGGAAGTTTTTCAGACCGAGGAACTTTCGGAAGAAATGCTCCAAACCGGACATTCTAACGAAGCGACGACTACGGCGGCCGAAACGAAAAAGGCCGTTAAGAGGGAATTTTCATCACGTGAGCAGCAAGTGCAAATCGACCTTAACTTGAAACTGAACGAGGTCAACTATAAATGCAGTTTGTTTCTCATTTTCCCACTTTTTTAGGTTGGCGTCGTTGTCAAACATCGACATTCGGCCTTTTTGAGGTGCTAATGTTAGATTTGGCCCATCCGCGCACATGTTAATATTATTTTCTTCAGTGCCCGTATTCAAATGTTGGGCTTCCGCATGTGCAAACGGATGTACGAAATGGAAATTCATGCCCACATGGACTCGGTGGCGGTGCGCGCCTCCCCCGCGGCTGTCAGTCTTTTGAGTGCTGTCAACGCCAAACTTGCGGAACAACAACAGGATAAGGTTAGTATAGTTAAAAGCCATATATTAAATTAATATTTTGAATTTGAAAATCAGAGTAAATCGAAGGAGGAAAGCGATCGCCCATCGTTGCGTGAATATCCGAACTATTGGGAATCGAAACAGATTGACCGGTCCATCTTTTGGTGGTTCAGACCAACAAAGAGCACCAGTGGAACGGACGCGATAAATATGACGGAATTGGCGGAAGATTTACGCGAAACGGCGGAACGCAAAATTTCGGAAGTGGTTCGTTTAAAATAGAAATGACTTTTTAGAGGTTAATAATTTATTTTTCCTAGGCCGAATTTTCAATGCGTCGCTGTCTGATCACCGTTGAAGCCGGAGTTCGGGATGTAACCCGGCCGACGATTTTGATTGAAAGTTCTGTTGCCGGTACTGCTCGGAATTGGTCCAGCACATTGACAGCGGTATTCGCATTATTGTCAAATTTTTAGCATGTTTTAATTTCAGAAATGTGAGGCTCATCTGCTCGTCTCCTATTTCAACGAGACATTCAATGTTTGGGAGCCGATCATTGAGCCCGTGTTACACGAAGACAAAGGCTGGCAAAACTGGAAATTGGCATTGAAAGTAAATCTTTATACTACTCGATGCTATTCATGTGCTCCCATCAGATTGGTCCGCAAGAAGAGGAAGAAGCGGGGCAAATTTCGAGCAACAGTCCAACGACATTCAAATTACAGAAGGACAAAGAAAAGAGTAGAGTTTTGAAAATCGCAATGCCACCCCCAAAATTGGCTATTGTTGTCGAGGCCACCGAAACATTGGACATCACCATCACGAAGTCATTCCTCCAGCAGCTTAACCAACTTTCTGAGGTGCGGCATGCAAATTCAGGATGGATTATATGCCGACATTGCTTACTTTTTTTAAGTGCTTATTTTCATAATTCAGGCCTTCGAAAATGCTTCGAAACCAATCAGCAGCCCAAGGCGCGAGTTACCCGGCACCTCCTCCCATTTGTTACGCAACGACACTGGGCTGAAGGTCATTGTGACAAACACGAAGTCGATGATGGTAATAAATAAAAAATGGTCAATTGAAATAAGCATTTTTAGGTCTTTTCCTCCCGTGACGGTCCTTCTGAGTGTCGCGCCGGCCAATACATTCCGATGAAATGCATCGATTCGGCTGAGTCGAGTCGCGAGGCCGATTGGCAAATAAAGGAAGATCAACGCCAAGTTCAACTCCAATTGGCGTTTGCTGACCCGGACACAGAACGAACGGTGAATATCGCAAGGACGGAAAAACAATGCATTGATTTGCCACGAGAGGCGGACTCGGGTAAGAATTTGGGTGGGCTGGGACAAAAAATGAATGAATTTCCATTTTACAGGTAGAAAATGGGCATTCGTCGTTGAAACGGAGAAGGAAGATGCTCGGCATATTGTCACATTGAAGTCATTGGTTACGGTTGGTAATTCGAATCCAAATTCAAAAAATATATTTTGCTGTATGTCATCATAAAAAACGTCTTTTTCCAAAGGTGGTGAATCATTTGGAAATGCCAATTGAAGTCAAAATGCTGCAGGACTCGAAAAGTTTACCGTGCGGCACCGCAAAACCAAAGGCCGCCGAATCGTTGAACATCCCCGTCCCATGCCTTTACACGCCCAACGGTCAGCTGAAAATTCGACCCGCCGATGGACGTCATGACTGGAATAATGAAAAGTAAGAAATCCTTTTCCTTACTTACTATAATACTGGCAAATGGATAGTGTTTCGTGGCTCGACTTCGACACCACGAAACGGCAAGCAGTGCGTTGTGAAGATTCGGAAGATACCACAAAAGGGATTTACATCGAAATTGGTCATTTATTAAGCCTAAATCGAATATTGTTCATTTTTCCATTTGTTTCAGTCGTTGTCGAGGAACCAATTCGTCGTGGCAATCGCCGTTTTGTTGACGCTGACTGTGTGGCGTACACCGTCCATCTGTTCCCGCCCATTCACTTCTTCAACACTTTACCAATGCCTGTCCAAATTTCGGTGCCCATTCAATGCGAATTAGCCGGCGGTGAAGGACTGGACATTGTGAATTTGGTTGCCGGATGCCCATTAATTTTCACGGTAAATTTATTTTTGTTTCAAAATATAGTAAAATGCGATTCTTTTTCTTTTTAAGGCTACTGTTGGAACAGAAGTGTACGAGTTGCATTACACAGTGCCTGAATTAAAGAAACCATTGGAAACCGTTCGGTTGAAAGGAAAATCTGTGGCCAATTCAGAATTAGTTTAGTTTGCAAAGGAAAAACTTTTTTGATATTCCTTTTTTTAGTGCCTTGGACTGAATTGGAGCACAGAATTCTTACGCACAAATTTGATGCTGTACGCACCGTATTGGATGGTCAACGAGACGGGCAAGCATCTCGCGTATTATGTGAGACAAGCTTGGGATAATATTAGCCTATTCTTATTTAAATGAATTTTATTAGCCACAGAACATAGTCTAAGTAAGTCATACATGCACATAGGGTCGGCCAACCAACTTCTCCCCATGTTGGTCTACTTCTTTTGTGCATGTATAGTCTAAGCATGAAAATGTTTATATGTAAGTAAACTAACATTTTTGCATTTTTTAACATATTATCTTCTTTCTTCGTTGTTCATTTCTCCCTTCTCTTAGGGTCTTCCGTCGGTAGTTCCGAAACCAAAGCGTCCCAAAGTGAAATGTCGTTGTTGTTCTAATTGCTTGCGTATTCGTAAAGCTCAACAGGTCAGGGACGTATTTAAGACTTTGATTGGTGGGCGTGTGTGCCAAAGGCTGAACTGACAATGAGCAGCATTTTCACAAAATAATCTTTTGTTTCTTGCTTTTAATTTTACTTTTCTCTGCCCCTCCCTCCTAAATACGTGCCTGATTATACGTTAAATAATTGTTTTGCCTTGGGTGATGTTGTGAGTCTTTGTCCATGTAAGATTGCTCAACCTTTCGTTTCCTTACCTTTTCAGAGCAAATCCTCCCAACTTCCCCACCCTCCCGGCAATAATCCGATGCTTTTGCCGCTGAACGAAACGGAATTTGAATCAAAGAAAAAGGCAAAAGTGAAAATAATGGATGAGACCGATTGGTCTGCCGAGTTTCCCCTCGACATGGCCGGTAGCAGTGGGCGAGTCATTTGCAAATCCTTCGCCGAGGGGCAGCGCGAATTTGAGGCATAATTTGAAGAAAACTTAATTCAGCATTAAAACTTTACCTTTATTCCTCTCTGTGCAGATGACAGTCGATGTTCAGCTTGGTCAGTCCGGCCTCACAAAAGTTGTGACCATTTCTCCCTTCTTCTTGTTGCAAAATGACAGCAAAATTGACATAGAAGTGCGCGAACCGTCCACAACTAAATGGATTGTCGTGCCGGCAGAATCCGTCAGTGCCTTTTCCCATCCTTTTCAGTCAACCAAAATGACAAATTGAGACCCGCTATTTTACAGGTGATCGGTTTTTGGCCAGTGCAAAGAGAAAAGAGGAAAACGCTCGTGGCACGATATGCGAACACGGAAGAGGAATCTGTGCAATTCCCATTCACAGAGGCATTTGAAGGCTTCTGCCAAATCAAAAACAATGTTTATCTTTATCATGTCATCTTTTTTCTTATTTTCCCTCATTTAATTTAGCTGATTGGCCTTTACGTTATCGTCTCTCTGTCGGACGAATCGTCCGTCATTCACATGGAGAATTTTGTCCCGGGAATGGTGCCGGCCATTCTGATGAACGACACGAAATATCCAATTCGCTACAGACAGACGGGCCACGGAGAATGGCAAATCGTCAATCCCAACCAATTGGCACCTTTTGCTTGGAGTGACTCACTGAATGGTCGGTGCTGCACTTTTCCTTCAGTTTTTTAAACTTGATATTTTTAATTTTGCCGTTATTTGTTCAGATTGTAAATTGGAATGGACGTCGCGGGAAGCTGAAAATTCGGATGAGCTGTTGCGCAACCGGCACATCTCCTATTTGCCATCCAAAGATGACGGTTACTATTACTGTGTGTCCTTTTTGGATGGGCGTCAGCGTGTTCTGCTTGTACCATTTGAAATTAAATATTAATTATTTTATTTGGAATTTTAGTTTACTGCTGACGAGAAGGTTTCTTTTGTTGCTCACCAAGCATATGAGGTGGGTGAATATTTTCTAAATTGAAATATTCTATTTAAATTTTACTATTTTTCGTTTTTTTTTTTTCTGAAATCGTTCATTTCTTTAGATAGAACAGCCGAACATCGAGTTGGAGTTGCACCTGCACGGGGTTGGCATTTCCCTGGTCAACAACCTGAAAAGTGTTGAATTGCTTTACATGGTCTTTCTCATTTGTTTTTTTTTCAATTTTCATCTTTTTTTTCTTATAGGCAATTTCTCCACGAAAACAAAAAAAGGCAGAAGAAGAGTCGTCCAGAATGACCACCGGTTTTTGGTGCCAATATCGGCAAACCACCCACCAACAGACACTCCACGTGAAATTGCACAACTTCCAAGTGGACAACCAATTGCCGGCGTCCACTTTTTCTTCAATGCTCGCGATGGTGCCACAGCCCAGATCAGTGGTCAAAAATGGTTCCACCTTTTAAAACTAGATATTAAATGCCATTTCTTTTACACGATATCACTTTTTTTTCAGAGCCAAAGCCATTCTTGGAGTGTTCATTTGTGATGAGTCAATCGGAACATTCGGACATTGTCCAAATCAAATTGTTGGAGGCGCTGGTTCAAGAATTTGCGATTCGAATGGATCGAACTTTGCTCAACGAGCTGTTGGACATATTGCCGAAACAGACAATCCAGACGAGATACACAGTGAGCGGACATTTAATTGTCTAATTGATTTATTTGTATGTTCAGCGCGAATCATTCCAAAAAGACATGGAACTGATCAAGGAACCCCTTAACAAAAGAGCAATTCAAACGCGAGTGACACAGGCAAAGGCTTATTACCAGCGGATGCACATCTCCCCGTTGATGGTCATTTCCATCCCATTGCAATTAGTTGCTTGAGCTTTTCGCCATTTTCAGATCCATTTGAGCTTTTCCCTAGGCCATGTTAAGGAGGAAGGAACCGATGGTGCCGGCATTCAATTGGAATTTATTAATTTGCTTTTGAAAAGTGTCGGTGTTACGCTGACCGAAATTCAGGACGTTGTTTTCAAGTAAATTACTGTATTTTTTTTGTCGGTGTATTTTTTCATTGCTGTGCTATTTTTAGACTTGCCTTCTTCCAACGCGAGGCCACCTTTTACAGTCGTGCCCAACTTCAGTCCGAAATCCAAGCCCACTACATGCACCAATTCGTCAAACAGCTTTACGTCCTCGTCTTGGGTAATCTTAATTTTATTGAGTGTCGTTTCAACTCTTTGAATACTCTCTCCCTCTAGGCCTCGACATCCTTGGCAATCCGTTTGGACTTGTCCGCGACTTACGCACCGGTGCTATCGACTTGTTCTACCAACCAGTGCTTGGCATGGTCACGGGACCGGCCGAATTTGGGGAAGGCGTTTATATTGGGCTGACCAGTGCGTTCAGGTATGGATAGTGACATTCTTTAGTGTATTACTTTGGTCCTTTCTTCAGCCATACCGTAGGCGGTGTTCTCGGGTTGGCTTCGCGCATCACCGGCACAATGGGCAAAGGAGTGGCGGCACTGACATTGGACGAGGATTTCCAACGACGTCGAATGCAGGACCGGCAGCAGCCGACGAGCATCGGTGAGGGAATGTTCCGTGGGGTGCGTGGCGTGGGCACCAACGTCGTTGAAGGAGTCACCGGTCAGTTGTCATTTAAGCAGTTGTACTGCTAGCCATTCTTGGCACTCTGACAATTCGTTGTTGGCCAGGTGTCATTTCCAAACCGGTCGAGGGCGTAAAACAAGGCGGATTACTCGGCGGAATCAAAGGAATCGGTCAGTCTCATCAACATGAATCGCCTAATTTCTGACCAAATTTATGGTTTTAGGCAAAGGAATAGTCGGTGCGATTGCTCGCCCCGTGTCGGGAGTGGTCGATTTGGTCACCACAACGGTGGATAACGTCAGAAAGTGCGATTTTTAGGGGGAGCGAAAAAGGGGTTTAGCTAGGCAATAACGACCATTAACAATCATTTCGGCTTAGTTAATTCAAATTATTTTTCTAGTACCATTAGCAATGTCGAGGAAAAACAAATCCGTCTTCCGCGTGTCTTTTCCCAAGACAAAATCATTCGACCCTACGTTTTTGAGGAGGCCGTTGGCTACAAAATATTTCGTGTAAGTTTTAATTTATCCTCCTTTTTTCTGTCTTTTAAATTCTCACATCCAGGAAACGGAACGTGGTCGTTTTGTGGACTCTGATCATTATTTGACTTACGGAGGTATCACAAAACATTTGGTCATCATAGTAACGAACAAGTAGGTGTGATCATTTTGGCAGAAGTAAATTATTTGCTTAGGCACATAATTGAGGCTCGACAACACGAACTGACGGGTAATTGGAGTGCCGACTGGAGCCCGGAATATGCCGAACTCACTAGGCCGACACGGGTGGACTCAAATGGCAAATTCGGTTGATGAATTACAATACAAAAATTTGACAATCTTTTCCTTTTCTAGGCATTAAGCTTAGAATGAAGAAGGAGGAAAGGAGCTTTTCGTTTTTCTCTATCCAAGATGCCATTCTGAAGGGTAAATTCGTGCAATTCGGTGCTAAACGTGTCGCGCAACGAGTGTTTGAGCATATTCTACGCGCTTGGGAAAAGGGTGCCGTGGAATGAATGAATGATTATTATTTTTGATCACGGGTAATTGTGCCTTTCAGTGATTATTATTTTTGAACACGGGTAATTGTGCCTTTCAGTGATTATTATTTTTGAACACGGGTAATTTTGCCTTTGCTTTATTATATTGATATAAAAAAACTAAAATTTGAAAATTTTCTAGATTATCTTTATTTTAAAAACCTTTGCAAAAATATTGTCAGGAAATCAAATTTTTTCATTTTTGAAGTACGTTTTTCAGAAGTTGATTTTAATGATTTTATTTTCTTGTAAATTCTAGGATTTTTACAGGAAAAGATCGATAAATGCCAAAATATTGAGTTCAAATTTCGCTTTGAGTTCAATCAATTTTATAGTACAGATTTTATGAGTCCAATTAGTTTATTATCCAACCAACATTTTGCGGAAAACAGGTTAACGAAATCATTTTTGAGAGGGGGGGGGGGGACCGATTGAACTTTTGTAATTTTGGATTAATACATTTACCAATTAGGCACGTAGCAAATCATTTTTCACTTCCATTCACAAAAATATATAAATTACGTTTTTAAAAAAATAATCATTTTATTTACTTTCGTTTTCTGCATCAATTTCGGGATTATAATCCTCATCATTGTCGTCGTCAAAATCAATGTCATCCTGTTTAATAAATATGTAAGTATTAAAGAGACGTGAGCTGTGTGTGTTCGACTCTAGGGTTCCGACCTCGAAAAGCGACTGGTCAATTTCAACTGCACTTTCGCCCTTGGCACTGTCAAGAAACTGCAAGTCGGAGATGTTCAGTGACTTATCCGAAAGGAACAGTTGTTTTCCGGTCATTCGTTTTGTAGATTGAATGTCCGGCTGATGAAAAATACCACTTTTGTAAAGAAAAGCCAGCATTTTAAACCTTTGATTTCTCCAGTGGTTTTCCCCTTATCGACTCTAAAAAGGCCAGGTTCCACTTTTTGAATGATTCAGCTGTCACTCTTGTCCCTTAAATAGTGACTGGATTTTTTTCTATAATTGTTATCCATATTAATTACCTTCAAACTTCGCCTGTTCCTCGCGTTCGACTTGCTCTGCTTTTTGCTGCTCCAATTTGTCACGGTTCTTGAGATAATCTTCGGCCATTTGGACAAAAAATTCCTTGTTATTAGAGTAATTAGAAAAATGTTAAGATGATCTTGTGAAACTTGTAAAGTGCCGAGCAGTGTGAACAGCATCGGCATCCCAAGACACTCTTCCATCGCCTTATCCAATTCCATTTTCACCCTCTGTTCACATTGCTCCCAAAATGGGCTCTTCTGTTCGCCATTTTCAGCGCTGCTCTCTTCAAAATCAGGAAGTTCAATGTCGGGAAGGCAATTTGGATAATCAGAGGGAAGAGTCGCGCGCAAAGTAATACTATTATTCCCGAAGAGTTCAGCGAATTCATCCTTCAAAATGCGGGTAGTAGCCATTGGAATAATCGTTCTAACAAACTTACCAAATCGGGGCGCACGTCCAACTCGACACAAATGTGCGGGAAGTCCCTACACAGAACCCGAAGTTCGTTTGAGTACATTGACTAAATAAACACCATTACAACAACCAAGTAACTTATACCTAATTAATTTGCAAAATACTTAAACTATCAATACCTCCAATGCCTCTATTTCCTGAAGTTGCTGCTCCTCATTAAACTCCATGCTTTTTTCAAAACGTAATACACTAAGTTAGAATTGAAACAAAGAAAAGCACTCAGTCGCTATCGATTAGTTTTGAGAAAAAACGAGATAAGCAAAAAACAATTTATTCGATGAAATAACAATTAAGCAGGCAAAACATTCATTCATTTGACTTCCTTTCTTTGTTTTCGCATTTTGGTAATCAGCGTATTGAACTGCTCCTGAAGGCCCTCCTTTTGCTGTGAAATTAAATGGGAAATAAAATGAGAATAAAGCCTTTTATTACGCTATTTCATTACCAATTTCAAACGGTGGGCAGCGAAGCCATCCTTCGCCTTATTCCTGTGAATTCCCAACACCTTCAGTTGGTCCTCTTCATCGTTGCTGTGTTAGTATATAATATCAGATTGATTCTTGGATTGAGTGTTATACTACTGTTTTTTTCTCTGCCTGCTTCAACTTATCACTTTTTTCCAAATTTTCTCACCAGACTTAGGTTTTCTCAGAACCTATCAAATAGGTCTTTTTGTGCAAAATATGTTAGCTAAATTTTAAAATTTTCCCACAGTGACGCCCATCGAAACCAAAACATAAATAATAGCCTTAATTATCGTGGATAGAATGATTAGTTATTTTTGTCATTTTTATTGCCGTTCTACACTTGGAATACTAATTTTCTTATAAAAAAAAATAATTGGCTATTTTGTTTTTTAAAAAATGTAAAGATGACAATTATTCTATTTTCACTCTCCACGAAAATGTAAGCTATTAAGGCGGATTTTTATTTCTTTTTTAAAAATTAGAAGAAGCGGTGGGCGACGGTACCGATAGGCGTCGCCTGGAAAACTTTTGTAAATTGGAAAGCATGCTGTAACAGATTTTGCACATCGATATTTAATTGTAATATTTCCTACTTTTCTTCTCTTCTGTCCTTGCGTGGCGCTTTCATTGTCTTCTCCAACTGCTCAGACAAAATTTTGTCCATACTTTGCTGTATAAGATTCACACATTCATTTTGCAACTCACGAACTTTGTAACGGTCAGGAAAGTGTTCCTATAATAAAGGGTCAAAACAAAGTAAGTCACAATAAAAAGTGACCTCAAAGCGATAGCTAAGCCAAAGATATGAACCCATAAAGTCATAAACGTCAACGAGCCGATTGATCGCGTCTATTCGGTCGACAATTTTCAATTCGGGCAAAACTAATGGGCGAACCCACGCAAATGTCACTGCGTTGCCTTCAGAATATCGTCGCACCATTTTGATAAAAGACGAGTTGAGAAAGGGATGCGGACCGAAGGGAATTGGAGTGAGACAGAAAATATACCGCTCCTAAAATATTATAAAATTCCTAAAAAATAAAAAAATAGGCAAACCCGAAGTGAAAGTTGAATGTGTTCAATGAGTTGTGCTATTTGCCTTATCGAGTCGTCGAAACACATAAAGTACTTATCGCTAACAGTGCAAATTGAAGAGAAAATGTCGAGTAGTTGCGTCAGTGAATATTGAGGCAAATGATAAGAGAACATCTTAAACCAAATAAAACGATATTTCTTATAAATAAAAATATCGTTTATTTGACCTCAATTTGATCGAATGAAGGCAAAATCCCGGCCTGGTCTATGGGTTTAATTGGTTCTTTCATCAACTTTTCAAGCACTGGGGCATCATTGTCATCCATTGTCATCACCTCACCGGTGCAATATAGCGAAGCGAATCGGCCCGCTCTGCCGGCAATTTGCTTTACGAAATACGCAGGGAGTACAGAGCCATCACGATTTGTTAGTTTTGTGAAAATCACTCTGAAGACGGGAATGAGT
This sequence comes from Heterodera filipjevi, assembly GCA_039877585.1. Classification (NCBI taxonomy): domain Eukaryota; kingdom Metazoa; phylum Nematoda; class Chromadorea; order Rhabditida; family Heteroderidae; genus Heterodera; species Heterodera filipjevi. The sequence goes on from JBDPZO010000009.1 coordinate 2,016,366, forward strand.
GCCTATTCATAGATTCGTTTATAAAAAGCGACCTTTTGATATTCAAGTTCATCCCCATTCCAATTGCATCGGTTGCAAGCAGAATTTTGCACGAGTCATTTGGATCGTTAAACCGTTTGACTTGTTCCCGCTTAACTTCCGGAGGCAAGTCTCCGAAGACAATGGCACATTCCTTATTATGCTCAAATTTCAGTTGTCGTGCCATTTCGACGATGCCTTTCTTTGAAAAATGTACCACACAATCGCCATCCTTAATTAATATTATGTATTTGTTGACAGTAACACTATAAAAAATCGACCTTTGTAGAGCTCAAGTTCCGGAGGCCATGGGTTCCGATCACCACCAATTCGCCCTTGCGTTCGTACCGGCGAAGGTCAACGTGTTCACCAATTGGATCCAACAAACGACAGATAATTTCATAAGCAGATTCCTCACCACAAAGATGAATCTAACGAAGAAAAACAGAATATTGAACAAGCCGTGATAATACAAAATTTTGGATCACTTCCATAACAAATAAGGAAGATTTGTTACAACTTCATCTGCTGGCGCTCCCATTAGTGCCCTTGTCCAAGCAGCGCCCCTTTGCGGGTCTCTGAGCATTTGGATTTCATCGATGATGCAAAGCTCTATTCTATATTCGGGTGACATTATCTCGACAGTGGCTGCCATATGAGGGGATGGATTTTCTGAATCAACAGCGTAAAGGCGATTTTCACCCGTAATCATATCACATGGAATTCCTAAAATTTTATTTTATTTAAAGCCTTTTTCGCTGACAATGGGTTTGATTTGCCTGAATCGTTCATCCTTTTGTACACTTCATATGCCAACAAGCGCAATGGGCCAAAATACGAAGCGGATTTGGCCTTTTGAAAGCATTCCAAAGCCTCGTAAGTTTTTCCACTATTTGTTGGTCCTATGAAAAAGGAAAAACTTTAAGTAATAAAATTGAACAACATTTTGGACACCTGCGTGAAAAATTATCTTCCTGTTGATCTCCCGTGCAAGAGGATACCAATTGTGTGGTTGGGTGAGGTCAGAAATGACTTGAAGCTCTTTAAGACACTCCAAGTGGGGAAACACACAGCGGGCATGTTTTACGAAAAAAGGGTACAGCGAATCGACACTCTGTTCTAATAATGAAAAAGCATTTAGTGGTGTTGGTAGCAAAAAGCATTACCTTGATTTTTAATGTCGCTGAAAGTAATTCTCAAAGCTGGCTCCATACTATGTGGACTTGAATTCTCTGAACAGCAAAGTAACCTAAAAAGTAATTAAAAATTAACGGGTATGAATTCATAAAAAATGGGCATGTTTAAGACTTCAGGGAGTTTCTAACCTAAAACTCTGGTAGGCTTTGTCGAAGAGACGCCCTTTAATGTTCTGTTCTTCAGCAAGCTCCCTGATATGCTTTTGCTGTGCAAATTGCTCAAGCGTCGTTGAAATAAAATTGCGTGATAGTTTCGCTTGAACGCCTTCAAACTACAAATTAATTAAAGGACCAGGTTATAACCTAATAATTACCTCAACTTCAGTATAGCGTTCAACTGGGACACGTTGTGGTACCAAAATGTCTTCCAATGGTTGTTTTGATGTCTCGGGTTTCTCAAAACGACTTTCTGCAAGGGTTCGTCGCCTTCGATACCTCTGTAAAACAATAACAATTTATTGTTAATAAATTGAATGAAAATTAAAATGACAGGTTCTTCAGTTCGTGAGAAGGTACGGCGTAAAGACGAATATTGAGAACGAGGCCCGCACAATAATAAGCAGGAATAGGTGGTACGATGAAACATCAAGCGTCAATATTAGTAAAAGCACCAGAATATAAAAATTAACATATTTTCATTAGTTTATTTACTTTAAAAAATTTCCTTAGTGTTCGTGGGTCGCTCTGATCATGGATATGTATGGGATTTTCGATCAATTCCAAACCTTCTGCTGAACTCAAAAAATTTATTTTTGCAAAATATTAATCTGAGGTCCCAAACTCAAAATTTCTTCGCATGCTCGTTTTTGCGAAATTTCAGTTACTACATAGGATTCAGCTTTTGAGCGCTTTTATGCATGGCCGGTTGAGTCCCGTCTGGATTTGGACACTTCAGTCCTGGATTTTTTTTTAGCCTGAAAAATGTCAAGCGCGCCCCTAATTACTAATTATATTTTTCCTACCCAAATCAAACCTTTTTACACCGATTCAGACCGTTTTTGCGCAATTTTGAGTTTGGGACCTCATATTTACCTTGTTTTTTTCCCCGCAATTTTAGGGATTGCTTATCAATGAAGTTTCATTTGAATCAGTTCCAAGCTCTTTGCCCTTTTTCTTATTTGTATCAACAATTGATTTCAGGAAATCTAGGTTTTTCGACTTTTTATTCAAAATCAAGCCCGAGTTGGGAAATAGTCGAAATGGATGCCATTTCAGTCATCAGCGAGCATGAAAATTCCGAATCACGATCCTCATAAACCGACAAACCACAACCATCGGCGGGCAGACTACTTTTTTTCTTATTTAAAGATTGACACCTTAATTTTTTGCCAAATTCGAAATTCTATTAACCGCCCCTATTAAATTCCCGTTCCCCCTGGCTTTTTATTTTTTGGGCTGTCTATATGCTGTATGTACCGTTGTGGGTTATAGATGAGTACTAGGCCAATATCAAATTCACTAAAAAATTTTACATTACAGAATATTAAACCAATTTTGGCTTCTACTAATTTTGTGGAAAAATGGATGGCGTTGCTGGCAAAATTGGGCACAGACGGATTGACAAGCAGGGAGAAGTCAGCTATAAGAAAGTGCCTACAAATGCCTTGATGGGCGCGATACAATTGGGAATTGCCAACTCAATTGGGTCATTAGCCGGGAAGCCAAAGCGCGATATTTTGGTGCAGGATTTTGAAGTGATCGATTCGGTGCCATTTCCTACGTAATTTTTTCTTTTCTTAACAATAAGTAAAAATGAAAATATCCCAGACTTTATTTACAAAGAACACATATTAATTGAACATTCGCAATTCAGAGATGGTTCCCAAATCTCGCCATCACACGCCTATGGAGATTTTCGTTTTAAAACCTACGCACCGATAGCATTCCGTTACTTTCGAGAATTGTTCAACATAAAGCCGGCGGATTTTCTCGTATATTTGAAAAATACATGAAAACTCATTTTCTTTTAATACCCAGAGATCTTTGTGCACCCAACCATTGCGGGAATTGAGTAACCCAGGCGCCAGTGGCTCTATTTTTTACGTGTCGATGGACGACAAATTCATCATAAAGACCATTCAGCATAAGGAGGCGGAATTTCTAAGAAAGCTGCTGCCCGGTTATTACATGAATCTTCATCAGAACCCTAGGACATTGTTGCCAAAATTTTTTGGCCTTTTTTGCTACCAGGTAGTGCCTATATCAGAAATTGTCTTAAATCAAATCGGTTGCACTTAAATACCTGTCAACAGAGTCTTGGCAAAAACATTCGCCTATTGGTGATGAATAATTTGTTGCCTCAATCTGTCAAAATGCACCACAAATTCGACCTGAAAGGGTCGACTTACAAACGATTTGCATCAGAAAATGAACGTGAAAAGCAAACGCCGACACTGAAGGATTTGGATTTTAACCAGGAGTTCCCAAACGGGATATTGTGAGTATTTTTATGCCGTGCGACTCTATTGTTTTTCACAGTTTGGATATCCAAGTGTTTGATGCGCTGATGGATGTCATCAAGAGGGACTGTTTGGTTTGTTTAGTTTTATTTGATTTTTTGTTCGAGTATGTGATGCTTTTATAGGTGTTGGAAAGCTTCAAAATCATGGACTACAGTTTGCTGATGGGTGTGCATAATATCGACGCGGAAGATTCTGATTGTGAACGGCCAATGTCCAGCAGCAGTTCAGAACATTTGCAGCCTTTGGGCTTCGGTGAAGGGGAAGTGCCGGCACGCAGTGCCAGGGGCGAGCGGCTGATTGTCTACTTGGGAATAATTGACATTCTGCAGAGTTACCGGCTTTTTAAAAAGTTAGAACACACATGGAAAAGCGTTCTGCATGACGGGGTTTGTTTTCAATTTTCAAATGTTTATTTTATTTTTGCTTCATTCTTTTAGGACAGTATTTCTGTAACAAATCCAGGATTCTATGCGATGCGTTTCCAAACATACGTTTCGGCCGTTGTGTTCCGACGTATTTCTGCCGGTGCAGTAATGAAATTTTTAGCAATAAAACTGGAATCTAAAATTATTATTTTTCCCCTAAATTTGTCTCTGTTAGAAATTTCTTTTCCCCCTTTTCCGTTTCGTTTGTCCACTCTATTGCCTTTTCCCATGCCTTTCCTCAGACTAAAATTTCTCCAAATCGTTTTATCCAATTGACCTCTTTCTAATTGCATTTCAGTGGACAACATTCCGTCAGATAGGCATCCATCCTCAAAGTTTCGCTCCTTTGTCCATTCCTTCATCGGTGGGTACAAGGACATGCACTGTTTGTATCGCTTTTTTTCTACAGTTCAAATTGGCAATTTTAATTAAAAAATGCGATTAGTCATATTCTTTACGTATTTCAATTTGGACTCACATTGATTGTTTGCTTACAGTGCTTGTGTTTTGTGCTTATTAGTTCTGACCCTTCCGTTTTATAACTCTCAGATGTTTCCTTTCCCCTTTGTATTTAAAACTTCGACAGACAATGAAATTTATTTGTTTATTTTTTGAATTTAGCAATGAAACAGACTCCGATGCGGCAGAATCAAAGATCGAGGGTATCGGAGCACGAGGAACAGCAATTAAAAGCCGATGAGGCAATGGATTCGGTGACTCTTCAGTACCAACCACAAATTGGCGGACCACTTTCCCAGCGGGGCACCAGCGAACGGCGCTCGTTCTATACCAAAACGACGACGCATATTGGACCCGCCGCAGAAATCGAGTAGGATTTACACCGAAAAATTGATTTTGAGTCCTTGTTTTATTATTTTTGTTTATTACACAATACAGTAATCATTGTAGCGTTTAATTGTACTTTAAGGAAAAGGAAGCGTGTCGAGCGGCTATTCGCAAATTCCGGTGGCAGCAATGTCAATTTTGAGGACGGAACACTGCAGACCCAAGTTTGAGGAGAAATGTTTACATGCACCGAAAGATGATTGAACACCGATCACCTTTGTTTTATCGGGCAAAAGCTTTAATAAAAAATGGAGGGCTTTTGTTTTCTAATTTTTAGAAATTTGAAATTTTTGGTGTGTACAAATATGTCCTCCATTCGATATTCCTTTGTTTTTATGTCCAAAAATTCCTCTCGCACTGCGATTTCACTTTTCGTTTTATATTTTTATACGCATGAACTTTTTTTTTTGTCTGTTTTGTTCCATCCGTAGCATTTCGTTCCCTCAAAAAGTCACTTTGTCATCCTCCCACCGTCATTTTGTGGCATCCACCATTCATTTGAATGTATAACAATGGAACTTACATACCTATCTAAGTTGATAATCAGTTCGATACTCAACAAATACTTATGATCATTATTGTAAAATAGTGGAAAATTTTTGATTAAAATTGATGAATTTGACAAAGTCGGACAAACCCGATCCTAGAAATATAACTGTTTTTTTTAATATTAATCTATTATAATTTTCAAAGCTCTCATTCAAAACCGCAATACTTCCAAATGGATTTAAGCCTCCAAGATTTAGTCAACAAATGGGTGGACTGGGACAGGGTACTGTCACCGTAGTCAAATTCTTCTAACAATGCAAAAGTTTATTAATTTGCAGAATGAGAAGACACGCGCTGAAATAGAGCAACTCATAAGAGAGAATAATGTGGAGGAATTACGACTTCGGATGGTTGGCAAATTGTCCTTTGGGACGGCAGGTCATCATGCCAAGAATTTTTGTCAAGTTTTTTTTACCATGCTCAGGCGTTCGAACACACATGGAGGCCGGCTTTGCCAGACTTAATGAGCTCACCGTCATCCAACTGGCGCACGGAATGGCACGTCATTTGGCAAACGAAATGGGAGAGGCGGCTAAAAAGAACGGAGTTGTGATTGGCTACGATGGCCGACATCAGAGCAAACGGTCTAAACATTCTTCAATTCACTGGATTTTTGACGATGCGCTTAAAAGTTCCCATTCTTTCCCAACCCAAAAATTTGTTTTGAACTTCGGGACCCGAGGGTTAAATGATTTACTCTGTCATTTTGGTAAAATACCTTTGCCCCCCCCCCATTTTTACAGTTTTGCCCAATTGGTTGCCAATGTATTTGTGCTCAACGGACTGTCCGTCTCCCTCTTCTCCGACGTCGTCCCCACTCCGATTGTTTCGTTTGCCGTCGTTTCTCTGTCCTGTGCTGCTGGCATTATGGTCTCTTTTGTCCGTTTTCCTTTTTCACATTTTCCACCCATTTTCAGATCACCGCCTCCCATAATCCGAAGGAGGACAACGGTTTCAAGGCCTACTGGGCCAATGGGGCACAAATTCTGAGTCCACACGATACGGAAATCTGTCGCATTGTCGCCGAGGAACCAAAGCCCAAAGATGTCTATTGGGAGACAGCCCAACTCGACACAAGTGCCCTTCTGCACTCGGCCGACTCAGTCCTGGAGAAATATTTTGCCCGAGAGAGTGCCATTTGCTGCCATCACAAGTTTTACATTGGCTTTTGGCAGATTATGAACTTTAAATTGCCCTTTCCGATCACTCAACAAAACTTCGTCCCTTCGCCTCACTTATTCCGCGTTTCATGGGGTCGGCTCCAAATTTGTGCGTCGTATGTTCGCTGAATTTGGTTTTCCCGCGGAGAATATTTCATACGTAAAGGTAGTCATTTCCACACCCCCCCCCCCCTTATGCTCTTTCCGTCCCATTTCAATGCCAGGAACAGGATGAGCCCGACCCCAACTTTAGCACCGTTCCCTTTCCGAACCCGGAGGAGGGACATCGCGTGCTCCAACTGTGCTTTGACACCGCAAATGCCAATGGCTCGTCTTTGCTTCTCGTCAATGACCCGGACGCGGACCGACTCCAATTGGCGGAGAAAGGGGCCAAGTCGGGAATTGGAATCTGAACTCTACCGTTTAAATACGAATTTCCCATTTTATCCAGCGGAGAGTGGCGCGTGTTCAGCGGCAATGAGATGGGCACTTTGTTTACCTGGTGGGCGTGGGCCAATTGGCGTGCTGCGAACCCGACGGCGGATTCGTCGCAAGTGTTCGTCCTCCATTCGGCCGTATCGTCGCAAATTGTCTCGACAATGGCCGACAAAGAGGGTCAGTCTGAAATCATTCAAATGAGTTGTAAAAACATACATTCCTTTTAAAGGCTTCAAAGCGGCGCATTCGTTGACAGGCTTTAAATACATTGGCAATTTGGCACACAAATTGCGCTCAGAGGCCAAAGAAGTGATTGCCGCCTGGGAGGAGTCCATTGGCTTCACCCCCGGCACAACACTGGACAAAGTGAGGCACAATGATGCCGTTTTTAACGGAGTCGACTGGCACTTTTTAAAGGGCTTCGGCCTTCTTCTTAATTTTGTTTATGACATTTTGTCCACCTTTTCTTTGCACAGGACGGCGTCTCCTCCGCCGCGGTCTTTGCCGAAATGGCCAATTGGCTCCGCACGCAAAAGGGCATTTCACTGCGCGATCAGCTCTTCCGCCTTTACTCCCTCTACGGCTTTCATCTCCAACGCAATTCGTATTGGGGCGTTAAGTCGACGGATGTGACCAAAAAGTTATTTGCGGACCTTCGCTCCGATTACCCCAAAAAGATTGGGCAGAAACACGACGTGAAATTTGTTCGTGACCTGACGACGGGTTCGAACGATTTGGAGAGGGACTCCTAAAATTTAAATCCTTTTAAGGCTATGACAACGCCCAGCTGAACCACAAAGCCATTCTGCCGTTGAGCACCTCCTCCGAAATGGTGACGTTCACTTTGGCCGACGGAAGTGCGGTCACTCTGCGCGCCAGCGGAACGGAGCCGAAAGTGAAATATTATATTGAACTTCGTACTGAACCGGGCAAAGACGAGAAGTGAGTCTGGCGGAGAGACGGCGTAAAAAAAGACTCACATTTATGGCTAACTGTTCTTTACCATCTAACAAAGGGACCTGAGTTCGGTGGTGGAAGAGCTGGATCAGTTGGAAGCGGATGTTGTGGACACACTTCTCCAGCCGACCAAATACGGACTGATCAGTCGCGCTTAATTCTGTGATCGGAGGAATGCCGTTTTATCCTTTGGTGGGAGTGTGGGTGTGGTTGCTTTTGGTCATAATTATACTCTATTCCATTCACTTCCATCTTTTCATTTTCATTGCCTTGCTTCTTGCCTATTTAATGGTGTTGTGATCACTGATAATTAATTAATTTATGTTATTGTTTAAAATCATTTTTAATTCTTAATAAATTATTTAATTTTCACCAGCTGGGTTGTGTGTAGAGATCGGACAAAACAATTAATTGATCAAAAAAAAATCAATTAATTGGAGCAATAAATCCGTCAATTAATTGGTTGGTGAAAATTGTCAATAATCAAAAAATGGAAATTTCAATAAAATGAGCAATTAATTGGTTGATCCAGGTTTCCGGTCTCTAGTTGTGTGTCCTTCATTAAAATAAATGGGATAAAGGCATTGAAATGAAACACAACAAAGAGGGCCTTTTTAGTTGGACTTTCCTCTCTTTGTTTCTCCCCTCTGTTCCCAAATTCATTTTGTCCTCCCTCCTTTTTAAATTCCCCGCCCCTCCAATCATTCACTTTTTAATTTGCCAAAAGCTCTTCCCTCTCTTTTTTCTAATTGCCTTTTTTGTCCCAATGAATTTGTCAGCAAAAAATAAATCAAAGTGGTGGTGGGTTTCCCACTTTTTTTTTGTTTTGGTTTCAATGGCATAGTATTATGTCATTTGCCATCAAAATGGTCTTTTTTAGTTTTTCAGGGATTGTCCCCTTTTTTCAATGGCTAGTTTAGACTTTTAGAGAAGCTGCACAAAAAACCCTTTCGGGGGATAAGCTGGCTTCTCGTCGGAGGTTCGTCATTGTGAGAACACAATGGACAGTTTTTGGCATTATATTTAAAGTAATTGGCCAAATACCAATCACTTTTTTTCGTCACTTTCCCGCGACTGTCCTAACAGCTGCGGACTGTGCGGGAACAGCTCCGTTTGCATTGACAGAGACCCGAGGTACGGAAGGAGCGGAAGATATTGAGCATGGCCAAAGGATGGGTAGGACGGCGGGAGGGGGGGGGGGGGGGGGGTGAAAAGGCTTGCGTCGACGTAACATAAATCGACCATTTCAGTTGACCGAACCTAAACGGTAATTTCGGTTCGGTTTCAACTGCCAACCTAGGAAATCACAGTATCAAAATGAGGGCATTACAGCGAGTCTCTTTCTCCCTAACCGATTACTGTAATGACAGTATGAACATGTCTCGGTAAATGGTATTATTAATTTGCCATTGTTCTCTTTTTAATTCTCACAATTGGCCATATTGAATAGCGTATTTTTTTATACTGCGGGCGGACGTGCCGACTTTGCTGAAGGGGCATCCTCGGGAGGGGAAAGATAAAAAATGTAAACAAACAGAAAAAATTGCCATTACATTTATGCACTCAAATTGTGTGAATGAAATATTAATTTAATTTGTTCATGTATTTATAAATAATTATTACAAATTGTCTATTATTACAATAATTTGATCAGTTTGCTTCTCTGTCTTTTGAAGCACAAAGTTTGGGTGTACTTTTCGTTTTGCCCTTTCCTATCACTTTTTTATTGCTTTCTTTTTAAACTAAATAAATAAAAAATATTGGAATGGCAAAGCTGAAAAATACTAAACAATAATTTGGAAGGCGCTAAAGCGAGCCTTTAACGGTGGTGGGGAGGGGGGGGGGGGGTGGGGGCTAAGGGGAGTGATCTGATCAGCGGCAGAGAATAGCAGTGACCAAAGCGGGAGACAGTAATGCCCGAAAGCAAGAATGATCAGCAAAAGGCCGCAAGGCGGCGACTGGTCGGATCGGCGGTCGGCGCCCTTTATAACACTCTTCCGTTCTCTCCTCAAATTTCTGTCCATCTGTCCTCGAAAGTGCCGTATTTCTTCTCGTCCTTCTGTTGCTGTTGGCCCTTCTTCAGCAGATAATCGCATCGACAAATTGGCGGGTCGCAGCACTGCCAATTCAAAATGTTTTCTGATGCGCTAATTTTTTCTATTTTGACCCCCCCCCCCCCCATTCTATCCGAAAAATGATCAGAAATCCTACCGGATTCACTTTTTTTGAAAAGTTTCCCAATTGTGGCGGAACTGCGACTATCGTCTGAACATGCGCCCTCAGAACTGTGTCGGCTTTTTCGATTACTTCTGCCACCGTCTGTTCGCCGCCTTCGCTGTCCACCAGCGGGTACAGTTCGAACGGGTCCCGGTACAAATCGTACACCACCGGGGGATCGTGTCGGATCAGCTGACTTTCCGGGCACGTTTGGCTGACGTACCTTTGAAGAATGGCCATTCATTCATTTTGCCATTTGTTGTGCCGTCCCTTCCTACCAATCGGCCCGTGGCTTTCCCCCGGGACAGAATTCCTCCAAATTTGGGTCTTTCGTAAAGTTTTTGAAAATGGGCGATGTCATGTAATGGATCTGCAAAAAATAAGGAAATTTACTGGTCGGAATTGGGGATGGAAGTTTAAAATTGCCTTGTAATTGCTCCAGCGAATTGCCATCAATTTTTCGTTGCAATAAAAAAACAACGGTCGCCGTTCGCTCAACGGCACTTTCAGATTGTTCAGATGGTACCTCACGTCGTTGTAAAGAACGCCGCTAGCAGCCGAATAACCGAGTAACTGAACGAATACAGCCGAATGAATCATTTGGCTCATTAAAAAAGACTTAATTAATTAACTCACCTCCGGCCAAATGTCCACTCCGTCCTTTATTGTCTGGGCCTTTTGGATATGGTGTCGTTCATTGGACAACGACGACCATGACCGATCAATGTCCTTAAGTGGTAAAAATGGGTAATTGACCGGTTAATTAATTAACAATTAATTCGCTAAATGCCCTTAGGTGGGTGACCTGGTGTTGATGCTGTTCTCGCTTTGCGATGCTCTCAAAAGTTGGAAACAAATCAAGCGACGAGACCACTTCGTTGGACACCACCCCGTGGCGCACTGTGCCCGGCATCCAAGCGGCGAACGGAATGCGGAAACCGCCCTCGTAGGAATTGGATTTTCCGCCTTAATTTGAATGGCACACTCAATGGCAAAAAAAGAAAGTCACGGCAAATGCCAAAAATGCCTTTTAGCCCGGCGGTGGAACCGCCGTTGTTGCACAATTCCTGGTGAGGCCCATGGTCGGACATGAAGATGACCAGCGTGTTTCGGTCCAACTCGTACTTGCGCAAGTCGGCGATCACTTGACCCACTGACCACGCCATTTCGTTCAGATTGTCGCCAAAAAGGCCTAAAAAAGGCACCGAATCGCGCCCAAATGATGGCAAAGTTTGCCCATTGAAGTGCCCACCTCTTTCGGATTTACCCCTGAAATTGTGGTTGGCAAATTGGGTGGAATGGACGTGCGGGTAGGAGAAATAGAAGAAGAAAGGTTTAGAGGAACGGCGCAAAGCGAAGCCGGTGAGAAAGCGGCGCCAATCGACGAGAAGGTCCTCCGTAAGAGTGTCAAATTTGATTGGCTGTTGGACAATCTGATCAAAATAATGGTAAGTGATCGACAACAGAGAGAGAGACAAAGCAGAAAAGAGAGAAAGAGAAGAAAAGAGACAAAAAGAGGTAAAATGGGCAAGAGAAAGAGAAAAGCGAAAAAAACAACAAAGCAAAATGATGAGAGAAAGCGAAAGACAAAAGTAAGCGACAAAAGACGAATAATCAGTCCCACCTTATCTCCGCTGTACAAAAAGCATTTTTCAGGGTTAGGCCCAGAAGAAAAGAAATCCTTGAAAAGTAAGAATTGTTTTTTAATTTAAGCATAGTGATAATCCAACTTTTGTCTCATCGCATTCCCAATTGTTGGTGAATGGCAAATTCAGTCCGACAAAATCAAACCCGCGCCGACTCGGCAAATGAGTGCCATCGCTTTGGTTGAACGCGTTGATGCCCAAGTGCCATTTGCCAATCATCCCCGTGGTATACCCTTAAATGACAGAAAGGATCCTTAGTTCATTGCGGCATTATTTGACCATTTTCTCGCATCATTTCCGCCATTGTCGGCTCATTTTTCGGCAAACCGCCCATGTCCGTGGTCAGAAACACTCGTTTGCCACCAAAGATGCCAAGACGAATTGGTAAACGGCCTAAAAGGGCAACTAATAAAACGGGGCGGGGGGGGGGGGAGAGGGCGAAGGACCGGTCATGAAGCCGGCACGACTCGGGGAACACATGGAATCGGCAGCGTACGCATTGGTGAAGCGCACTCCCTCGGCCATTAATTGGTCCACCGGCGTCCATTCCTTGAGAAACAAAGCCAAATGAATGCAATCACAACAAGCACAAAGCAAACAGTAGCAGCAGAAGCACCTGAGTTGGATTGCCATAACTTTGAAGGTCGCCATAGCCGAGGTCATCGACCATAAGGATCAGAATGTTGGGCCGAGAGGGAGACGGTGCCGAAGAGGAGGGATCAGACCGAAACACCCGCGAGAATGGCAATTTATCAGCCGACGACTCAGCAATGCCATCCTCTTCCAAAAGCATTGACGGAGGGTCGTCGTCCACTTCGTCCACATAAAAATTGTTGCTGTCCTCAAATTGGCCTTGGAATTGGTTTTGAACTGCGCGAACTCTGACGATTCCAAGCAGAAAAAGGAGGAGACGGAGAATAATGGCAAAGGACGACCAAATTTGGTGCATATTTAGCAAATTTAGGGGGGGGGGCGGGGGAGATGGAATGAAGCTGAAGGGATCGACGGGAGAGATTTATACTGAGGAGTGAAGGTGTGCCCTGCCCGACCCGCACCATTCCCTAATTAATCCTGGCCTCGCCCTCGCTCCGTCTGCTGCGGGTCAGCCATCTCAAAATGCCAAAACAAAATGACCAATGAGCAAACGGTGCCTTCTTCAATGCCTATTTTGTCGGCATTCAATTTCATTGAAACGGTCGGGGAGCAGGGCACAAATCGGATTTGCGCATATATGCTTATTCCCCCACTGAGCATTATTCCAACGAAATTAATTAACTAAAAAGGGGCGGAGGGAGGGAGGGGGGGGGGGGCGGGGAAGGTGAAAAAGCCAACTGAAGACGAAGCAAAAGGGCGGGGGGGGGGGGGTTAAAGGGGAAAGGTTGAACCATCCGTCTCACCCTCCAAATTGCCCCCGGTTACTTCGGGAATGAAGCAGAGGAGGAAGCAAAATGTCAACATAACCCCCTTGGTGATAAACAGAAAACAAGACAATTGTATGTGTGTAATATGAGCCTTGGGCAACAACAACACATTGTTTGGCCAAATAATGGGACGAGGAAAGAAACACAAAACAAATCATTTATTTGCAAAAAGCCCACGGAACAAAAAATGATTGAAAAGCGCAAACCAAGCGATATTTAAAGGGAAAGGAAAAGGGGGGGGAAGGAGGGGACAAACGGCGAAAGTGGGCCGGGGGGGCGGGAGGGAAGTCGCCCTCCGCCAGCGAGGAGGGGGCAGCGTTTAAACGAAGGATTAGCGAGTGGTGATAATAAATGCCGCTTATAAATTGCCATATTTTGACACAAAACCCGGCACTTGGCGGAGAGCAAAAGTCACGCAAATGAAAGGTGTTAATGTGCCTCAAAAAAGCATCTCATTTGGCCTAATGGAAGTAATTAAATTATCTGACCAAAAAGAGAAAGAGGAAGTCACTTCTTCCCCTTCTTCTGCTGATTCTTCGTTTCTTCTGCTGATGGCGGCAGCTTTGCTGCTCAGCTTATGGCGCATAAAAATAGAAAACAGTAAACAAATTGTGCGGATGACTTGGCACGTGTCAGCACTTTCTTCGCAGTTCAGTCGGCACTCAAAAAAAAACTGGCAAAAAGAGTTTAGCCGACCAAAGTCCATAAGGGACGGCGGGCACAGACTTTGCCCCCTAATCCGAGCAGCCAATTCGGGCATTTGCCCTCTCGAGAGATGATGGATATACTGTACTTAAATGAAAAAAAATAGCGAAAACGGGTGAAGGGATCACTTTTGGAAGGGGCGGATTAAAACGATGGACGAGCCAAGGGAAAGGGACCAATGATCACACACTTCACTTCATTTCGACTATTTATGCGCCCTAATTATGTAATTAGTGAACGTTTTATTTACTGTTTATTTATTGTCTGTCCCTTGGCATTGCCATTCTTTTAGTGCACTTCTTTCTCTTTTTTTTTATTCTTTTTGTTCTCCTTTTGGACTGATCATTGGTTTTAAACTGCTGCAGAAAGAAAAAAGCAAAAGCCCAAGCGAGTTCATTACGGTACAAATTAAAAATAAAAACTATTTTCGTTTGGCCAAATTAATGAATGATTAATGTGAGCTAATCTCTCCCCCCCCCCCGCCCCTCAATTTTCCATCTTTCGTCACTAACGCATCAATCGCTCTTTTCTCTGAATTTCCGCTTTACCCCCGGTATGTTTCTTTTCTTAATCATTTGCTCTATCCATAATTAACATTTTTGTTGTCATATGTTCCCCTCCCCCTATTTCCCATTGCGCATTTCCCCTTTTTGACTCTTTTGTGTGTCCAGCACCAGCAGGTGTAACACAGGCACCCGGCGAGGGGGAATACGGGGGAGGGGGCTCCCAAACTAAGAAATTCTTTAAATTTAAGTATTCAGACGTATGAATCCCAATTATTCGATTTCTTATGAATCGGTTCTAATGAAATATGGCACCATTATAAAGATCTAGGGACCGGGATCCCGGTGTGAATTCCCGGTAAAAGTTCCGGACCGGGACTATCTAATGACGGAATGCCAGAAAAGATAAATTTCGAAAAAAAAATTGTAATCTCCGGGTCTCCGCCTCCCCACGCTTTGTCGACTGCATACCAGGGATGCCGCCGATCTCAGACTTGAAAAATCGGAAATCGGAAAACCGGAATTCCGATGTCCAAACCCCAAAAACATCGGAAATCGGAATTTTTTTTTCTACAAAATTACTAATTTTTTTTTTATAAATTTTTTTTTGACCAAAAACTTCTCATTTTTCGAAATTTTTTATTTATTCTTGAGAAAATTAATTCCGATTTTTCCCCAAAAATATCGGAAATCGGAATTCCGATGCCCCAAATTTTTCTCGGAAATCGGAAAATCGGAATTCCGACCCCAAAAACATCGGAAATCGGAAAACCGGAAATCGGTGGCATCCCTGCTGCATACGCTTCAAACTTTGGTACTATTAAATAGAAAAGATTCCGCTTCCGCTCCGAGTGTCGAAATTCCGAGTGCCGAATAGTGTAAATAATGTCCGAGTGCCGAAAGGGCCGAGTTCCGAATGCTTTTTTTAAACTGACACTACTCAAAGATTCTGCCTTTTCCACCAAATGTTTAATTGGAATCGGTTTAAAACACCAAATAATTCAGTAGTAATTTACAAATCCCTCCATTTTTTTTGTTATGACTTCATCAATGCAAAATTTGTTGGAGCGGTACTTTCTTCTCTCCCCGCATTCTGCCAATTGGTTTTAGGATTGTTTGGTAATTCCTTTTTTCTTCGCCACTTTTTTATCACTGCGCATTAAATGCCATTAAAATGGCAATTGCACACGAGTCGTCATTTGCGAGCAAATTTCTAAAAATGTGAAAAGAAAGAGACGGGAAAAGAGCCATCAAATGAAAACAGCGCTCAGATTATCGTCCGTTTAGTCTCTGATGCATTCGCATTTCCGTTCGTCGTCCGACGAGGAAGGCTTTGACGTTAATTTCCCTTATTTTTCCAAAACCAAAACCGTAAACATATGCAATAAAAGTACGGCAAGACAGAAGAGGTGTGCCGACTCGGAACCAATTACACAGATTGATTAAAAAAACACACTGAAAATGGCAAAGTTCAATCCGGGCTCAGAAGGCCGTCCATGCGATTTGAAAATATTAAAAAATTACAGTATAAATATATTTTTTTTTGGACGGAAATCACTTGACCAAATAATTTGCCCTTAAAGAGCTTATTTACTGTGGCTGTTTTACGGTTTTAATTCACGGAAGAAAACAAATATGGCTTGACAAATTAAGGTAAAGAAGAAAATACCTTCGCATTGGGCTTTTTATTTTCCTACGGCATACGGAAAACCAACGGTAGGGGTGTTTAGATGGGCCAATTTAGTCGGGGGAGGACCCGTTAGTACCAATGGTAATGTAGACATGAAATTTCGTCCTTTTTTAAGTAAATGAGTTCCTTTTCAAGGACCCATATTTATAAATTCAAGGACCCATTTAAAGTAATTGTTCGAGGTACTATTTTTTTGTTTTGCCATGAATTCCAAATCGGAATTGGGCTTTTCGAACTTTTATAAGACGACTTAGGAGTAATAAATATATGTGGTATATTTACTCTAATTTGCATTGTATCGTTTAAGTTTTAAAACACACCCACGATTATTAAATGCAATCCGCGAAAAAGTTATAAAAAACCCATAAGTACCAAATTTTTACAAAGCCTTGTTTTTCTTATTATTTACTGCTTGAAAAATCCTTATTTATTTAGAATTTTTTTCGCGGCTCTGTAAGCACATAATTTTGAGTAAATCAGCATATTGTTAGGGGGCGCTAATTTCTTGGTAGCTTTGAAAGGTAAGCGTAAATTCTGGCATAAAAACTTTTTTTTTCAATAATCAACCCTACGATAAGAGTTAGCAAGCAATTTTGAGTAAAATATGCACTAGGAGGCATATTTAGGAAAAGCAAATTAACGGATCAATTGTTTACCATCAGTGAAATATCAAACAATCGGAAAAAGAGCAATAGGATAATTTTCAAAAAATGTATTCGATTTGGAAAGTTAGGAAGACTTGCTATTCGTTAATACGTTGTAAAGCGTGGAATTGAGGCAAAAATAATATGTAATATAAAGTCTGAAGCGAGCGACAAAAAAGGGGGAAAAATTCAGAAAATAAATTAAACTTGAACCATCCATCAAATAAATATAATAAAAACAACTCCGCTCAGCCAACACACATCATTAAAACAATCAGCATTTTCGTTTGAATGTCCTCCAAACATTGGACCTGCGAATGGCCTGGTTGATGCAGTCCATCCAATGTTCCCTCTCCTCCGATGTGTCGGCAGCGAATAACATCACACTGAAAAGGAAACGGTGCGTTTGAAAATTGAAATACAAGAAATAAACGAACATGACGCCCTCTCTCTGGTGGGTTTTCTCGTCTATGCGCACAACTTCCACTTGCATTGAATTGGGAAACGAAGCGGCGGAAGATGGCACAGCAACCACCTGACTGGCACACCTACCCAAGTCCAATTGAACGCAAGGATTCTGAAGAATTATTAATAGGAACATAAAGGCAACTAGCCAACCTTTGTGGCTTCATCCTCTGGATAACGCCAAAAACGAAGGTGCCCCCCACCAAGAGAGCACCAAAAACGGGTCCACGAACTCAGTCCGCTGACAAGCTCATACAGAGAGAGGAAAGAGCGATATTCACGCAAAGGCAAAGATTCTGTGTCGGGCTGACAATCCAAGGTCAACACAACGGTACCCTCCAGGGGGTAAGTGATCTGGGAGAGCAGATGCTTCTGTTGTTGGGCCATATTTTGTTGTTGGACCATGTGACGCGTGATGGTAAGAAGTCCAATTCGCTGAAAACCGGGATCCATGACACCGATCGGACGGTGTGCACTGCTCGAATAAGAGGCTGTAAGTTGAGAGACAATTACAGAGAAATTTGTGATGTATCGACTGCACTCTCACATAGTGAATTGGTGTAAGCATTCAGTGGTGTGCTAATCACCATTCTGCGCCAAGTCTCCTTTTTTCCGCGAACATTTCTGTCCGGTCCAATTGATTCATGGCCTGCCTTCTGCTTATTGCACATCAAAAGAAAGCGCAATATATTTCTGGTGTGATTTGAGAAGCCTACCAGCGAGTAAACCTCAAGATCGCAAGAAAAATCAGGAGAAAGTCCCGAAATAGTGATATAATGCGAGAATTCGATGAAGCCGCTTTTGATACATTGATCACTTTGCGCCAACGTTGTATGAAAGACGTGTTCGCCGCATTTGATCAACACAATGAAATAATAAAGACGGATGCCTGGAAAATACAATACGGCTTTCGCTTCTTCAGCGTATTCATTTTTTACCTGAAATGTTCTGTGTGTATTTGGCAATATAATCACGCGACAATCGGACAGCAACTGAAGAAAAAGTCAGCGTCCCTTTCAAATCATTTCCAGATGACAAATAACGTCCGTTGATCACATTGTCACGTTCCATTATTAAAGCCCTTCGTCTCTCGGTCGAAATGAGCAAGGCTCGTTGAGCATCAATCTGAAAACAGTTATTTTAGGAGATTTTTGGCAAACCGGGTCAACTCGGCGCCATCAACTCGACACCACCAACTCGGCGCCACCTGACCCGGATTCTTCCCAAAGCTTTTTTGGTTTTTCCAATCAATTTTATAAGGCAGGAAATATTGTTTCTACCCATGGCGCCTTAAAATTAAATGAAATTTTAACTCGCCAGTGTTTACAATTTGCCTAATAAAACTAACTTCTTCACGGCTCCCTCTAAATCGCTCATTTTGCCGACAGAAAGCCAATGCTCTCGATGCTTGACAAATTTGGTCTTGTTGCACGACGATGGCTTCGTTAAATCGCATCAGGATTCCCTCTGCCTCCGTAGTTAATTTCTGTACTAGCTGTTGACTCGCAATGCCACCAGTTTGGTCCTTTTTTGGGTCTATTTTTTTCAGATTAACTCCTCTTTCCATTGAAAGTTCAGTTCTCTGACGTTTTTCCGGAAGCATCGATAATGAATCTTAATTTTGTAAAGTTGTGTTTAATTGAAAAGTCTAAGTTAGAATTAAAGATTTCGAACCATGCGAAGAACTGAATGTTCCGACTTTTTCCGTCTCCGACTGTCCCATGCGTTTGACTGATTGGGAACGGTATGCGGAAATACTATGCACCTCCTGCAGCGGACAAATTCCAAAGTGAGTGCGTGGACTGATGTTTGGATCCGATTGATATTGCTTTGATTTCTTGTATTTTTCCATTTCGCTGTTTATGTCGTCCCAAAGAGATCCGATAATTTGGTCGGTGGGAGTAACTGGAGTCTTCAAGAGTCCGGTAGCGACTGGAGTCTTCAAGAGTTCGGTAGTGACTGGAGTCTTCAAGAGTTCGGTAGTGACTGGAGTCATCAAGAGTCCGGTAGCGACTGGAGTCTTCAAGAGTCCGGTAGTGACTGGAGTTTTGGAGAACCCGGTAGTAACTGGAGTTTTGGAAAGTCTGGTTGGAGTGACTGGAGTTTTGGGAAGTCCGGTTGGAGTGAACAGTTTTTCCTCAAGTTCCTAAAGCGGATCATATTAATTAAAAACTTTTCAAAATGCTCATCTCATTTTCTTTTTTTTCGCAAATAATCTTTACCTGAATTATAGAGCGCACATTTTTTTTCTCATCATTCGCTTCCATTGGCCTGTTTTATTCCGCCTCTTTTTTAAAACGAGCTTGATTTAAGGATGGGAAAAATAAAATAATAAATAAAAAATAGGCACTTTTATAGAAAGGACGCTAATTTTGAAAACCAAAGAGGGACCCTTTCATCATTTGTTTATATTTTTTTTTAAATTGGCCGAAATAAATCATAATATGTATTCGTTATTAACGCCCTTAAATTCTTTGAAGGGCTTTACTGCAGTTGACGAGTATAATCGACTTTTATGAGTCCAATCAACTACTCATTCTCGGTTTCTTGGGCCATAACTTTTTTCTTGATCGGTCAATTACTACATTTTGGTATCATAAGCTTAAAGCCTGTAGAAGCTTCAACTATCAAGTTTAGAAAGTAAGAACTGAAACCAAGGAGGGTTAGTTGAAAACGTTCATAAACTGCATTAGAGCCTTGAAAAATATATTTAGGCCTTAAAAAAAAATAATGACAGATTTTAAGGAGGGGACCCTTTAAAGTTTAAACATTTGAAATTTGAATGGCGAAAATGGCGCGAAAGACAATAGTTGTGGGGATAAGGGTAAATAGTAAATACTCATTAGCGGGAGTCGGGATCGTTTCGGCTCAAAGCCAAAGTAAAAACCACACTCTAAATTAAAAAAAACCTAATCTCCTATTTTTTTTGAATAACCACCTTAGTTTTTTGAAAACAGTCCCTAGATTTTTTTGAAAACTAAACCCCTAGTTTTCCCAAATTTCTATTGCTAAAGGAACTAAGGGGTTAAGTTTTCCAAAAAACTAGGGGGTTAGTCTTCCAAAAAACAGGGGTTAAGTTTTCCAAAAAATTAGGGTCGAGTTAAAAAAAATTTTGGGTACGATTTTTCTATTCTGGTTTACGGCCGAAACGTGCCCAGGGCCGAATCATGGAGGCTGAAACGTGCCCGGGCCGAAACGTGGGGCTTTTTTCTTTTGACTATAAAGCATTAAATATGTACAGACGCCCTCCTTTTCCGGTTCACTTTTGGAATCAGACAGATTCATTTTTTTTGGATCGTAAGTATGGTTTTGCAGTAGTTTAGATCTCGGTTTTCCAGTTTATGATTTCATTTTGAAATAAACACACAAAATGATGACACCACATCAAGATTTTGGGCAACCTCAGCAAGCACTTTGTCCTCCGGAATCAACTTTATGGATGGGTGACTTGAAACCGGAATGGGATGCAAATTTTGTTCGAGAAGCATTTGGAGAAAACGCAGGAGATGTTACGAATGTCAAAATGGTAAAAAATTTTGAAACGTATGTTATACATTTTTTATAATAAATTAAGAGATCGACTTATTGTTTTGTTGAATTCCGAGACGGACCAACTGCTCGGGCTGCGATGTTGAGGGTCAACGGAATGACGGTAGGCTAAAAACACTTTTTTTTCCCATTGTACTAATAGGTTTTTATTTAGTTACCGAATGACCCAAGCGGCATGTCACGCTTTAATTTAGCGTTTGCGAATTCTCCACATCATATGTAAATGTAAATTCTTATATATTTACATGTTAAAATCCTAAGGTCTATTGAGTACAATCTTTTCGTGAACAATTTGGCTCCTGATGTAGATGATGTGGCTCTGTTTCGAGTGAAGTTTAAGTTTATAATTTAGGATTAGTCTCTTACCGTTTTTTAATTTATTTTTGACATTTGTTCTTATTTGCTTAGTTGTTTGGTGAACGTTATATGTCCTGCCGCGGTGCTAAAGTTTATAGAAATGAAGATGGTGCATCAAAGGAGCAGGGATTTGTCCGGTTTACCTCCGAAACCGATCAACAGAAAGCTCTGGTATATTTAGAAGGAAAATAAAGTTAAAAAATAAATAAACCAAGGTTGAACTTAACAAACACAAATTCCACGGCCGAGACTTATTTCTCAAGCTTGCAAGACCCAAAACTCGCGGAGGACCTGCTGAGAAGCGATTTTCGGGTCATGGAGGCCATTCGAATATGATGGGTCCTGCTGGGTATGGAACTGCTGGTGGATTCGGTAAAACATTATCTTGTTAAAAGAAAGGAATCCCGCACATTCATCTAAAATACCTAGAGCAAAGAAATCAGGCGCCATTGCAAATGGGATTTCCTCACAGACCACTGCAAATGACGATACCATTTTCATCCACAAATCCCATCCCCGCAGTCGCGCCGGTTCAAGCGATGCCAATGCTCGGTGCCATGCCATACGGAATGGTTTCGGCTGGAACTCCACTTGCTATTTCGCCGTCATTCGCCGCACAAATGGCTCCAAATCATGGTGTTGCTGGTTTTGGGAGAGGAATGCCGAATGGACAACAGTTCATTGGACAGCCGCTTGTTCTAGGATATCCACAGAATGCTGGCTTCATCCAACCGACTGTTCGTTTATATAAATATATAATAAATAATTACATTCATTTGCATCCTTCAGATGGTCCATCCCACCGGACAAATGATGGCACCAATGGGAGGGCCGTTTCCTTCAGTTGCCGGCGGCGTTGGACCACCACCGATGAAACAGCCACCAATATCACAAAATGTCATGGCTAATATGCCTCCTCCTCAGCCGCTATATGAAGGTTAAATTTTGTTCGAATTTAATCTAGTTACACATCTCTTTTTCAGACGTTGAACCTCTGTCTGCTGAGGAGCACAATGCCATTCTTTACAATTCCAGTGCCGAATTTCACACTGCTTTGGAAGCAAGTCGTTGGAATGCAGTTGGATTTTTGCCGGACACAAAAAGGAAAGAGTTGTACAATATGCTTCATGGATAAAAGATGAAGTATTTGGATCTATTATTATTTTCTCAGTACTTAACTCGTTTCATATTGTTTATTTAATATTTATGAGAATTTCTGTCAGAATGTTCGGCGATTACTATCACTGTGTAACAAAAATCTTTTTTATTTTATCTGTTGAAAAGATGAATGGTCGGCATTCAAAACGCAGGAATAGGGTCTCTTTTATTAATCCATATTTTCTGACGTTGTTAAATTATAAAATTGGTTGCCTGAAAGTTTTGCTTAAGTATTGATTTTTGTGTTAATATACATTTGACTTGCGAAACATTTGTATAATTCTGCTTTTGTTCCAGAAATTCTAGTTATATATGTCGCGTGATAGCATCAGTAGTTTATTTTCATTGCATGAAGATGATCCATTCGAAGAGCAAGTTGGGTTCGCCAATTGGAACGTCGAATTTGGAAGTGAAGGCGAAAGAGGGGAACTGAGACAAAGTACAAGCGAACCGAACCAATTGGACAGGGAGGGAAATATAATTGCTGAACTAGGCCATTATCAAAAAGAGTATTCTGAGGGACTGCAGGGGCGGAAGGTAAACCTAATTATACAATTAACCAATTGAATTAATTTGCGCTATTAAGCGTTCTTTCGGACTTATTGTCGAGAAAAAGTTCGATTACGCGATTGTTTACTCCAAAAAATTTGGTCTCGCTATTGTGCCATCTTCACGTTTTACAAGGTTCACCTTTTTAAAAAAGCGTTCTTTTATGAGTCGATCTGAGCTGCTCTTTTTTCAATTCTGGATAATTAGTGCTTTTTAGTCTTCAACAATTTGATTCGATTTGTGTAATCGGTGAGTGGTTGTTGACGGTTATCGTTGAAGTGCCAGATTCCCACGGCCTTACTTTTACCCACATGTGTCTTCCACCATTTGAACGGACCGAGCAAAAAAATGTTCAGACGCTTGTAAATGCGGAGGGAAATGTTGAGGTAAGTTGTTTAAAATTTTGTCTTTTTAATTATTTGTCGCATTCAGGTTTTGCTCAATTGCGATTTTTCCATCTCCAATCTTAAATTGTTAGGAGCCGGCCAATACGTTTTATCAACAGAACTCGGCGATGTTCTCGTTAGTGGGACTTTCATTCAACAAAACGGTAGCTCATGCTTTTAAGGTTTAATTTGTTTTTTGTCTATTTCAGGTATTTATGAAAATGTTTCAAATGTGTGGGTCCGATATATTGGAGGTAAATACTTTTTCTGGGAAATCGACGCTGAAGCGAAGTTGGTGACGGATTCGGTTTGTTTCACTATTAGAACACTTTACATTTAATATTAAGGAGGATGTGATTATCTTTCTTCATAATGAAGATGCACTCAGTTGCAGCAATATTACGAAGCAATTGGCATCTGTGGACTTTACTTATGACGACGAAATCCCGAACATTCCGGCCGAGTTGGCGTCTGTTTTCAATACTCATCCGGCTGAGTTGGCGTCTGTTTTTAGTACTCAGACGCAAACTGATTCTGTTTAATTTACTACGTTTAAAATTTGAATAAAATAAAAAGTTGTAAAATTCATAGAAATAAGCATACTTATTAAGGTTTTGTAAGGCTTTTGTGGTTTTTTCTTTAGTTTACGTGTCCAAAAAAAAAGAAACTTTTTCAAAAATTTTTTTGTTTTGTTTAAATTCTTATAAACACCTTTCCTAGGGTTTTCAAGGTCGCTGATCATGATTCTGGCATCCATTTCGACCAATTTTTATATTCGTAATCACCGACCTTGAAATATCCTATTCGTGATCAGTAGGGCCCGGATTCTTAGGTTTTGTCTCATTTTTCTGCGGCTTTAGCTCGACGAGAAATGCACGAAAACACATTTTTTGTTCGAAAAACTTTCGTTTTAACGCCCCTATCCGACCCTAGGAATCCCTATTTTGGATGTTCGCCCCTAAAATAAGTTTTTACCCCTATTTTGGCGTTTTGCCTTTATTTTCACCCTTATTTCGCGATTTTTAAATTTGCAAAGATAATTTACTACTTTATTAGTAATTCTATTAACAAAACTGCAATAAAAGCAAAAAATACACCCCTAAGAATCGAACAAAAAAAATTCAGAAAAATTTACCCCTAAGAATCGACCCTAAAATTTTCAAAAGTAGACCCATAAGAAATGAAAAAAATTTCTCAAAAATTCAATCTCCAAAATTTCTATGCTCCTCTGATATCTTGAGACTAGAACGGTTTTTTTCCGTTTACAAATCACTTTTGGCCGAAAATCGTATGTCTTTTACCCCCACAAATTTTGAAATGTACCTCATTTGTAACTGTAATCAGTGAATAAAATTGAAACTTTTTCGCCCCTATTTCGCGAATTTTTTGCCCCTATTTTGGACTTTTTCGCCCCTAAAATCCGGGCTTTAGTGATCAGCGACCTTGAAACCCCTAGGGAAAATGTTTACAAGACTTTTTAAACAAAACAAAGAAAAATTGAAAAATTTTGTTTTTTGGATACGTTAACTAAATAAGTACCGCATTTGTCTGTCAAGGTCGCTTATTTTGGATATTTATAAAATCCTTCGCCCGACTTTTGTCCAAATTTGCCTTCGGCCACCAATTTGTCCAAGCACTTGATTGGGTAGAACAGCTTCTCCTCCGGGTAATTCTCATGCCACCCTCAAAATAGCATAAAAAATCTCTTTATATCATCCGTCTTTACGTACCTTTGACGATAAATTGGGTCGTGTCCAGTCCGACGTAATCGGCCAATTGAAAGGGTCCCATTGGGTGCCCTGCCCCCAATTTCATTGCAATGTCAATGTCTTCTTTCGTTGCATCGCCGCGTTCCAACATGCGCATTGCTTCCAACATATAAGGGACTAGCAAACGGTTAACTATGAAACCAGGGGTGTCCTAAAAAAAGCAAACTAAAAGAATGTGTACAGGCTGCAAAACACTTAACTTGCAAATGACTGTCGCTTTGCCAATGCTTTTGCCAAAATTCAACAGAACGTTGAATGCCTCTTCACTGGTGGAATCAAAGCGTACAACCTGACAAAGTCACACAATGGAAATATTTGTTACCCCAATTTTCTATCCCATTTTTCTTCACCTCCACAAGTTTCATGACCGGGACGGGGTTGAAGAAATGCAGCCCTCCGAAGCAATCTTTGCGCTTCAAATTGGCAGCAATGTCGGCCAATTGGAGTGAGGAAGTGTTCGTGGCCATTTTTCCATTTCTTGACAAAATGTTAGTCCAAAAAATATTTAATAAATTACGGCGGCAAGGCCGACTCCACTTCAGTGAACAGCTTCCGCTTTAAATCCAAGTTCTCAACGATTGCCTCAATGACCAAATCGGCGTCCGATACGGCTTTGGAAATGTCTGTAGACAGCGAAATGTTGGAAAGCACGCGAGTGACCAGTTCATCCTGTTTCTAATAATGTAAAATACTATATTTTTGCTTTTAGGTGATTTGTTCACCGTCGAATCATTTCCGAATTGTTTCTTGGCTACCCTTTTGATGCTGCTTTCAATGCCTTTTTTGGCCTTCTCAACGATTGTCTGACTTTGGTCGACGAGCACCACTTTAACGTTTGCCTGGGCACTAACTTGAGCAATGCCCGCACCCATCAGACCCGAGCCAATCACTGTTAGGTTTTTGACCAACGGTTCGGTAGAATAAAAACGCCGGGTAAGTTTCACAAAACTCATCTGAATGTAACAAAATGAATTATTTTAATCTTGTATTTATTAATTTGTGATCCAATCGGATCCGGCGTTTTGAAAACCGGGTTTCCGGATTTTTCCTTATCCGACTAAAAATGGTAATTTGAAGAAAGATGTTGAGGTAAGAATTTTAGGTAAAACTTAATGAAACTGACAACTTTGATTTTATATCATATTATATATCATTCGATTCCTCTAGATGAGTGAAGTCGAATGATATCTTTTTTATTACCCGGCGACGCTTCTAACAAAAGTTACAGTCCACCAAACATGGTACTGAATTTGCTGATTTAGGTAACTAATAGCACTTTTATTCGCAGGGGGAAGTTTGGGCACCGGGAAGTTTGGGCACCAGGAAGTTTGGGCACCAGAAGTTTAGGCACCAGGAAGTTTGGGCACCAGAAAATTCAGGATAGGACATATAAAGAGTAGTACACTACTCGAGACTTGAAATTTCTCGAGTCGAGACCGAGACTTAATTATAAGAGTAAAAGCAAATATCTATTTTAATTTTTTTCATTAATTAAAATTTTGGCAGATTTACAGTAATATATATTGTGGCATTTTTCGGATTATTCGAATTTTTTTGAACATAACTTTTTATTAACTTGACGAACTTTTTTGAAATTTGGCAAGCTTATAGAACCTGCCTAGACCTATCGAATAATACTAAGAATGTCTAGTTTGGTTGTTTCTGAGAAAAGTTATATCAAACCGCGCCAAAATGGCCCACGCCAAAATGACCCCGACCGATAATTCGGCGCAACAGGTCATAACTTTTATACATGGTTGGATTTTTTGATTTTTTGGCAAGATTAATGCAGAACATATAGAACTTTCTGATGATACCAATTGTATTTACATTTGCAGACAGAAAAAAGATATGCCTTCTCAAAGTGGGCCACGCCGAAATGTCCCACGCCGAAACGACCCCGACCCGTTTTTACCGGACGGACCCCCATTCGTTTCGGGCGGATTCGTTTTTGCCCCCATTCGTTTTTTATGTGTTATAAGTATAGGACGGTCTAACTTGTCACTGTCTGGACTCACACGTAATTATATAGACAAAAAACGAATGGGGACAAAAACGAATCCGCCCGAAACGAATGGGATATTTACCGTTTTTACCTAATAGAACAGAGAAAAAGAGACAACCTAAAATACTACGAATCCTTAAATTAAGAAAATTCTTTTTTTTTGTACTTGCTTTAAAATAGCTAATTTACCGTGATATAAGTTTTAAGTGCTTTTTTGACATTTTAATGATATTTTGTCAGTTTTAATTCTACGAATGTCTTTTGTTCTTCGTGTAAATATCATTTTAGTATTTAAGAGCAAAATTGCCCATTTCATATACATTTTTATTAATGCCTTTTTCTTTTCCCAAAAACATTTTGCGTTTGATATTCTGAAATAGTTTTTTTGGTGTATTGACAATTAATAAATTTGCAATTAATAATATATTTAAAGGCGCGACTTTCACTCCTTTTACCTTAGATTCGACTAATGTTTCCAAATATTACACAAAATACAACCATCATTAGTCTTTTCTACATTTAGGAAAAACAAAATAATTTATTGCATTTACTGCATCAAAATGTCAGAAATCTACGGTTTCATCGACAGATTCACAAAAAGATTAACGCGACGCAAAGGCGACACTGCTGCAGCTTCGGCAAGTGGTGGATCGGCGGGTACTTCGTCAGGTTTTGGTGAGTGCATAGTTTTGCACATTCATTTAGTCTCATTTGAATGATTTTAAGGAAGCCGTAGCAAAGTGTGTTTCATTGTGTGCATCATCATTCTGGTCGTCGTAATTGTGCTCGCTGGCCTCACTTTGTTCGTTGTGATCAAACCTGAGGCATTCCAGGATACTCCTGTATTGGGCGATTTTGCGAAACTGTTCGATGATCAGTGACCGATGTTGTAGATACTGTTACTTATTGTTGTCTTTAATGATTGTTCTTTTATTGTATGCAGATGCTTGTAACGTATAATATTGTTCTATATTTCACTCATCGCAATTAAATAAATGTATACCCAAAGTTTATTTAATTTAAAAACAATTTTCTTGAATAAATTCGTCAAAACTGCCGAGCAAAATTTGTTGGGTTAGCATTTCGTAGCACATAGGACAATTTGCATTTAATGACCTAAAATTTTGTTTTTTGCGGCGAGTGATTTGTTGGATTTAACTCACTTATTAAATTCGGAGAAACTTCCTGGGAAAAGACAGTGGGCACAAATAGCAAAGTCCGTCGGTAATAGTTTGCTTTGTCCCCCCCCCCTTTTTTCTGAAGAAAAAAAAATCAGTTTTAAAAGTTATAAAAACATGTTTTGACACTCAGACGATCAACACTCGGATTAACAACCACAACCATCATGGTTTACCGGTAGCAAATGTGCAACCACGGGTTCATGGTCGTTTAACCTGGTCATTTGACCATGATAGTTGGTAGTTCGTGAGCAGAGAGCAAAGGAACATGGTTGATGCTCACCAACCATGTTACCATGGTAAAATTGCAACCCTGCCCCTACCCAAGGTTGCACACGCAACAACCAACTTTTAAAATTCTGCCAAAAATCATCAAAAAAGACAAAATTAAAATATTTATAAAATAAACTAAAGTCTGCTCTTTCGAGTGATAAAATTTTTTTCAAAATACTCATTTTAAATATTTCAAAAATTGTCGCCCGGGTTAGGATGAAGGGACAAGAAAGGGGAAGGGGTGTTGAGGAGCGGAAAGGGAGGGGGGTGGAATAGTCGCAAGACTCGCCTTACGCGGCGGATTGGCCGAAGTTGATGACCGGGGGAGGGGGGAGTCTTTCCCAAATCGCCCTAGGACCTTGCCACAAAATCCAAATATTTATTGATCGAATTGCCGGATTAAAGAGAGGCACAGAGCGCGATAAGCGGAGGGACGAAGAAAAAGGAGAGAGCAAAACTAAACAAAGTCAGAAGAAAAAGATATATATATGAGAAAAGGGGGGTCGGAGGGGGGCGGTTATTTAAGGGGAAGATACCGTAAGAATACAGAAGCGCAAGCGGAAGGCGAAGGGGGCGGCCGGGGGAGAAAGTTGGCTGACACAAATATAAGATAAGTCGGAGAGCCGAGGGGGGGGGGGAACGGAATGGGGGAAGAAGGGAACAAAAAAGAGCGCCAAAGATGCAAATGAGAAAAAAGGGGACAAAAAATGAAAAAATGTTGATCGAAATAGGGAGAAAAAGAAGGAGGGGGGGGGGGGGGAAGAACAAATTCAAAGAAAAAAAGGGTGACTGGACATCTGGACAGTGGACATTTGGACAGTGGTCATCTGGACAGTGGACATCTGGACAGTTAACTCATTTGGACAGAGGTTGGACATTTGGACAGTGGACGTTTGGACAGTGAATGAACTCCTAATAAGAAAAGCTCAAAGAGAAATAACTCCCTGAGGTCGAATATTTGCCAAATTCGTAGTCATCTATCATGAGGACACGTTTCTGTCGAATTGTTTCGCCAACAAAAAATACTTTACATTTCCGGGGACTGGAACAGGATTTGGGGCCTGGATTTCGGGTGGGTTCATGATTTCCCCTTCTTCTGAGGATGAGGAAGAATGCAGTTTAGGCCAATGAATAAGTCTACAAAATATTGGACCTCAGGAAATTATTTCACTTTGAGCTTTTATCATTAGGGTATCATTCACTGTCCAAACGTCCACTGTCCAAATGTCCAACCTCTGTCCAAATGAGTTAACTGTCCAGATGTCCACTGTCCAGATGACCACTGTCCAAATGTCCACTGTCCAAATGTCCGGGCGCCAAAAAAAGGGGGGGGGGGGGGAAACGAAGGTTGGATCCCCCTCCAGGGCCCGTACCAAAAGAACGAGGTAAGGGTTAACTTACCTTCAGCAGCTGCGGGTAACTTTTAACCCGCACTAAAAGAATTGGGTAACGGGTCACCTTACCCTCAGCTGAGGGTAAGATTCTTACCCTGGGTCGGACCAGGGTAAGCAAGCGAGCTTATTTTTTCAAAAAATCATTAAAAATCAGAAGTAAATTTATAGAAATAATTCCTTTTGATAAGTTACCCTATAAAGCCTACTCTATCCAATGGTACCAAGCAATTTTGCGATTTTTTGAAAAAATTTTTATAATGGTACTAAAAGAACAGGGTAACCGGTAACTTTACCCGCAGCTGCGGGTTAGCCCAGCGAGAACCGGGTAGCATTCATTTAGTACGGGTTTACCCGCAGCTGAGGGTAGGTTTACCTGGTAAAGTTACCTTGGTAAGTTTACCGGGTAAAATTACCTCGTTCTTTTGGTACGGGCCCACAGGGGGGGGGGGGGGGGGGGTAAGAGACCAAAGTCCAACGAAAGTGGGGGAATGAGAAAAGGAAAAAATGGCCAACAGAAAGCGAGCAGAGGGGGACAAGACAAAAATAAGAGATGAGGGGAGGGGGGTGCTATTTTTCCGATCGTTTGATCCACAGAAAATCCTCGTCGCATCCGCGACAAAAATGGTGAAAAATGACCAGGTCAAATGACCATGGTTAAATGACCATCTTCTTTTGCTACGGGCCCGGATCGAAAGCGCTTCTTCTCCTCTTAACACTCTCTGCTAATTGTAAAACAAATAATTTTCTCAAGGACTGACTTTTTTTTACTGGCTATGGCATCTTATTTTGTCCATTTTTAATCTTGTATTGTTCTCAATAAGATTTATTTCCATTGTCTTGTCCATTTTGTCTTCCCAAAAATGCATTTTCATTTTATCAAACTTTTGAAATTGATGGTGCATTCGTTCCTTTGGGAATTGCCCCCCCCCCGCGCCATCGGTCGAAGTGCCTGCCCTTGGGCAAAAACTACCCAAACTTCGTTCCCATCCATTACATTTCCACAGCTGCCAGCCTTATTTTTCAGCCATTCTCATGTTTCATCTTCGACAAATTTGCAGACAGAAAAGAAAAACTCAATGTGACATCCGTTTACTTCAATCAATTTTATGTCGAATTTAAAATTGTTTATGAAAAGGGAGGCGGATAAATTTTGATGGTTTTTACAATATAATGGACTGACTGATAATGGTGGAAAATGTCTGTTTTTGATGAAATGATTTGCCGTTGTGTCTATGGAAAAGGAAAAACGGCGGACGGATGACATTTCAACTGCTGCTGCTGTCGTCGATTCGGCTGATCATTCAGAGGAAGGATCAACTCATCCAATTGGAGCAGCAGCAGAGGGGCCGAAGAATACGGGTGCGATGGGATGGATTTGGCAACGAAAGGGGACGGATGAGCAGAGGCCGATCAATGGGGGCAGCCCAAGGGCAAGCCCATCACTTCCCCACAAACTAACCTTATCCCATCGTCAAAAAAATTTTAAACGCCAAAATGAATGGGTTGTATCTCAGATGCTCCCTTTAAAATGCCCTCCCCATCCTTTAATTTCTTTCATTGTTTTTGACCCATTCTTCCCCCTTAGGTTCGGCTCATCCCTTCCCAATGGCATTGCCCTCGGCACTTTGACTCGTCGTCGTTTTGCCCCTCTTTTGTCTCTATTCTGTCAGTTCGTTCCTTTTCTTCCAATTGGCCCAAATGCAAAAAAGAACGAAGCGCATTCTGTTCACTGCGGGCGCCGTTTTCGCATTTTTCACAACCTTCGCTCTATTCGGACTTATCTTCTACCAGATGTTCCGTCCGACCAATCGCCTGTCGTCCAAATCGGAAGCGGTGTCCATTGGGGTCAGTCAGAGGTGGAGTCCCATCCTTTGTTTCCCCCTTTATCCCCCGTCATTTACCTCTTTTTTTGTCCTCTATCTTTTATCCCTTCCCTTTTATCTCCTCCCTCTTAGCACCTCCCTTTTACCTCCCCCTTCTTATCCTCTCCCTTTTACCTCCCCCTTCTTATCCTCTCCCTTTTATCCTTCCCCTCAC
The DNA here is from genome assembly GCA_039877585.1 of Heterodera filipjevi. Lineage (NCBI taxonomy): Eukaryota > Metazoa > Nematoda > Chromadorea > Rhabditida > Heteroderidae > Heterodera > Heterodera filipjevi. Next base: position 2,048,363 of record JBDPZO010000009.1, read on the forward strand.
TTTTATCCTCTTCCTTTTACTCTCACCCCACCCCCCCCCCTTTATCCTCTCACTTTTATCCCTCCCTGCCCTTTTATCCTCTTCCTTTTATCTCCGTCCCGCTCCTTTATCCCTCTTTTTTTGCCCTTTCTTTTATCCTTTTTCTTTCTTCCCTGGCTGAGTTTCCAACTTTCTGTAGGACTCTGCCCGTCTCTCGTCCTTTCCCGACCACTCTGTCTCGTTATCCTCCAATGTTACTTCTTCCCTCGCTTCATCGTCCTCCACTGTCCCTTCTTCGTCCCGTCGGCGTTTACAAAAACTGTGGGAGGCGCGGAACGATAGGGAAAGGGCACTTCTGTTGGTGCAAAAAGTGAACTTGAACCCGAACTCAACTTGGAGTGCACAGCTGAACAAATTCGCCATTGGGTGGGCATTTTGCCGTTTAATTTTCTCTGATGCCAAAGTTCTTCAAAAAAAGTGCAAATTGGCCATAGTCTTTCTTTAATTTGTCATGGCCAATGTTTCCCTCACTTTCTCAGACTGAAACCCCTCAGCGAAATGCTTAACTTTTCTCACAACTTTGACCCGCTGAACACAACTTTTATGATGGCCCCTGATCGTCTCAAAGCGATTGAACAGCTTGTCACGGAGGTGTCTTCTTTTGGGGTTAATCATTGGCACTAATTGCCATACTTTCATTTTCTCACCCCGCCCCCTTTCATCCCCTAAAGGCGTTCAACGCGTTTTATGATCAGCATCTGATCGGGTTGACCAGCCAATTGAACGATTCTTTGCCGATCAGATTCAATTCTGCCCAGCGTTGGCCAAATTGTGCTCAGTCAATTCTGAGGGTTCGCGACCAGGGCGGCTGTGGCTCATGTTGGGTAAAGTGAAGATAATGGGCAAATGCTTTCAAGTGCCACTATTTTTGATCTCAAGGCGGTAGCCGCGGTGTCGGTGATGTCTGATCGGATTTGCATTTCCTCCGGAGGGCGTTCGAAGGAAAGTCTGTCGGCACAACAGCTGATCGAATGCTGTGACTATTGTGGCGGGTAATTCTTCTGGTTCCTATAAGCTGGGTTTTTTGAGATCTAATTTTTTGATCAGTTTATTAGATGGCCCTTAATGATCTGTTTATCTTTTTTTTTTTGATTAGTTGGCCATAATCACCCCTTACTTCTCTTCTCAGTTGCACTGGTGCCCCCAACTCCTTCTTCCCCTTCCTCTATTGGTATCAGCATGGCATTCTCTCTGATCAATGCTTTCCCTACACAATTGCGCGTGACTGTGGCTATCCGTGCCCTCCATCAGAGTTTGAGCATCCGCGCGGAGTTGGCAACTGTTCCTGTGGTGGAAAACTGTGTGTGGACAAAAAAATGGAGCCGATTAGGCACAAAGGTCAGGCGGGGCGGACGCTATCCTTTCGACTTACCAATTTGAAAATTCACCTTATTAAAAATTCCATTTTTTTAAAAATTTCATCTTTTTTACAATTTAAAAAACGGAGGGTCTGACAAAATTTTTAGGGACAAATTAAGAAAGTTTTTGAAATTAGCGTCAATTTTCTTAAAACAATTCAATTTAAATGTAAAAAATGTTTTCCTGAATTGTTGTTAAGCACAATACGTGTACAAATTGGGCAGTTTGGACGAAGAGGAGAATTTCTTTCCCCCGTCGCTTTTGCATCGCCTCAAAAGTCGGCCCTTCGCTTTTCCTTCCGCCGGCCGAACTACGCGCGCGTTGGATTTGCTGAAGAGGGAACTGATCAGGCACGGGCCGGTGATGCTGTGCTTCAGCGTCTTCGAGGGGTTCATGCACTTTTACGACGGTCTGTCCCTCCATTCATTCGTTTTCCCCCAAATTTCCTTCGTTTTGCGTTCATTCCGTCGCATTTTCTCTCCCATTTTCAGGCGTTTACGACTTCGACCTGCTCCCGGGCGAAATGCACGTGTACGACCATTGTGCCAAAGTGATCGGCTGGGGCCGTCAGAAGCGACCGAATGCGTTCTCCGGCGATGCCGCGCAGCAAGAGTATTTGCTGTTGGTCAACAGTTGGTCGGCCCGCTGGGCCAAAGACGGTGGGCGAGACAATCGCAACTTATGGCACAATTGGCCCATTCCATTCGCCATTTAGGCACCTTCAAAATGGACTTGGCCCGACTTGGCCATTCCCACAGTGATCTCTTCGCTGGAGTACCTCTTATTTGAGTGTGTGCACGATGCACGAGCATCAACCTTCTGTAATGATCTCAACCATCAACGAAAGAGCATTATATTATTATTATTTGTCCCCCCCGCCCCCCTCAAATTGTACAATTTCCTCCCCTCCGTCCGCCTTTTGAATGCGTCCGTCGTTTTTGAAGTGTTTTTATACTCAAATTTGTACACAATGAGAAGAGTGGAGCCAACAGAAGCAGAAGAAGAACAGAGTAACTAACTCCTCCCCTCGCGGACATTCACTCATTCGAAGCGGAACAATGTTGTATCTTCTGTCATTTCAAAGAAATATTTTTTCGGCATGAGTGGGGTGTTTTTTTGGGGCGGTCACTCGTCGTCGGTTGGTCTCCCTCCCCTCCCTTTCTCCCCCCCCCACCCCCCGCTTTTTGGTCACCGATTTAGATGCTCCCCCCCCCGTCTCATCTCCGCCGCATTTTGTTTACCAAAAGTACCATTTTAGCTTAGTTTTGGGTGACCGGTCACTCACTTTTGCTCCTCTCTTCAAATGAGTGCTGCTCTCTCTCTCTTCTCATTCGTCTCCTCTTTGCCTTCTCTCCTCCTTTCTCTCTTTGAGCTTCTCTCCTCTCATTTTCCCCTTTCATTTTCGCTTCACTTTCCTCCGCCAATTTTCCCAATTTCAGCCAATGTTTTTGAAGTTGTCCTCCCTTTCTCTGCTCCTCCTCCTCTTCCTTTTTCTGATTTCTTTTGCCGTTGGCTACAGCCCCGTGGGAAATGCAAAAAGTCACCCGCTTAAACTGCGCAAACGGATCAGTTACAGTGACGGAGGAGTGTTGGCACAGAACGGTGGCGCACGAAAAATGCGAATGCCAACGCGCAAAATGGTGGAGAAGCCGCGGATGCGCTTTAAGGGAGGTGAGTGATTGGGGAAATAGGCGGAAAAGGCGGTAATAAACAAAGGGAGTTGAACTGATTGAATTACACTGTGTCCTTAATTTTCCAATCAAAATGTAATTGATGGCACTTTGCTCACAGGAAGCAAATTGTCACCCAAACACAACGGACAAATAACGGCACATCGCCAATGATTCAATTTGGGAACGGACGGCACGGCACGCACGGAGAGAATTGCTCGGCCATTTTTTTTTAAATGAAATAACATTTTTTATCCCATTTTTCTTTTGCTTATTTTCCTATGTATTTATATTCAAAGAAAGTTAAGAATAAAAACATTCGGCATTACCATATAAAAGCAATTTATGTATACAAAAGAAGGCACAAAATTACAAATGAATTGATGGGGGGGGGGGGGGAACTAACGAATGCTAACGGAAGGGGGGCAAAGGACAAATTATGAGTAAAATACCCTCTAAATGTGGATGGGTTGGGTGATTAAACAGTAAATGCGAGATCTCCTTCATCCCTTTTTTGTTCCGCTTTCGTCTTTCTCTCTCATTTTCTTCTCTCTTTCTTTGTCTTTCTCTCTCATCCTCTTCTCTCTTTCTTTGTCTTTCTCTCTCATTTTCTTCTCTCTTTCTTTGTCTTTCTCTCTCATCCTCTTCTCTCTTTCTTTGTCTTTCTCTCTCATCCTCTCCTCTCTTTCTTTGTCTTTCTCTCTCATCCTCTTCTCTCTTTCTTTGTCTTTCTCTCTCATCCTCTTCTCTCTTTCTTTGTCTTTCTCCTCTATTTTCCCTTTCCTTTTTCGTTTTTCCTCTTCAGAGCTTCGTTTTTTCCTCCCTCTTTTCCGTGTCCTTTTTTCCATTACCCTCCGTTTCTTTTTTGTTTTCTTGCAATGTGCCAGTTGATTCAATTGTGGCAATTGTCTGGCAAGAAGAGACGGAACATGTCGATGGGCCACGTGCCCAACTTTGGACGTCAGCCGAACCCCACCTGAGGGGAGGGAAGGGGGCGGGGAAGGATGAGTCGAGTTTGGCATTGGCATTGGCACAACGCCAAAAGGCGGACAGACTGACCAACTGAACACAACCACGGGAATGAGAGCAATGACAGTGGAGATGTAGAAGACGACATTCCACTCAGTTTGGTTGCCATTCTAAGAGGAAGGGGTGGGCGAAATACAGAAAAAGTCGGGTCAATTAGAGAAAGATGGAGAGAGAAGGCAGGGGGAGAGGGAGAGAGAGAAGAGAACGGAATCAATCAAGAAAGAGAAAGATAGAGAGAGGGAGAGAGAGATGAATGGCATGACAAACATTCGAATATTTTGCCGCTTTTTTCCCCTAAATATCCATTGGCCATCCTTTTTTTGTTCACCCACCGTCACTATCAGTTTGGTCATTGCCGGATTTATCTGAACATAAAATCATAGAGCAAAAAATGAAAGCCCCCGACTGACCATTCCAGAAATGGCGACAAAAAAAAAAGTGAGTCCGGTGATTGCGCCCGAAAAAGCGGGTGCCACCGCAACGAGTGCCGCTTGACATCCCGGCGTATGGAGGCCGGTGAAGAACATGGAGAAACAGAGGAACACAACGGCCAACGAAGCGTGGGTCGAGTCCAAAAAGGTGGCGCCGAGCATAAACAGTGCCAATCCAACTGAACCGACGCCGTTCAGCAGACGCGAAATGAAAGTGATGTCCCAGGCGGTGTGCTGTTGGAGCCACGTGTTCAGCCAGGAACTGCCGATTTTGCTGACCCACAGGGCCAATGTTGGCAAAGCCTACCAAATTGAACAAATACAGTCTCAAATGGTTGATGATGCTGGGTGTGTGTGCTTTTACACTGAAAATGCCATTCTGAGTGGAGTCATAGTGATGCACATCGTGCAGATAGGCGGGCAGAAACATGATCATGGTCATTAGCGGGAACTCATGGCACACCACGGAGACTAACGCAGCCCAAACAGGAGCTTAACAAAAAAAGAAAAGCAATGGCACAAATCGGAAGAGAGAGGGGGGAGGAAATCAGACGAAGAGGAGGGCACGAATGGTGGCATTACCCGAGGTGAATATCCGACGCCATGGGACGGTCCGATTGATTCGCTTCTGTCCCATGTGCTCCCCAATGTTGGCGGTGGTGATGAAGTTTAGTTCGGCGGAAGAAATGCAACTCTAAAGGCACGGGAAAGAGGGAGTGAGAGAGAGTGTACAAAAAGAAGAGATACAAGTCAGAGAGAGAGAGAGAGAAACGATACGTAAAAAAAAAGAGATAAATCAGTGAGGGGAAAAGGAGAAAACAAAATGTAAAAAGGCTGAAAGACAAATTAGAGTGAGGGGGGAAAAAGGGAGGAGAGAGACAGTATGGGAAAAAGAGACAAATCCGGGGGGAGGGGGGAGAGAGAAGCAGTAACAGAAACAGCTAAAAAATGACTGAGATTGACCTGTTTGGAAGGTTTGTCCGCCCCAATGACAATGTAAATGAGCACAAAAAAGAGGCCTGTGAAGGCGGAAACATAGAAAATGGAGGGCCATCCCCCGAAGAAAGCCGTCTGAGCACAAAGGGCGCCTGCGGTTGGCACAATCAGCAAAGTGCCTGTGGCAAAGGTTGGCAAATTGGGCGAAATGATGCCAACGAATGACTCACCGAATTGGCGTCCACCGGTGGCCAACCCGAGGGCGTACGAACGTTCGGAGGAGGGGAACCAACGGGTGGTGTAAAGGAAAAATGGGGTAAATGTTCAAATTTAGGGGGAGGGGAGTAATGTTCAAATCCCATTTTTTGCCATTTTTCCAAACCAAAACCATTTTTTAAATACTTGCCAAAAAGAGGTCATAAATTTGAGTCGGCCTTTCCCCCGAAAAAAACAAAAATCGCAGCAGACCAAAGAATTGATGGCCGGTTGGAGCAAAGCCTCGGCCAAACCGACAAAGAAACGCGCAGTGATGGCAAAGCCAACGCTGAAAGGCAAAAGCAAAATGCAAATTCACCGACTGATCAAAGGATCACTTCCAAGTGACAGTCAATGGAATGGCAATGTTCGCAAGCGCAGCGAGCAGTACACTGACGATGATCATATCTAAAAAGGAGAAGAAGCAGAAGAAAAGAGGAGCACAACAAACGGACGAACATTTGGCGTTGAATTTGTCGGCCATGAATCCGGTCAAAAGCATGCACAACAGTCCGGCATTGAATGCGGCGAATATCCATCCCTGGTCCTAAAGTAGTGCCACAATGATCAATTGCCATTCGTCCGACACTTCCATTCCGCGCCAACACCGACCTCTGCCGACCATTTTGCCTTTGGTGCCCCCTTCCGTACGCCGTTTTGCGCTTCTCCTCCGTCCGTCGTCGTTGTCCTATTGCTTCCATTTGCTGTGCCATCCTCCACCATGCACACCTTAAAATGGAAGGATTTGTGTTCCCCTCCGTTTCGTTTGTCAAATTGTCCGTCATTGGTCACTCACCATGGCCATGCCCATGTTGCCGTTCATCATATGCACAGAGGCAAAGCAAAGGCAAAGCATGGAGGCGGTCAGCATCCGATAGGAAAGGAACCAGCGAAAGTTTTGCTGTTGGCATTCTTGCTGCTTGGCGTTCTTCTTCCTCTGCTGCTGTTTTTGACCAGCAATGACCGGATGGACAGAGGACGACGACATCGAATCGAGTGGAGGAAAACAATGCCCAAGCTCTTCTGCTGAATGGGAGGAGAGAGCGGAAGATTGACTTGGACAGAACGGAAATAGGCGGAATTTGGAGGACGACGGGAGGGGGGGGGGGGGGGGGGAGAGGAAAACGGGGGAGGGACAACAGAGGAAGAGGAAGAAGAAGAAAACGGACAATTTGGGGGGGGGGGGGGAGGGAGGGATAAGCCGCTGTTGAGAAAAAGAAAAACAGCAGAACAGTCACTTCTTACGGGAGTTTGAAGGCAAAGGTGCACTTTTGTAATCCAAAGGGCGGTAATGAAAAGCATAAGCAGTCACTAGGCTAAATTCACACTTTTAATTGACTTATTTTTGTTGTCTGTGGCCGAGGGAATATGAAACTGCACTTGGTGAGGGGATAAACAGCAGCAGCAAATCGAGTCCCATTAGGGGCAGGGCGAATTGCTCAGAGATAATCCCTGCGGGGAGGATTCAATTGCTTCTGTCAACGCAAAAAATTGTCCCAAAAATCATTCCGTTTTGATTAAGTGGTCAATGGGACAGGAAAAACAATGGGAGGGGCGGGGGCAAGAAGAAGTGCAAATCGAATGAATGAATGCACACATTGGCCAATATTTGCAAATCTCCGTCTCCGCACTTCTCACTATTTCACTTTTATTGTACAATTAATTGGCCCATCCCCGCGGGGGTCGGCCCAAAGCTTTTTTCGGCAAATGAAAGAAAGGAGAGGAGGGGATAGACGAGGGTGAACTTACAACCCCAGCAGGGGCATACTATGCTCCATTTGTGGTTGGTCCCAATGACTTTTCTCCTATTTTCTTCTCTTTTTGTTTGTTTTGCGTTTGTTTTGTCCAAATCCCCCCCCCCCCCCCCCCCAATTGACCCATTAAGCGACTTTATCCCCCCCCCCCTCCCCCAGGGGCTTTGTTTGTCCAAAATCCTGTTCCGCTCTGCTCCTTCCTCTTTTCACCTAATGGGCCTTGCCCAAAATCCGTTCTTCGTTCGCCCACCTTCGCCCTCAATTTCGAGCTGTTCACTCCGTCCTTTAACCATTTTGTGATAGATTACGGTAAACAGACTAATGACGGTAGAAAATAATGGTAAAATTAATTGTCATTGGTTAAAAATGATATTGGGTAAAAAAAAGTAAAGAAACATTTAATTGAGTCATTATTGGCAGAGGTTGACCAATCTTTGCTTCATCAGAAAATTGGCCATCGCTTTGCCCAATTTTCGTCGCCACTGAAACAGCTGACGAAGACAACGGACACAGAAGAAAAGGGAGGCAAAGAAACACTACCAAATAAAATTGTCCATTTACCAATGTTCAATTGGACTTCCGAACTAATTCAAACTACACGAAAACAATACTGCTCAATTGGACAGCAAAATGACCGTTAAACGGTTACGACACTTTGACTGGTTTTCGTCAATTAAAACGGCTAGGTTAGGCTAAGGAATAGAGAAACATTAATTAGACAAATTAAATTTTATATAAGGCGTGCGTGCTGTAAGAGATGACCCCTAAAAAGCACTTTTCCTTGCCCGAAGAATTCACAAAAAACAAATGATGAAACCACAAACGGCTTAAATAAGGATACATTCGAAAAAAATATTCATGTATTTTTTGCGGAACTAATAATAACGGACTGAAAGAGCAGCAAAATGGTCAATGAACCCGTTAAAGTGATTTGTCTAAAATTAAATAGAATTTATTTAACGTCCAATGGTAATTCGATGTGGTGGTCGAGTTACTGTTTGCCAACCTATTGTCTCCAAAAAGCTTTTTTGTTCAACTAATATTTGGACCACCTGCCTAAGTTCTTAACTGAATCCATATTTTCTGCTAAATTTGTGCTACAATTTATGGTATTTTCACACATAATTAAAATAATAAAACAGATATCCGAAACAAATTCATAACATAAAGGTAAATAAACAGAAAACCGAACATATAATTATAAATCGAAATGACCATAAACGGAAATTATCGCTTGGACTCAACAATAACTCTCCGCCTTTGAATTTGTGTCCATTCCTCCTTCACTTCTGTTGTCCATTTCCAGCAGCACCGCCTTGCCAATATCCACTAAAGATAAATTTCATAAATTTTTGAAAGAAACACAAATCACAGAGACCTACTTCCAAAGCGGATTCTGCTGGTAGTATTGCTAGAAAAGGGTTGCAACAATTACTTTGAATCTTTTTCCGAGAGATGGAATAGACCACCTGATAGTATTGCCAATACTGCTGCATCTGGGCACTCGCTGCCTGAGAGGAAGCTGAAGTGCTCGAGTTGAACATGCTGGCCGCCGGATTTGTTCCGAAAGAAGTCGGTTCAGTTGGCTTTGTTCCACCACCCTGCAAAACGGTATGGATATTTAGAAGGGGTTAAGACGATGACAAAAAAATGGTAACCGGAATTCCGACACGCAAGGTCCGATTTTTTTTTAAATTTTTCTTGATAATTAAATTAAAAAAATTTTATTTTTGCAAAAAATGAAATTGTTTTCTAAAAATTTAATTGCAGAGACCCGAAAACTGCATTCCTGGTATGTAGATACTATAGAAAAGACATGCTAGGACCCAATTTTTAAAAAAAAATTCTAGTAACAAGCTTTTTTTTTTTTGTATCAAGAAGAGGTGCCTCATAAATAATGCAATTACCACACACACATCGACTTTGCCCCAATTGAGACGAAGCGTTTGGCCCATGAACTCATTGCTGTTCATTTCGTGAATGGCTTTCGCAGCGGCCAATTTGGTCTCGTATTTTACCTAAAATCGAACTAAAAACGGATTTCAAAAGTGTACATACGAATGCATATCCCTGCGGTTTAAAGTAACGAATGTCCACAATGTTTCCGAATCGTCTGAAAGTCGATCGTATGTCTTCCTCTGAATATAAAAAATAATTATTTATAATTGTTATCGACAATTAAACGACCTGTTGCGCCGGGAGGGACTCCACCAACGTAAACGGACGTATTTTCTGGGCTCGTCTGCGCCATGATCTCGTCCACCGTCGGTTTGCTCGAATATTCAACACCACCGCCCATTGCACCAGGTTTACGAGTTGCCTTAAAAAAAGCTTTGTGCTATTCCACTCAAAAATCCTTCCAATTCAGCTGTTATTTTTGTTTACCCAATTGGTTCGAATTGTCCTTCGCCCCAACCATTGGCCATTCATTTGCTCAATCGCACGCTCTGCTTCGTCACGCTTTGGAAACGAAACAAAGCCATAGCCCTTGGACATCAGAGTGGTCGGGTCGCGAATGACTTTCGAATCACTAAAAACGTTAGTCATATGACAAAATAAACGGCAGAAATTGACATACGAAACGTCACCAAACGGAACAAAGGCATCTTTAAGAGTTTTGTTGTCAATTTCGGGGGACAGATCGCCGACAAAAATATGAAAGTGTTCTGAAGAGGACAATATTTTGTAAAAGCAATTAATGAGAACTAACTGCTCGTGTCAATTTTCTGCTGAGTGCCCGGTTGAATGGCCCAATTGACTTTCATTTCCTGCAAAAAATGAATAAATAATTCCACTAACAACAGAAAAGGACTTTATCCAGAAGCAGACGCCGATTCATCGACTGAAGCGCTTGGGCAGCCGTGTAATGGTCGACAAATTCCACGAAGGCGTAAGGCTCCGATCCAGACTAAAATGGCAAATGCACAAAGGTAATTGAAAGCTAAACATTTCCCCTTCCCCTCTTATTATTTTATTATATTAGCCAAACTGTACAAATTATTAGGCTTATTTGTGGGGCAAGCATAATCAAAAAAAAAGAAAAGAAAAATATGAAATGGTACTTAGGTCATAAAGGTTTGGTGGTTTTCAAGTGTCGAGTCTGGACCGCATCTTCAATGCCAGAGATCAGAGGTGATCTGTGTTTTCAGCAATGATTTCGAATTATTATTAATATAAAAAAAGAAAAGAAACAAAGGCCTCACCGCATCGACGCCTTTCAAAATTTGCAAATTTTACAAAATACGATAATTCAATTGCTCCGAATAGTTGCTTCCCCAATGCATTTAACTAACAATTATCTAACGTAATGTGCCCGGCTCAGTGTCAACTTACATCGAAGATCACTTTGGTCTTGGTGACTGGTCCAATTTGGCCAAATAAAGTGGCGATGAAGTCCTCGGTTACGGACATGTCAAGATTTCCAACATATCTGTCAATGTAAGGAAAAAACGTTGGTCGGATGGGCTAAAGCTCACATGGTCCTCGGGAGTCCATCATCGGTCTTCAGGTCAAAACCTGCATTTTGTGCAGCCGCATAATGGTAGCGCGGGTTGTAAGCACCGGCGGAAAAATCTTCACCACCATAGCCATAGGAGCCGTATCCGTAATTCGCGTACTGTTTTAAAGAAAAGGATATAGATAAGGCATTTGCAAAAAGTCGCTCACCGCCATTGGACGAAAATATTATGGCGAATATTAAGAAAAAAAATAAAGTTTCAGAGTCAAATCTAAATTAAAATAAAAAAGGAATTCAAAGCTTAAGCGCATATGCATGCCAATTTATTTATTTTTTACTTGCAAATTATTTTGAGTTTATTCAACCAAAACCAACGAAACAGAAAACAAATTATAATGAGTGTATGAGACATTTGAAAATTTAAATTAATTATAAAAAGGAATGTGACAAATGGAAGATAAAATGTGACTAAAGAAAAAACATAAAATTGCTGACCTTAAATAACTTTCTTACATGTGAGGAATTAAGTCAACTTGTACTTAGGTAACTAGGTAATTGTTAGGAGAACTTATTTCGCCTTCTAGTTTTTAGTTGCGAAAACTCAGTAAAATTGGCAGTTTTAAAAAGATTCGTACTATTATGAAGTAAACATAATAACAGAAAAAAGCGAGATAGTGTTTTTACCTAATAGAACAGAGAAAAAGAGACAACCTAGAATACTACGAATCGTCTTTTTACCTAAATTAAGAAAAATTCTTTTTTTTTGTACTTGCTTTAAAATATGTAGCTAATTTACTGTGATATAAGTTTTAAGTGCTTTTTTGACATTTTAATGATATTTTGTCAGTTTTAATTCTACGAATGTCTTTTGTTCTTCGTGTAAATATCATTTTAGTATTTAAGAGCAAAATTGCCCATTTCATATACATTTTTATTAATGCCTTTTTCTTTTCCCAAAAACATTTTGCGTTTGATATTCTGAAATAGTTTTTTTGGTGTATTGACAATTAATAAATTTGCAATTAATAATATATTTAAAGGCGCGACTTTCACTCCTTTTACCTTAGATTCGACTAATGTTTCCAAATATTACACAAAATACAACCATCATTAGTCTTTTCTACATTTAGGAAAAACAAAATAATTTATTGCATTTACTGCATCAAAATGTCAGAAATCTACGGTTTCATCGACAGATTCACAAAAAGATTAACGCGACGCAAAGGCGACACTGCTGCAGCTTCGGCAAGTGGTGGATCGGCGGGTACTTCGTCAGGTTTTGGTGAGTGCATAGTTTTGCACATTCATTTAGTCTCATTTGAATGATTTTAAGGAAGCCGTAGCAAAGTGTGTTTCATTGTGTGCATCATCATTCTGGTCGTCGTAATTGTGCTCGCTGGCCTCACTTTGTTCGTTGTGATCAAACCTGAGGCATTCCAGGATACTCCTGTATTGGGCGATTTTGCGAAACTGTTCGATGATCAGTGACCGATGTTGTAGATACTGTTACTTATTGTTGTCTTTAATGATTGTTCTTTTATTGTATGCAGATGCTTGTAACGTATAATATTGTTCTATATTTCACTCATCGCAATTAAATAAATGTATACCCAAAGTTTATTTAATTTAAAAACAATTTTCTTGAATAAATTCGTCAAAACTGCCGGGCAAAATTTGTTGGGTTAGCATTTCGTAGCACATAGGACAATTTGCATTTAATGACCTAAAATTTTGTTTTTCGCGGCGAGTGATTTGTTGGATTTAACTCACTTATTAAATTCGGAAAAACTTCCTGGAAAAAGACAGTGGGGACAAATAGCAAAGTCCGTCTTCATAATGTGCCGACCCTTTTTTGGGAATTTCGTATGACAAAGACATTTAAATTTGTACCGTAAAAATGCAGTAGGGAATGGTCGCCTGACAGTTGGGGCAGCTCAGTGCAAATTCTTTGACGGGTCCGTCACAAAAGGGACAGGGCGTACTGTGCTCCTCAACATCCGGCGCATTCTGACCGAATTTTCTGCAACAAAAGCCATCCGTTGGGGAAGGGGAACAGAACTTACACTTTTGCCCATCCATCATAACTTCTTATTTTCACTTCTTACTATTTGGTATCATTCAAAAGCTCTCTCTGCATTAGAAGTTTTTCGACTATTTTTTCAAATAGTCGAAAATATAAAGTACCAAAGAGAATTAAAAAAACTAAAGGATTAAAGGCATCCAATGGGATCCGGGTCGTTTCGCCGCGGACAGTTCGCCGCATACGGTTCGCCGCGGGTTTTGCCGCCGGTTTTTTCGCCGCCGACTTTTTCGCCGCTGGACGTTTCGCCGCGCCAAGCGTTTTTTGGCCGAAAATGCCTAAAATTCGCCATAAAATAATGTTTTATTGTAATTACTCTAAGTATTTAGTTTCTGTTGTTTCGAGGGTCCATCAAACTTATTTTTTATTTAAATTTTGGGCAATTTTGGCCCTTTGGTAGTTTATGCATGGAATTGCGTGCATAATTATGTGCCAATACTAAGGTTGATGTTTCTTTGCCTTGGGCTTCCTTAGTTACTAAGTTCAAATGCATAAAATTAAGAAGAAAAAGTTTGGATACGGCGGCGAAAAGGTCGTTTTATGCTGGGCGACGAACTGGGCGCATCGAACTGGCCGCGGCGAAACGTCTCGCTCCGAAAAAATTGGCGACGAAAAAACCGGCGGCGAAAAACCCGCGGCGAACCGTACGCGGCGAACTGTCCGCGGCGAACCGGGCGGTTCCCATCCAATGTTATCAAATAAATATTCCTAATTTTGTTTATCCACTCAAAAGGAATGGTGCACTAAAGAGGCAGTTGATTTCGGTGCACCTTCTCTTTCACCTGATCACCAACTCAATTTTCTTTTTGTATTTTTCATCAATTTCTTGGCGGAACGACGGCTGCATTAATTGAGAAGCGAATTTGAACGCGGACCTTTTGAAGCCGGCTTAAAAAAAGAGAAGGGAATTCAAAATTGGGCTAGGGAAGGGGGAAAAAGAGCAGCGAAGACAGCCAAAAAACAACACCTTTTGTGCATGTGATTACGGCACTGGTCAGAATTTGCACGGCATCTAAACGTACCAAAAATTGGCTTTAATTGTATTCCCTTTTCGGCATCATTCCAACGGACGTGCAGGGAATTGGCCGATGTCCGCCACCACGCGGCACAGCAATCGCCCTCCCGCGTAATTGTCGCCTTTTTTCAACAAAATTTTGACCAAATTGTAACTGTGCAGCAGCATTAGCGAGTTTTCCATTTCTGATGGCGTTTTGATGCGCTCGCGGCGAAGAGTTCGGCACATTCCTTGGGGCAATTCCGAAAAATACAAAGGACGGACTTTTTAGGGCACACCGAAAAGCAAATCGTGTGCAGTTTTGTAGAAGCCCTGGTGCTGTTGCTCGTGCGAAATGATCAGTGCAGTCTTTGCCGCTTCGCTATACTTTTTCAATTTGACGTACAATTGGAACAAAAATTTGGGGTCCTTAATTTGGCATTTCTCATCTCTTCAAAATGCGATTGTTTCCAAAACGAACTTTTGGCGCCCCTCCGCCCCTTTCGCCCATCAAATGGCCTATCAGTTCGTCCACGAGTTGTTTGTCCTCCGATTCGGCCACATATTCCACTGCAAGGCCAAGTGCGTCGTCCTCGCGCTGTTCTTCGCTGAGCAAAAGGGACAAAGCCTGCAAGCCATTCACTCCATAAAATGAGATAATTTCCAAATTTGCCCACCTTTTTGTATTGTTGGGCCATTCCCGCAAATTTCCCTCCATTCAAAACATCGCCCTCCGTTTGGAAATGTTCTGCCAATTGGCCGTAATGGCCCAATACCGCGGCGTCCTTCCGCTCTATCCCCAAATTCGTTTCCAATGCGCGCGCGTACGCTCTCATTTGGCCACTGCTTTTGGCCATGTCGAATGCTTCCTAAGGAAAAGGGGCGGGGGTCAAAGGGTTGGCATTTTATTATGGCCAATGGACCTGAAAACAGTGGGAGAGGACGAGAAATTCAATGGCAGTTTCGTACTGGCCAACGTCAGAGAAGTAGCTGACAAATGAACACATTTGAATGGATTATCACCAGTGGTGAGGGAGGGCGTGGGGGGGGGGGGTTTTGCCGCCCCCGCCCCCCCCCCCCTTTTTTCTCACTTTGCCACCATTTTCGACCCCTCTACGCTTTTGCTCTCCTGTGCCAATTTCACCGCGTCATTCACTTTGTTCAAGTGGCGCAGCAATAACCGAATTTGATTTTCACTGTCGTGCGCCCTTTGATAGGCCTTTAAATGGCAAAGGCATTTGAGACGAAAGACGGCATTTTCAATCCATTTTTCCCTCTTTACAGCCCCCCCCCCCCCATATTTGTCACTTTACCAACTTTGATTGCCCTTTCATAGTTTTTGTCCTTCTCCAAAACTTTGCCATATTGGCTCAAAAGTTTGGGTGATCGGACTTGTTCCATCAATTTGTGAATCTTCAGTCTGAATTTGAAAAATGTCGCCAAACAAAATTTATTGGACACTTTACAAATTTCGGCTCTTTAAATATGCCGCCTGAAATTAAATTCCTGTGTTAAAAAAAGTGACCAATGCATTTGATCAAACCGCGGCCCGATCGTAAAATTGACCCGCTTCGTAAACACTTCCCGCCTCATCGAATTGCTTACAAAGAAAATGCCAAATTATTCAAAAAAAAATCCGTAATTATTGATCACTTTGAGTTGTTCCAGCACAATGCCACAGTCTCTTTTGGCCAATCTACTGGGCAATTTCAATGCGATTTCGACGCCCCTTAGAAAAAACGGACCAATTGGTGGGCAAATACTCGAGTTCACGTACTCACTTCTTCAGATCACCCATGTGAAGTGCCATCCTGGCTAGTCTAAACAAATTGAAACATAATCCTTGCCACGATACCTTTTGATGCCAGTGCCGCCATCCCCCTCCCATTTGCATTGTTACATCACAGCCATTCCACTCCGATCAGTTGGCCACCTCCTTTTTCCTTCCGATCAGTCCATCCTCTCCCTCTTTGGGTCATTCCTTTTCCCTTTTGATCAGTCCATTCTCTCCCCATTTTTACCCTGCCGAGCACACCCAATTATGCTCCTCCTGCTGCTCTTCGCTCAATTTGTTTCCATTTACGCTGGACGGAGTGATCAATGCCTCTTCATAGTAGCGAAATGCCTCCGCGTGTTGTCCCGCAAATTCGAGCTGTATCGCGTATTCTTTGGCAATGGCCGGCAATTCGTCGGGCGCCGTCTTTCGCGCCAATTCCAACGCTCTTTCCCAATGCTGCACATCACGGCGCATCTGACGGGGAGAGTTAGGCAAAACTGACTACCAAAAACAGTGCCGATCAATAAAATGCATTAAACAATCTGCCCTTAATTAGCACCTCCAAGGCAAGTTTCGGTTGCGACGAGTTGGAGAAGGACGAGTCGGCGTCAGCGAAGTTGCCGAGAAGGGCGGCTACGTGGCCACTGAGTATTTGTTGGTCTTCGATGTTCAACAGTTCCTCCAGTGCCCAAACCATCGCCACGTCGCCGAGGTGCCGAAAGATTCGTACCGCTTTTGGAAGGACACAGTTAATACAATTTGGCAACAACAAATTCCCCAGCAGCAGTTGATTCACTGACCGAGTTCGATGTTGCCGTCGGTCATCGCCGTCTCGGCAAAACTGCGCCATGCCGACGGGTCCTTCAGATCTAAGCAACAAACAACAAATGGTGCCATTGTTGAGAGAAAGCGGCAAATGAAAGGATGCCTAATGGTGGTGCTGACTGACCTTCGCAGATTTTCCATGCATTTCGCCACCGTTTCAGCATCAGGGACTGTTGGAGCAGTTCATTCAACTGACAAATGGGCATTGTCCGTGTCAGTTCGTCTGTTGCCATTGGCCCTTTCTCTGTGCACTCACCTCTTTTGCCGATTTCCCACCGAACTAAACACACAGAAAAGGCAAATGCCATTGGTACCGTATGTATGTTTGGCATACCGTAGTTGTCCTATTCACTCACCTGTGTTTCCGTTTTGTGCGACTTCAACAAAATGGTGTTGACACGCCCATTTTGCGTGTGACAATGGACAATGCCTTTGGAGAGGAGAATGGGCACATTGCCAAAGGGAATTTGGACGGAGGAGAGAAAAGTGACGTCGTTTTCTGAAAGTAATTAGACAAACAATTCCCAAATAATTAGTGCCCTTTTGTGCCAATATCAAATTTGACCTTTTCGCGCAGTTCGAACTTGCATAAACACGTAAATGGTGTGCTGATCGTGCACCAAAAAGGTGTCTTTGTCCACGGTAAATGATTCCCACAGGCAGCCATTGTACTTCGATCAGAATGCCATTTCATGTGGTTACTGTAATGCCAAAAACTGACCTGATGACTGCTCATAAACGATCCCTGGCGCGGGATTTTGCTCAGCTGATCATCCGCAGGGGAGTAAATGTACAGATCGTGAACATCATCTGCTGGTCAAAAGATTGCTTTCTTCATACTCCATTATGAAAAGTCCATCCTTTGTCGATACCGTAAAAAATGGTTCGAATTCCGTCCGGTTCACCGAATATCTTTCGAATTTCTGACGAATGTTTAAAGTCGCTGACGAACCGCCCATGGGCCAATGAGTAATAATTGAGGAAACGGGACTGAAAAGATGGTCGAACATTTAAATGCCTGACTTTTTGGCCCAATTTGCGGGCACTCATCGTGCCAACCGCGGTGGAGTAAATGAAGAACTTTTCTGACAGATCAGCATCCAAAATCACATCACGCGGGTTCATCTCGTTAGAGTCGGGAAAAAGCACATCGTTGGTCGACTGATCGGCAGAGGGATCGGCGGAAGGGTCGCCTTGGGAACGGACAATCTGAGAGAGAATAGACAAAGAAAGTGAAACAAACGATCAAAAAAGTGGCATGATCGGAATGATAGAGTGACACATTGAAAAAGAGTTGAATATCATAGAGAATGTGATTGATCAAAGGCAATTGATCAGTGCAACAATCAATCGATGACCGACCGACCCATTGGCATTCCTACTTTGTGCAAATGCACGCGATTGTCCAGTCGTGCCATGACGAATTCGCGGTTTAGCTTCATCTGCACAACGGTCGTCATGTAGTCGTGTTCGTACAGAAAAGAAGTGCCATTCCGCTTGATCTCGTAAAACCAGGCTTTGCTGTTCAGCCCAATGGCAATGTGTTTGGCACCGACGGCGATCAGTGAAGGCTCAATTTTGATGTTCAAACTTTGAGTGGGTTGCTTCAGGGGAGGGGGGGGGGAGCATTGAGAGAATCAAATGAACGGAATAATTTTCATTTACAATTTCCCCGTCTTGGTAAATGTTTATTTCCGTAAGAGATGCCAATACGGCGATGTGAGTGCACGAAGCGGCGGCGAGCATTGGCATTTTAGTCAAATACACACAAACGGCACCCGACCGTGCCGAAACCGTTGTCATGGACCCGTCCTCTGAGCACGCGACTTCAACCAGTCCACTGTCGTCCGAGTCGACGTTGACCAAATCGGAAATCTCGCCCAATTCCACCAAATCGCGTCCTTTGAGCCTAAAATATTCATTCTTTTGAAATGGTCTTGCAGGAAAATCGTGGTGAATACAAATTGTCGCCGATGGAAAACATTTTGCCCAACGGTTCGTTAATGGTAATGGAGGCCAAATTCGTTTTGTATTCCTGGATGGAGAACAGCTCCTGGTTGATCGACTCAGCCGATCGCTCGGCAGACAAACAGACGATAAAGCCCTGATCTGATCAAAAAAACGAACGAATGCCATGGGGCAAAAAAAAGAAAAGAAAAACAGACCGAAGCCGACAAGTAAATTGCCATTGCCAAACCTAAATTCGGATTAATTGCATAATCTTTCTGTCATTCCCTGCATCTCTCTCACCACACAGTGCGCACCAAATTGCCGTACCGCTCTTGGAATTGCAAATTGGTCGGTTGGCTGGGATTGCTCAGTCGAACGATCATCAAATTTCGACGAGAAACGATGGCACTGATCTAATCGGCAAAATAAACCCAAATTTGGAGCAAATATTCTATGGGCATTTCCTGACCCGGCATTGGTTACCGAATGAGTCCCACATTAAATGTGCCAATGTCTCCAATTTTGGCAATGTCTTTCCCCTGCTGCCTATTCCCTGGCCAAATGATTGGGCTCACTCACAAAGTCTTCTTCGCGTTCGCCGGCAACACTGCGGAAGGCGGTGAATTGCAACTCCGCAATTTCGCCATTGCATGAAAATGTGTTCAGTGTTTCCCCCTCGGCGTTGTTCAGCGTTATCGAAGTGTCCTCCGAACCGAGCGCAAAAATGGTGCCCTCCCGATTCCAAGCAGCTGATCTGATTGCTTTTTGGTGTTTTCCCATCATTGGCACTTTCCTTTTGAAGAAAATTTTTGTGAAATGAAAAACATATTGTTTTCGGAAGGCACCGTGAAATTCGGTAATTTAGCAGAATGAAATTGCCTTTGTTGTCGCCGACAAGCAAAACGGGCGACGTTGGAGCCCAACACAAAACAGTTGGAAAAGCCCTGTTAATTTGGGGGCGAAAGTGTGGCACAAAATTACAATGACAACGGCAAAATGATCAGAGACTGACTTTGCCCCCGTGGACACGTCAACGGTTTGAATGTTGTTGGTGGAACATTCGTAGAGTACCGAAAACGGAAAAATTACGATAAAAATACCGTAATCCAATGCGATCAGATTCATCAGCCCCGACATTGTTTGTTCTCTACACTTGCTTTACCTCCGCCGCCCCCCCCCCCGCCCCTCCCACCCAACCAAAGTCGATGAGCGCGAATTTGCGATGGCCAAAACGTCCCCGCAGGGGTCCCATTTGATGTTTGTCACTTCCCTAAATGTTTTTTTTGACCATTGGCATTTGTTCCTTTGCCTTTTTTGTCCTCTTTACTCGTTTATGTTAAATTCTTCTGTCACTTCGCTGAAACGGTTGAACAGTCGCACAATTCCGCTGCTTCTGCATTTTATCAAATTTAATAATTCATTTCCACCGTCTTTTTTTCTTTCTTTTTTTTTTGGCAAACCCTGCGATGGCAATGCAATTTCCCCCGGGGCGCCAGTCAAAAAGGAGGGCACCCGGGCCATACAGTTGGGGATTGTGTTCACGGAAGACGAGCTAAACGGACGATTTGGCAATTGTTGGATAAGCGAAAGGGAAGAGAAAGTGATGAATGAGAAGACAAAACGGACAAAACAAAAAAGGACAAATAGACAAACCTTCATGCGATCACTTGTCGATTTTGTAATTCAAAAAAGAAATAATTTTGCTTATATTAATAATTTAATGTTTGGTTGGCATGACAACGACACACAGAAGAAAAGCATTTTTCGGGTACAGTCCGATAGAGTTTTCGGATGAATTGTCGCCACTGTTTTGACGCGGATGGCAAATTTCAAATCCATTTTTACATTAATTTTCATTTTTTAATTCATATTTTGGTTTTTTTTGGTCTTTACTCCTCATATTTTGGCAGTTTTTAATGCATATTTTGCCATTTTCCGGTATTTAAGCGAATATTTGGCGTTTTTAGTGCTTACAATTGCGGGCCCTACTGATCAAATTTGCCAGAGACAATTCAGTCCCAGTGATTTTGACACATTATCAACCTGCTGCTGCTGCTGTTATGGAGAACTTTTCAAACTGACTGAGTCGAGAGGGGATGAAGAGAAGAAAGGACAAAAAGAAGCGACATTCTCCCCGGGGGGGGAATTGCGACGGATTGGCCCATAATTTGTTGCATTTGCTTTGAATGCACAATAAAATAAAGTTAATTTTTGCTTTATTCGTTTCAATCATTTCTTTCGTGTTTATTTTTAGTGATAAAATAAATTTTCATTTAATTCCTTTTAATTCCCATTAAAGCGGCGGAAATTCGCCGTCACAAAATTGCGAATGATTTGCGTTTTTATCAGAAAAAAGTTGAAAAAAAAACGGACGGACCAACGATAAGGGGAAAAGGGAGGAGGAGAGAGAGACTTAACGAAAGATCATTGGCAGAAAGGGCGGACGACGGCATGACAAATAATTGGACATAAAATGGGGGAGGGGCAAAGCGAAATCGGTAGAAAAGCACTCATCGCCCCACCATTTCCTCCGCCTCCCCTTTCCATAAATTTTTAGTTTTTGCTCAGCAAAGTTTTACATTTAAAAGTTTGGTGACAAAATTATTCATTCTTTCGCCATTTTTTAATTTTTCCTAATATTTCCACGTTTTTTTTTTATTTTTTTTAACAATTTTTATTTATTTATTCAATTAAAATTTGCAAAATATTTGTTCGTATTTCTTTTTCCGATTTTTCGCTTTTTGTGCAAATTTTGCTACTGACAGCAAATTGTTAATTTAATTGAGTTATTTGCTGGTAATCATTTAGGAAAATATGATCGATGATAGTAATAATAATAATAATAACCCATGGAAAGAAAATGAAAACAACGGCAAAAATCGACGAAATTCAGACGACCGATTCATTGGCATGGCATTGGCAGAGGCAAAAAATGGAAAAGAAAAGCGCGAAAATGGGGACGAAACAGAAGAAGAAAAAGGACACCCGAGACAAGTGATCACGTGGACAGAAATGATCAGAGAATGGCCAAAATCAACCATTTGTAAGTGGAGAACAGCTGATCAGACAGAGAGTGATCAGAACAGGGCAATTTGGACTGATCAGGAAATTAAGCTTGGGGAAAATTTAGCGGATCAGTGGCAAAATCGGTGCCAAAGTGAGGGACCAATTCAAAACACTGATCAAAGGGGGGGGGAGTGATCAGATGAGCAAAAGGGGTGATCAATCAACAATAATTGAAATGCCCAATTAGACTTTGTATTCTTTTTTGCTCTCTCCTTTCAGTCATTGTGCTCAATGAGTTCTGCGAACGGTTCAGTTTTTACGGCATGCGAACAGTGCTAACTTTGTACTTTCTGAATGTGCTCAATTTCAATGCGAACAGTGCCACAATGATGTTCAATGGTTCCACCGTTCTCTTTTACTTTATGCCAATTTTTGGGTGATTTGAACTCCAAAGGAATGCCAAAGTTTTATTTAATTTTTGATTCAAATTTAGCTCTATTCTTGCGGACGGATACCTTGGCAAATTCAAGTGCGTTGGTTGGTTGGTTTTTTGGCCACGAGTTCAGAGGGTCTTCCTTAACCCCGAAATGTCCTTCACATTTTGCTGATTTTATTCCCCTGCTCAGGACCATCTTTTTCCTGTCCATTTTGTACACCATCGGCCAATGTGTGCTGTGCTTCGCCTCCACTCGGAATGGTCAATCTTCCCTCCACCCTTGGCTTGACATTGTCGGGTTGGTCATCATCGGTTTCGGCACCGGCGGCATTAAACCGTGCGTTTGCTCCTTTGGAGGGGATCAGTTTAAGCCGCATCAGCAGAAGATGCTGTCACTGTTCTTCTCCGCTTTTTACTTTGCAATAAATGCTGGCGCAATGATCTCCACTTTCATTTCGCCAATGTTTCGTGGTGAGAAAAACATTCCATACCGTAAACCTCTTACTGTAATGGCGTCTACCGTATTCCTATTCCCCTCCAGCGACACCTTGTCTTGGCCAGGACTCGTGCTACCCATTAGCCTTTGGCATTCCCGCCGCGTTGATGGTGTTGGCAACGGGTTTGTGCCAATAAATGACAATTCCAGTTGAAATTCCATTGTCTTTTTTGCTGACCCATCCCCTCCTTTTTCAGTTCTGTTCACGTCCGCTTCTTTTTGGTACACAAAAAGACCACCGACGGAGAACATTTTTAGTGAGGTGTACCAAGTGGGCAAAGTGAGTTGAACTTTTGCTAATTAGGGAAAAGGGTGGCAAATTTGGACAATTTCTTATTAATTTGTGTGACAGAGAGCGATTGTGAACAAATGGCATAGCAAAGGCAGCGAAAAGCACGGCCATTGGCTGGACCATTACTTCGACTCGCATTTGTGCGATTCCGACCCAAAATGTGAGGCGCAACGGACGCGGAAGGGCAATCCGAACGAATGCCACAAAGTGAGTTGGACGCGAGCACATTTGGCCCATTTAAATGCTCTCTTTTCAAGCGCCGCTTGGTCACCGACGTGCGCTGTCTTCTCCGCGTTCTCGTCGTTTATTTGCCTGCCCCCGTGTTTTGGGCTTTGTACGACCAGCAGGGGTCGCGTTGGCTCATTCAGTCGGTCGGTCCCTCTCGCCGGGGGCGAAGGAGGACATTTGAATTTGCCCTGCTGCAGTTAGCGGGAATGGGAATGGCCACTGCTGATGAACGCGAAATTGGGGAACCGGGGCAAATCCCCGTTTTGCCGGAGCCCCCGTTCCCGTGTAATTTTCCATAAAAACCCGAGAACGGGGCCCCCGGGAAATACTCGCCGGGGCCCCATTCTCATCCGGTCCCAATTCGCTTTTTTTCTTGCTATTTAAATGAGAAAATGTGCTGTCCATATCATTCCGTTTGACATTGTCCCACTTTTGCTCCGTTAGGTTATGATGGACTGTCGCCTGTGGGGTGACACACTTTTGTTGCCCGATCAGATGCTAACCTTGAATTCGGTGCTCATTTTGCTGTTCATCCCAATGGTAAGGAACTCAATTTTAGAATTTGAAAAATATTTTAATATATTTTAATGACTCTAATTATTTCAATTAATCATTTCGTTAATTGCTTTTCCAGTTCCAAGTTGTTGTGTACCCAATCGTTTCTCTGTTCTTCCGAATTACGTCTGTTGCTGAATGTGCGCCTTTGACTTTCTTCCGGTTTTCCCTCCCCTTTTAAGCCCTTTGCGCAAAATGGTCACCGGCGGAGTGTTCGCCGCCCTCGCCTTTGTGCTTTCGGCCATTGTCCAGTTCCAAATTAACGTCACTAATTGCTGTCAATTAGTCCCTCACCTCTTCGCCGCCCTTTTAGACCACTTTGCCTGACACTCCGATGTATGGACGTGCCTTTGTGTCCACAATAAACGCATTTGACAATTGCATTTTGAAAGTGTGCGCAACGAATGGAAATGGAGCAGAAAATTGTCGAATATTGGAGCCAAATCAGGTGAAAAACAGCAGATGAACAAATTGGCAAAAATTGCACAAAAACGCATTCAGACCCTAACAAATACGAACCGAGAAAAGCCGGAAATGTTCGAATTGGACGCAGGGCAACAAAAGTGGCGAATCGAAGGGACAGGGGGCGGCGAATGCGGGGAGAGATCATTCGGGGGAGAGGTGGACGAAGGGATAATAAGTGCCGGAAGCACTTATTGGATGATGGTCAGTCGGATGGGCGTTTTGTTTGGGGAGACGGACACACAAAAACCGACGGGAGCAATGGGCGAATTCAAAGTCGGGTGAGTGGAAAGATAATGATGGGAGTAAGTAATCAGGATGAATAATGGCAGAATCACTTTGGCACTGGAAGACGTCGAATACGGTGGCAATTTGGCATTGTGCCGTTGGCGCAATGAAAACGATGACGGCACGGCCATTTGCGATCCAAGCAGAACAGCGGACTTTGTCGGATGGCAAGTGGAGGACGGTGATTTGACCAGCAAAAGTGCATTCAAAATGCCAAATGATGGACGAAAGTCGGCACACAATGCGACAATTTATGGGTACAAATCCGTCAGGTCGGGAAGGTAATTTATTTTTAATTAATTGTCTAATTAATTAATGAATGCCAATTAAACCTCTTTCGATGGAAGCTGTTCTTAATGAACGAAAGGCCAAAAGCGATTGGACAGGAAACGATGAGCAAAGAGCAACTAAATCTGACCGAAACGGGCATTGTGCTGGAAGTTGGAACGCAGGGAGGAGTATATATGGTAAGACAAACAAACAACAACAACAAAACAAATAAGTGATCAAAGACAAATTAGGGAAAGAAATGAATTTGAATTATTTGACCAATAAAAATGATCAAAAGACTCAACAAATGATCAATGAAAGTGACCAAAGTACAAATTGATCAACCAAAAATGATCAAAATAGTAATTGATGCAAAACTAATAATAGTTTGGTCCTTTAAATTGGTGATTATTTTCTATAAATTCCTCAATGTTTTCCTTTCTCCGTTCATTTAGGTGGCTTTGACTGGCAATTTGTCTGCTGCTGAAAAGCGCATTTTCCACGCGGTGCCCGACAATTCGGTGTCCATTCTTTGGCAAATTCCTCAAATTCTGATGATAACTGCTGCGGAAGTCCTCTTCTCCATCACCGGCTATGAGTTCGCCTATTCCCAGGCATTTCACCCCTTTTTCCCGCCCCAATTTAAATTTTAAATATTTCTTAGGCCCCTCCTTCGATGAAATCCTTGGTTCAAGCACTTTGGTAGGAGTAGTTTTTTAAAAATTATTTTGCTTAATACCAATTGATAAGGTTTTTTCTCATGCCAACAAAATGTTTTTGGCATTAAATTAGCTAATTGCGCCTTTTCAGGCTAATGACCACCGCAATCGGAGACTTAATCATTTTGCTCATTACTCTGATCGCTTTCCCAAACGAAGCAATCGAATTTCTTTTCTACGCCGCTGGCATGGTCGTGGTCATTACCATTTTGGCACTTTTGGCCATTTTTTACTACGAATATAACAATTACACGACGGACACCGACACGACGCGGAAATTGGAGGAAAATAATAATGAGAAAAAACAGCCGTTGAAAGGCGGAGGAGGAGAAAAACGAAGCGGACGACGAATACAAATTTATGGCACAACAGAAGAAAAAAGAGGCACAAAGAAAATGGAAGAAAAGGCGGAAAAACCAATTTGAAAATTGAAAATGGCAATGGCAAATGATAATAATTATTAATAAATGGTTTACAATTTAGAAATGGGCCCATTCTCTCCCGTCGTCCTCCCTTAAAGAGCTCTATTTTTTCCTCCAAATCAAACAAAAAATTACTAATCTACACAAAAAAGTTAAACTCATTAAAATTCTGACTTATGCAATTTTCAAATTGTAACTTTTTGGCCAAATTATTATCAAAACACTAGAAGTTCGATAGTACAAAATTTTTGTTCAATTTGGATAGCTACAAAAAAAGTTATCGCGTCCTAAGGTTGGCTCAGATCCAGTTGACCCTTACCGTGTCGAAGCGGCACTTTGTGTATTCTTTTCTAAATTGAATCAAAACAAAATGCCAAATTTATAATATTATTTTAAATTATTTTTTTTTTCAACTTTATTTTCGATTTCGTTTTTACTTTTCAGCTTTTATATGCCAATTCGCCTTTTTGTAAGATTCGCCAGCAGCATTTCGTTTGCAAAAAAACATCTGAAAGGGTACAAATTTGGCGAAATAAGCGCCGAAGAGTGTGAAGAGAAACACGTGAGGGGGTGGGGCCCCGGAGGATCGTCCGTAAATTCGGCAGGAAATGCGGTCATTTTGAAGCACAAGCGGACGAATTGCGTAGTCAGGGTGGGTATTTGGCACATTTTGGCTATTTTCACTTTAAATTGCCATTTAAATTTTTAAATTATTTTGAAATCCGAAATTTCTTTGCCTTTTAAAATTTAAATTACTTATTTATCTTTTATTTAATACAAAAGTTTAGGTGCATGAGTCACGAAATTTGCACGAAAACATTCGCATTGCCTACAAAAGGTTAAAAGTTGGTTGGTTTCATTTTGTTTGTGCTTTCTTTTCATAGCACAAAATCAATCGAATGAAAAGGGGAAAATGTCAAAGCGAAAGAGACGAAATGAAAGGCCACCCCAAGACAGAATTTAGTGCCTAAATTACAAATCAAATGACCACAGAGACACCGCTTCACCCTTTCCCATTTTCACCATTTTTGTCTCATTTTACCCCCAATTTTCGCGGGTTTTCTCCTTTTTTTTTGAGTTTGCGGTTGATCGCCATTTGAACGCGGAAAATTCGTACGAGGCGCAATTCGAACTTCTGAAGAGGAAATACGAAGAAAGAGCGGGCAGAGCAACAGAGAAAAGGAGGACCGAAATGGAGGAACTGAAAAAGACGGGCGAAGAAGTGCAAAAGAGGGCAAAAGGAAGAAAGAGGGGGGACGAAACGGCGGCGTAGAAAAAGGACGAAAAAGGGGGAAAGTGATCGGAGCAAAGTGGAAGAAGAAGGAGAAACGGACTATTAGCGAATAAAGGGGAGGGGGCAATTGATCGGTGTAAAACAAAATGCCAAAAGGGTGGAAGTCTTTTCCCGGAAGTTTCAGTGCGCTTTTTCAGTACGAAACACATTAATTTTCTCATAAGCAACCAATAAACATAGGTACCTGGATTCCTTTGGTATGTTTTCTATGAGGAGAAAAAATTCAAAAAATTAATAAGGGTATAAAAAGTTCGGAAAATAGAAAAGTTCGTCTAGCGAATGATTTAATTTGGTTGTCTGTGAGAAAAGTAATGGTTAAGCGTTAAATTGTTCCATACTGATACTGCCGACACTGAATTGCCAGACCGGGAAAAACCGGCACAATTTGTATAATAAATTTGGATTTTGTTTGTTGTTGTTTTTCTCTTTTTGCTCACCTTCGCCTTTTGTCCTTTCTTTTCTTTTTGTTTGCCGCTTATTTTCCCTTTTTATTTTTTAATTTCTTTTAAATTTCTTCCGATTGCGTCAATTGCATTTGCCCATTTCTCTTTTTTTTGTTCAAATTTCGGCAGTTTTATTTAAATTTTATTACCTTTTCAATATTGACGTTGCCCTGGCAATACGCGAGTGATTATTATTACATCAAAAAAATGGTTGAGGTGGTGGGACGAATGTGGGAAGAGTTTATTGGAGAGGGGGGGGGGGGGGGCGGCGGGGGGAGAAAGGTAATTGTGCGGTGAAGAACCCGAGAGGCAAAGAGAATGGGAGGGCGACTGATGGGGGGGGGGGGGGGCGGGAAAGGGTGCCAAAGAGAATCACTCACCGAGCGGTGGACGGCCGTTCCGTTCGTTGCCCACTCATTCATTGTCTACTGATTAAACGGGGGGGACCAAATGCGGCACATCTTCCATAATCCGATCATTCAAATCAGCCTATAATTTATGGGTGAGGATGTCCGTTGCCTTTGGTCCTTTTGGCCGAATTCCCTTCCGTCCTTTTGGCATTGTCTTCCATGATCCCTTTTTTGCTGCACCCATTTAGTGTTTTCTCGCCTCATTTTGTGTTTCCGAGAATAGCATCCTTGTTTGGCATTGCTTTGGCCTATTCCATCTTTCTTACCGTCCTCTTTCGTCCCTTCCTTCCGCCGGTCATCTGTTCTTTCCCTTCTCTTTTGCCCTCTCTTTCTCTCCTCTTTTGCCCTCGTCTTTCCCTCCTTTTTTGCCCTCTCTTTCTCTCCTCTTTTGCCCTTTCTTTCTCTCCTCTTTTGCCCTCGTCTTTCCCTCCTCTTTTGCCCTTCTCTTTCCCTCCTCTTTTTCCCTCACTTTCCCTCCTCTTTTGCCCTCTCTTTCCCTTCTCTTTTGCCCTCCTCTTTTGCCCTCGTCTTTCCTCTTCTTTTGCCCTCGTCTTTCCCTCCTTTTTTGCCCTCTCTTTCTCTCCTCTTTTGCCCTTTCTTTCTCTCCTCTTTTGCCCTCGTCTTTCCCTCCTCTTTTGCCCTTCTCTTTCCCTCCTCTTTTTCCCTCACTTTCCCTCCTCTTTTGCCCTCTCTTTCTCTCCTCTTTTGCCCTCGTCTTTCTCTCCTCTTTTGCCCTCGTCTTTCCCTCCTCTTTTGCCTTTATCTTTCCCTCCTCTTTTTCCCTCACTTTCCCTCCTCTTTTGCCCTCGTCTTTCTCTCCTCTTTTGCCCTCGTCTTTCCCTCCTCTTTTGCCCTTGTCTTTCCCTCCTCTTTTTCCCTCACTTTCCCTCCTCTTTTGCCCTCTCTTTCTTACCTTTCTTTTCCCCTCGTCGTCCCCATTCTCTCTCCCATCCAAAAAACCTTTCTTCTTCCCATCTTCATATGGCTCACAAAAGGAATGCTAATGAGCTGTCGGTTGGCACCAATCCGATCCTTTCCCTTTTCTCCATTTATTCCCGGAGGGTTATAATTGCCATCGATGGCAGAGGACTCCGTCCGCTGACACCGGCGCACCCTCCGGGATGAATTGGTGAGTCGGCGCCAATTGGGAGGGATTTCGATTTGCCGAACAATAAAAGTGCCTGAGGGTGGTTGCTTCTTTCCTTTGCTTGTTTTGCCACTTATTGGCACTTTCACTGTCCATTTCTGCCGTCGTCGTTCTTTTCTTCGGTAATCCCTCCCCTGTGTTTATTTCCGTAATTATTTCTCAATTCCTTCAAATAGTCTCCTCCCCCACTTTTATCACTTTTTGCTGTTTTGGCTTTTTCTTTTGGCCTTTTTTTTTTGTTGCATTTTCCCTCTTTTTTTCGTTCGCCTTTCTTTGCGTGTCTTTCCCATTTTGAACTTCCAATTGCGCATTTTACATTCAAAATGACTTCGATTAATAACTCTTTTTCCCCTCTACAAATTTGGCACTTTCTTTACTTTTTAATCTTTTCATCATACTTTTTAATCTTTTCATCATACTTTGTTCTCAGGCTAATAATTCCCCCTTATTTTAAACATTCATTTGCTTTTTTCTTTTGTCAAAAAAATTAGTTCATCTTTTCCTTTTATGGGACACTTTCTTTGGGTAATTAAGGCTCATTAATTCTCAGTGACATAATTTAATATTTTTTGCTGTGATTACAATTTTTTTGCATCGAAGGCCAAAACTAACGGAATCCATTCGAATTGTTCGACTTTATTTATTTTTTGAATTTCTTACCCCCCGCCCCAAAAAAAATTTTGCTCCTCTCCTCCTGCGATTCTTCCTAATCCCAAATTAAACTTCTATCATTGTTCATTTGGTGTTAATCCCTCTCCGATTGCCAATTTCGCCAATCCTTTCATTAATCCCCCCCCCCAATACGGCACTCTCCTCCCCCGCCCTCTCATTTCATTTTGCTCATTTGTTCGGCTTTGCATCCGAATTGGCCCTTTATTCCAAAGGCATTCTCTCCCTTTCCGTTTTATTCGCCCATTATTCCCTCCCCCCCCCCCCCCTCTCCGCCCCTTTTTCCTTAACTCTTCCTCTGTTTTTTCTTAGATTGACTTTTTCAAAGATTCACTTCCCCTCTTTCTCCTCCTCCTCCTCTTCTTCCTCCTCCTTCTTCTTCTTCTCCTCCTCTTCTCTTCTTTTGCCCTTCTGTTTTTCTTCTCATTTTTCATTTTCCTCCAATGGGCGGAATGTTGGCGAGTTGTCAAAGTGAAGAAGTGCGCGAACAGCTCTCCAAAAGCAAAGCGATCGAAAAACAATTGAGCAGTGACAGGAGGATGGCATCGAACATCATCAAATTGCTATTGCTCGGTAAGAAAAGAGGGCAAAGGTCGATTGATCAGAAGTGATCGGAAAAGGGGAGCCAGAAAGTGCAGCAAATGATCAGTTGACGATCGGAAACAGAGCTGGACGAAAACAGAAAAAATAAAAAATATTTTTTCGGGTACGAAACGAAGCACGCCCCGCCGGAGGAAATTTTTGAGAAACTTTTTATTATCAAAGTAATTTTTAAAAGAAAGAAGCAGTCATACGACTACACTACTCACTAAAAAAGGATATTTCTTACAAATATTTCTTCCTAAATTTTGTTTTGGCCCAAATTCCTCTCCTTTTTGTGCTCATATACAAATTCTTACAAATGCTTTTTCGTAAATTTTCGTCCAAATTTGGCTCGACGAAATAATACGAAACGAAAAAGAGAATTTTGAAAACCAAAAACAAACGAATTTAAATTCATCTGGAAAAAACGAAATGAATTTGGTCCAGCCCTGGTCGGAAAATAATCCAATCATAATATGGTTGAAGTAAACAGAAAAAAGCAAAGTGATCACTGATCAGTGAAAGAAAAATGAAAAAATATTGGCACTATTAAGGGGCCGGAGAATGCGGGAAATCGACAGTGCTCAAACAAATGCAAATATTGCACAGCAATGGCTTCACGGAGGAGGAAATTAATGAACGAAGGTTGGCGCCAAAACTGAACAAATGATTAGGCATTAATTATCACCTAATTAAGGTCCGTCGTCTATTCCAACACCGGTGCATTTTGCTGTTTTGTTTTTCTTTTCCGATTAACACCTTTCTGCTGCTCTCTGTTTCAGTCACTTCAATGGCAGCCATTCTCAAGGCCATGGACACGGTGCTGCACATTCCCCTGGAGGACGCGAGCAAAGAGGTGATCAGACAGGCCGATCAATTGACCAATCGATGGATTCTCCGCCTACTGATCAGCTTGATCACTTTTCCTTTTTGACACAAAGTCTCCCTTCAGCACAACAAAGCAGTGATTTACCGAGTCATTGAGAATGGGGAGGAGAATCTGCCGTTCACCGACCCGGTTGCCACCGCACTGATCAATTTGTGGGGCGACAAAGGCGTCAAAAAGGCGTACGATATGCGCAGCGAATTCCAACTGAACGACTCGGCCAAATAGTCAGCACACATTGGCCCACCTCTCCAAGCGTTCACTGCTTTTGTCCCTTCAGTTTCCTCGACTCCGTTTCGCGGACACATGAGCCAGGCTACAGGCCAACGGAGCAGGACATTCTCTACTCGCGAGTAGCCACCACAGGGGTGGTCGAAGTCAAATTCATGGTAAGGGACAAGAGAGGGAGGGAGAGGGGGCAGGGGTTGGGAAAATGGGAGGAGAACAGATGGCATGGCCAAACAATGGCAAAATGGGAAGAGAAAACGTGGCATGGCCAAACAATGGCAAAATGGGAAGAGAAAACGTGGCATGGCCAAACAATGGCAAAATGGGAAGGGAAAACGTGGCATGGCCAAACAATGGCAAAATGGGAAGGGAAAACATGGCATGGCCAAACAATGGCAAAATGTGAAGGGAAAAGATGGCATGGCCAAGCAATCAAAGGAAAGTCATTGGTCTCATGTTTAGATCAAAGGGAACATGGAGTTTCGGGTGTTTGACGTCGGAGGTTGGTTATTTGAGGAAGGACCAAAAGCCAAGTAAAAAAAAATGAGTGATCAATTAAAGGGCAACGATCGGAGAGACGGAAATGGATCCATTGTTTCGGTAGGAAAAATTGGGTAAACTAATAATGGCAATGTTTAAATGACAGATAATGTTGAGTCAATCATTTTCATTACGGCAATAAGTGAGTATGACCAAGTGCTGTTCGAGGACGAGACCACGGTGTGTTTCATTGGCTTGGTGTGCCTTGGCATTGTCCACTTTACAAATATGGCTTTACACTCTCTGCGGAAGATTATCTTTCATTTTCCGTTGCTTTACTCCGTTGGAAATTGGGTCATTCTGATCACCTCCTAATCACCTAATTTTTGTTGGTTCTTTATTATATTTTCATGATCACACTTATCGTTGCCAATTACTGACCAATGCCTTACTCCTCTCTTTCTCTGATTGCCAAATCATTCCTTTGCACTGATCACTTGCCCATTGCTTTGTCTTCTTTTTGCTGATCAATCATTTTCCCTTTGCTTTTTATCCCCCCCCCCCCTCCCTTTTCAGAATCGAATGATCGAAAGTATGCAGTTGTTCTCGTCCATTTGCAACTCTTCTTGGTTCCTCAACACGGCAATGATTCTCTTCCTGAACAAAAAGGACCTTTTCCAGGAGAAAATTCAAAGAGTGAAGTCGGTGGTTTTGGGGTATTGTCAAATTGGTCAATTTATTCTCCATTTTCAGCATCACCACCTGTTTCCCTGACTATGAAGGTACTCACTGTTTTCCTTCGTTCTCTTTAAATGGACATTTCCCGCCAATTTTCTCCAATTCAAAGGTATGCAAGACTATGAGGAAGCGGTCGGCTTCATCAAAATGAAATTTGCGGAACTGAACCAACACCCGGAGAAGAAGACCATTTATATGCACGAAACATGCGCAACGGACACAAATCAGGCAAAAGCCAAAGGACAGACGAATGATGGAAGTGCCAATTTCAGGTCCAATTGGTGATCAGCTCAGTGATCGATACGATCATCCAGAAAAATCTGCAGAAGGCCGGGATGATGTGAAGGGAGGCCGTGAAGAGGGATGGCATCCGAAGGATCAAAAAGCGATGCGACTGATCAGTCCGCCGCCACTGCTTTTGCCCACCGATTGTGCTTCTAACTTTTCTTCTTTCTTTCATTTATTCAATTTTTGACATTCGTTTCTTTGGCGTTTTGTAAATAAATATTTAAAATAAATACTATTTTATACAGCAGCCAAAACAAACACAATTTCATATTCTGAGAAACACTTCAAAAATGACGAGATTGACCAGAAGTCAGGGGCCTATTCAAATTAAGATCGTATCAACGATGCGATGATACGATGATCATATGCGTGTTCAAATTAAAGGTTTTTACGTTTGATGAGCAATCGTTTGCCAGCTCATCATACGACGAGATCGTACGATAACCAAATCGTACGAGGCCATCATACGATCGTATGGCTGTTCAAATTAATTTTATGAATACGATTTGATGATGTGATACGACGATGCATACGATAAGTACTAAAAGTCTAAATCATACAAAAAAACCTTGGCAATTTTAAAATATTTTTATAAATAAATTTAATTTAATAAACATAACTTTAGAGTTAAAAAGGTGAAAAAAGATAAAAAATCATAGACGTGAAAAAAATCATAGATGAAATCATACGATAAATCTGAAGTCATATTTGTGATCAGCGCCCCCGAAAACCCCCGAGTACGACTCAGAATCAGATAAAAGCCACTTTAAAACCCTTTTTTTTGTGGGACCAGTCTTGTTTACTATTACTTTTTTAAAGGAAAATATTAATTATTTTGAATGTTTCATGATTTAATAATTTGATTGTCTTTTAAATTAAAAGTTTAAAAAAAAAATTATATGAAAAAATAGATGAGATATTAATCTATAAGAAATATCCAGAAAACTTTTATTTAAAGGTTTACCGAATTTTTTACGAATTTTTTTCCTATATACGATTTAGGAAAATCGCTGGTTCCTTCCATGTATGTTTACGTACGATTTTCATAAGGGAGAGATCATCGTATGATGAACTCGTCGTATGTAAAATTGTTATAATTTGAACGCGCATATGACACATCGTACAAATAATCGTATGGCGCAGCCGTTTTTACATACGATGTGACGATCGCATCGGAGATGCGATGATACGACGAATTTGAACATACATGCGATCACTTGATGTGATAAATCGTATGCGGGATACGATTTTAATTTGAACGCGCATCGGGGCTGTGATGAGCCATCGCATCGTATCATCGCATCGTTGATACGATCTTAATTTGAATAGGCCCCAGAAGTTTGCTTTTGAAAGAACCCAAATAGAAGTTGTAAACCATAAGTAAATTGGTCAGTTATAACTGTGCCATTAATTAATTGCCTTCCCCCGCCCCCCTGGCTGTTTGCCATTGTTTAGTCCGTCTTCTGTTCTGCTCCCATTATCTCTCTCCAAATGCCACAGTCTCTCCCCATTCATTCGTCGGTTGTCTGTTCGTCCGTCCGCTTTTCCTCTTTTTCTCTGCCCTCTTCGCCGATGCCTTTGAACATCGCTTTCAGTGCCTTTTTCTCGCTCTCCTCCTTCAGCCGTCTCTTCGTCTCCACTTCCGCAAGTGCTCTCTCCACAATTGTCGATTCCGTGCATTTTCCGCTCATTTCGAGTCGCTTCAGATCCGACACCGCCTTCAGAATTTGTTCGACATTGGTATAACCCCCGTTCGGTCTGCCCCCAATGGCCCACTTCGTCCAACTCCCATTTGTTCATGTTCGCTTTTGCCCTGCGGAACAGTGCTTTCTCATTGTCCGGCTCCCTGCGCAACACTTCGCTGGCGCACTCTGCCGCCTCGTAAAATTGACCCATGCTCAGACTGAACTGTCCCGTCTCTCATTTTGGCTCTCCGTTTGCCTTTTCCCCCCATGGCATTTCCTCCCCCCCCCGCCCACTGACTAGCATTGGGCCAAGTTCAAAAACAGTGGGACGTTTCTGCGGTCCAACTCGGTCCATTCTGTGTCCCCCGGCTTTTCCCTCAACAACAGCTGATCGATCAGTGTCAGTCCCTCGCGGTATTTGTCCGCCGCACCTTTGAAGTCTTTCTGAACGATGGTTTTCTATAATGGGGCCAAAAAGCATTTGTCGCTCACCCGACCAAAAAGGCGATTTCCCTCCCCCCGCAGCGTTTCGACGGTGGCCAACCGTTGCGTTTCGTCCAATTGCCAATTGTCCACCGAATATCTGTGGGCAAAACGATGAAACGAAGAAAAAAGCCAACAGAGCCATTATTCAGACTAACTCGTTCGGGTTCAATACGCTGAGAAGGTGAAAGACAATTCGCAACGGACGCGGCCCCTCCCGGACCAATTCATCGAGTTCGGCATAGCCTGAGGGCATTCGGTCGACCATTTTGGCAAATATTTCCCATTGGCCACTTAAATGTACCCAATTTTGTCATGGTTGCGGCGCATTGGTGTCCCGAACTGTGTTCATGTTCACGCGCAAATTTAGGGTCGATTTCCGCGCGCGAAATGTCCCTTAGTTTTTTGGAGACCATCGGAAAAGTGAGCAATTCGCGCGGGTCGAAAACATCGAATTGGGCAATCTGAGGGGGGGGGGGGGGGGACGGTGCCAAAAGCAATGCCAAAGGGCACACTTCGTCGACGAGCATCGTTTTCACACAGTCCTCGAACAATGGCAATTGGAATTTCTTGCCAAAAACCATCTCCAATGCTTTGCCATATCCATCGGGCCAACCCTTTTTTGTGCTGTCAATACATTTGTACAGCGACCTGTGCCGGGAATGAGTTCAATGGGTCTGCTTTGGCCCATTTGCCCAATTTGGCCACCTGTCCTCGGGGAATACCCTCCGTCGCCTTTCCTCTGCGTCTTCCTCCGCCCCCGGCAAAACTTCGTTTGATTTTGGCGGCGCAAACACTTCGTAATGGAACATCGCTTTCGTGTTGGGCCGTTCGTAATCAGGCAATTGGCCTAAGGCAATGAAATGCTTTTGCCATTCCTTCCCTTACGATGGATGGCACTGAAAAACCTCTGCCGGCACTCAAAATTTTCTTCAGCGTCGTAATGCGACGGCCTTTTGGCAAAGTGTCCTTGGCCCAATCTTTTAGCCGTTGGTCCATTTTGTTGTATGGAAAATGCAATTAAATAAATTATATGGAGAAATAATTAAATGTTTTTTGCGATATATTAAAGAAACAAATGAAAAACCAAAGCGAAAGAAAAGAAGGGATAAGAGGAAAAGAAAGAGAGAAAGATGAGAGAGTGGGAGGGCGAAAGTGTGTAAGGAAGATGAGAGAGACCATTGGCAGAAGAGAAGAAGGTGAGAGAGAGTGCAGCATCGACTAAAGTGCCACCGCCCTCCTCCACTTTCGCCCTCTTCGCCGTCTCGCCTAATGTATAATAATGGCTATGGCTTAAGCAAATGCCAATTTATTATGCCACCAGCGAAATGGGCACTGTGAGGCATTTTTGAGGAGAGAACGGCCAATTTTGAAAATGGTGGAAGATGCCGGGATGAGGTGCAAAAATAAACAAAAATAATAAACTAATTAAATCAATTGGAAAAAAGGGCGGTCGGATGCGACCAAATCGACGCATTGGCACGGGAAGCGGAGGATTTGCGGCAGAAATTGGAGCAGGAAAGGCAAAAACTGAACGATATCCCAAGTGGGAAAGAGAGCGGCATCAGTCGACAAACCATGGGAAATTGACAGACACTTTTAGTACAACAAGCAGCCGAACGGTTGGAACTGTTGACCCAATTGGCCATCAAACAGCGACGGGTGCTGAAGGGGCACGGCAGTAAGGTAAAAACAAAGGGGAGGGGGAGGGCCTAGGGGGGCAAACGAAGGCATAATTAGTGCCAAATGTGCCGCAGGTGTTGTGCATGGATTGGGCCCAGGACAAGCGGCACTTGGTCAGCTCCTCGCAGGACGGCAAAGTGATCGTATGGGACGGATTCACCACGAACAAAGAGCACGCACTGACAATGCCCACCACTTGGGTGCATTTCGAATTCACACTTTTTTCTGCCATTTCGTTTAATTGTCCCCTCCGTCCCGCCTCAGGTGATGGCCTGTGCCTATGCGCCGAGTGGCCAAATGATCGCCTGCGGCGGTTTGGACAACAAATGTTCCGTTGTCCCTTTGGACCCCCAGGAGGACATTCTGCAGAAGAAGCGGTCCGTGGCCACTCACACCTCGTACATGTCCTGCTGCACATTCATCCGTTCGGACAATTTGGTAATTATTATGCCTAATTAGTTAATTAATTAACGCGCATTAATTGCTCAGCTTCTGACGGGGAGTGGCGATTCCACTTGTGCAATGGTCGTATTTTATTGGCGTCAGAGTCTGGACAGTGTAAAATTCTTTCGGAGTTCAGTGGGACGTGGAGAGTGGCCAAATGATCCAAAACTTCCATGGCCATCTTGGCGACGTTTTTGCCATAGACATTCCCAAGTCGGACACCGGCAACATTTTCATTTCAGGCGTAAGTAATTGGCATTTAAACAATTTATCCCTTTTCTTATGTCATGCCAATCCGTCAGGGGGCCGATCAGCATGCCCTTGTCTGGGACATCCGAACAGGACAATGTGTGCAAAGCTTCGAAGGCCACGAGGCGGACATCAACACAATTCGCTTCCACCCTAACGGCGACGCATTTGCCACGGGGTCCGATGACGCATCGGTACTCATTTTTTATTTGATTTATTTATTTTCATTTAAACTTTTTTAAAGTGTCGTCTCTATGACCTTCGTGCGGACCGTCAAGTGTGCGTTTACGAGAAGGAGTCCATTCTTTTCCCGGTTCTCTTTTCATTGGCTTGGCGCAGTTGTAAAACATAACTTTTGTCTGTTATCTTATCTTCTCTTTTATAGCCTTATGTATTCTTTTTTTGCAGCATTTCGAAAATGCAAAAGATTTTTTTTTGCATTTCCAAATTTACCCCGATTTTTTAAGTTTATTCAGCAAAGAAAAAGTCATCAGAAGTGTGGGGACCACTTACTCTGACGACTATCAAATATTGAAGAAAGTTTAGGTGGTAGAGTAAGTGAATTAAAATAAAAGTTTCGGGTTTCGGTTTGACATGAAGGATGAAAAAAGTGATCCTTTTTGGAACAGACTAGAGTTGATGAGAGGGAGAGAAAAAGTATATAATGGTACCTTTTTTGTGCTTTTGAGAAGTTATAAGCGCTGCGCCAAGTTGAATGGTTCCTAATTAGAGATCGGACAAAACAATTAATTGATCAATTAATTGGTTGATCCAGGTTTCCGATCTCTATTCCTAATTGCCCAATTAATTGTCAATTCCCTCCCCCTAAGGTCAACGGAGTCGACTTCTCCGTTAGCGGTACATTTATTTTGTTTCGCTTTTTCCTTTTGAAAGTTCGTCCCCCACAGGTCGCATTTTGTTTGCCGGTTACGGTGACTATCGCGTCGGTGTTTGGGACACGCTGAAATGCGTTCGGCAATTGATTTTGTATGGGCACGAAAATCGGATCTCCTGTCTTCGATGCAGGTCCCAAAAGTGCAAAATCACTGGCGATATTTGCCCTTTTCAGTCCCGACGGAACCGCCATTTGCACTGCCAGTTGGGACGCGTCCCTCCGGATTTGGGCCTGACCATTCTCTCTCTCTCTCACCGATCCTCTCTCTCTCTCTCTCTGTCTGCTGAACTGATCATTTTGTATTTTTCAATTGCTTTAATTTCCTTCCCCCCCCCCACTTTTTTTTGTCCTCCTTTTTTACCTCATAAAATTGGTCCATTTTCACCAAACCTTTTGTTTATTTCTCAATTCTCGTCAAATTGTTAGCCATTTCTTCTTCCATGTCCTTTGGCCATTTCCCTCCTTTTCCCTATGCTTTAGTCATAATTTTTTGATTCGGTTATGTCTAATCTCTGTCAAATTCGCGTAATATTTCCTTTAATTGAATAAATTTTTTATATAAGAAAATAATTAACAATATTTTCGTTTTATCTAAGATAAAAGCAAACCAAGGAAGTGTTCCCACAAAACACACTCGAGTTGCATTTTCGTCTTTTAAAATTATGTCTGGCGTTTTGTATATTGGCGTTTTGTTCAAGACAAAGGATTAATGATCAAATTTTACTGTTTTTTATAGCACCGTTGTCGAATTCCTATTAATCAGAAAATATTTGTGTTCAATGGCTTT
Source organism: Heterodera filipjevi (assembly GCA_039877585.1). Lineage (NCBI taxonomy): Eukaryota > Metazoa > Nematoda > Chromadorea > Rhabditida > Heteroderidae > Heterodera > Heterodera filipjevi. The sequence goes on from JBDPZO010000009.1 coordinate 2,087,484, forward strand.
CGGACAAAAAGGCAAACTATTGGCAGTCATTGGGGATGAAGACACTGTGGTGGGCTTTCTTCTTGGAGGAGTTGGTAAGCGAAGGGAAACCTTTTTATTAGTGCCGCTTGCATTTTGACCACCGAAATTTCCCGACCAAACAACGTTTATGTTTTAATCCTTTTTAGGTCAGTTGAACAAAGCCCGGAGGCCCAACTTTGTCATTGTGGACAAAAATACAAGCATCGCCGAAATTGAGGATGCATTCCGCACATTTTGTTCTCGTGAAGACATCGCGATCATTCTGATAAACCAACACGTGGCGGAAATGATCCGATATCAGGCAAATGTTCAATAAGCTATTTTTGTGGGTTAAATTTATTAGAATGCCTTAACAAATTGAAGGAAATCATGCGTTGGTTTAATATAACACTCCCCCGATTAAGGTGGACCAACACGTGGCCAGCATCCCGGCCGTGCTCGAAATTCCCTCCAAGGAAATGCCTTATGACGCATCGAAGGTTAGAAATTGTTCGCATCGACTCAGTTTTAAAATGTCATCAATATTAATCCGATTTAATGTTTAGGACAGCATTTTGAACCGAGCACGCGGTTTGGTGAACAGTGAAGATCTCAAATCGTCATAGACGTAATAACCAAAAATTTATCGTAATGAGACAAATCCTCTTTTATTACAACTTTGCACGCTTATTTAATTAGGGAATGGCGGGAAGAACCCTTAGATAATTTGTACTCTCGATGTTAAAAACAATAAATCATTCGCGGAAACTTCGGCTCACAATTACATTACATATTATGCACACGTGACAAGCTCCTTTCTTCGATATTTAAAATCATCGATTCATCACTTCGGCTCGTTGAATAGTTACCTAAATCAATGACTAATTTAGACTTTAAAGGCTGGTTCGATTTTTCTCATCGTATAAGCTTCTTTGTAATGAAAATAGGAAAAATTTAATAGAGAAAAAAATTCTTCTTCAATAATTTGGTTTAAGTACTTCGTGCAAGGGTCATATTTTTAATAATAATAAAAAGAGGTACATTTATGCCCAAGTTTCCGTTTTCAGCAAAGAAGTTAGCATGGTTTGTGTCGAAGGCCAAACAGTCGGACTGAGAAATTGCAGCAGCAACACCCTCGTGAATGCCTGTGTTAAGTAGAAACAGACTGAGTAAGCCCGCCCCCCTCCCCTTGTCCGAACCCAACCCAAACACACTTCTTGGACTGGCTTCCCAACAAAGTCGACGACGATTGTTCGAGAGTTCCAATCTAAATAAAATTTAAAAATTGGTCTATTGGTTAGCAACAACCAAAAAATAACAATAAAGCTTAATACTTGTAAACAAAATTTTCTGCTTCCTTTTTGGTCCCGATTAGTTGAACAACAGCATAGAACATCTGATAACTTTGACCCGATTGCCTGCGTTATGTACAAATTAACAACAGAAAACGTGTTAAATATGCAACTCTTGTTTGTCTTGTTTCTCCAGAACGAGCATGAAAAAGGCGTTGTAGCATGATTGCATCATTACCTAACCAGAACAAATCAAAGAAAAGGCTGAACCAAACAACAAACGAAGCTTACCCAGTCGACTGCTCCGGGAAGGTTAATGTCGGTCGCCAGAAAAACTATGTCTTCACCTATAATAGGAAATAACCTAAAACATATACAAGAGAAACTGGTTGACCTTGCAACGTGGTGATGGATTTATGCAATTTCATTAAATGGCTCATCACATCGGCCAGACTTCCTTGCCATTTGCACGAAGCACCGGGACAGGGGCACTGGTATGGACTGATAAACAAAACACGGGCTTATTTTCTGTCACATGAGATTTACCGAAATTCGCAAATCTCTTCATGCTCAACTTTCTCGTGATGATAAAAGAATTGGTTACATCCGGAATGGGCAAATTTGCATGGAAATTGTAAGCTGAAGAGGGAGAAAGTATTCCTCGCTAAAAACAACGTCAAACCTTGCTGCTATTTTTTCCATCCCAAGGTTTCTTATGCTCGGAATTGGTCCTTAAGCAAACAATTATTTCCAGTAATTTAATATTACAAAAATAATGATTACATTTTGCGAAATGAGAAAGCAAAAAACAAACCGCGACAAGTTGGGCACGCAGTGACCTTAGGACGGCAATTTCCACAAACCAAATGACCCGATGGACATTGCAAATAGGGTGGAAGCATATAATCTAAAATGTTAGAATGAAAAAATGAACCTTTTTTAATCTAACCAAGACAAACGGGGCACTCAAAAGCTGACAAAAATTCCGAATTAGAGCTTTGTTGACCCAACTGCAGAACGCCAGAACCACCGGCCGCACTGATGACAGTTGCAGCGATCGTTTGAGAAGTTTGTGGAATTTGCTGCGGTGCAGCAAGTCCGGCCGGGATGGAATTTACCATCATAGCTAAAGGGAACATTTCAAAGCAACAAAAAAAAATGACTACTCACTCGCCGCCTGAGTGGAGGCCGAAATTCTGGCCATGCTTCGCTGGTTTACTGGAGCGGAGTATGTCATGGGATCACTGCCGCCAGCGGAAGACGAAGTGGGCGAGTTAGGCACACTCTCAGGATTGGTCATTTGCAGAAAATCCAACAATAACTTTCGATGACAACATATTGCAAGAAAAAATATAATATCATTGCAAGTAAAGACCAATTAATGAATGGGAATAGAAAAAATAGAAAGGAAAAACAGTGTTTATCATTCTGCAGAGAATGCAACAAAATCAACAGAGGAACAAATCATCCATTTCAATGGCCAACACTCACAGATTTTTTGGGATTATTCCATCCCTCTGAGCCAAACGCAAAATACAATCGTCCGACTCGCCCTGAATGAAATTCTTAAATCACCCGGAGGTTTATGCACATACCATATAGCGCAACTTCCCGCAAATGGCATACTTCGTCGTTTTACCAGTCTTGCGCCCGGTCGCCTGGTCAACCTCGACGACCTCCAATTGAATGGAGGCGTGGTCTTTTGCCGAAATGATTCGAGAAGATGAAGAACTGAAATATAAAATAAAAATTGAAACCACTAAATCTTTACCATTTTCTTGGGACATATAAATCAACGAACTCTCCGGTGTCGTTTTGCATTTTTAAGGATGATACTAGTGTTCGTCGGTAGAAAAATGTTCGTCGGTAGAAAAAAGATTTAAAAACAAAATGGGTAAATAAATATATATAAAATAACGGCATTAAAATCAATGTAATGAAAATGAATGAAATGCATCGTATTTTGAAATTTTATCTGACAAAAATTTTGTCTTCTGTTCATTTTCCTATACATTTAATGTAAATTAAGGCTTTTTGGGAGACTCCTCCTCCTTTTTCGCTTCAATTTCGCCCGCCTTTTGTATGACTTTGTATCCAGAAGTTATCGTCTCGTCACGAAATGCAGGGAAAACCTCCCAGGGCGTGTTCAAGTCAAACTTCCGAAACTCCTGTGTCATTTCAGTGGGCTCGTAAATCACTCGGTTCAGTTCGGCATCCCAACGCAGTTCGACATATCCGGACAGTGGAAAATCTTTTCGCTGCGGATGGCTAAAATGGTAAAAAAAACAAATAGATTGTTATTATATAGGTTGAAAGATAAATAAATCAAAAGTGATTGGTCATTTACCCCTCAAAACCGTAATCTGTCAAAATACGCCTCAAATCCGGATGGTTGTTGAACCAAACTCCGTACATGTCGTAAATTTCCCGCTCATACCATTCGGCACCGGAGAAAACCGGTGTGATAGAATCCAGTGGGGCAACCTGGGGAAGAAAAAAATGAATGGAGTGACAATTCTGGAAAGTAACATCCAACCGCACTTCATCAGTGTATGTGCGAACCCGAACCCGCGCATTGAATCGTTGGGATAGAAGAGCATAAACGACTTCAAAACGATTCTTCCTCGTTGGCACGTCAACGCCGCAAGCGAAAATAAAATTTGTGAATTGGGCAGGGTGGTGTCCTTTGAGAAAGCCCATGACGGGGAGAACACCGCTCGGATGGATCAGAACTTCCAATTCGTCCCCACCAGCAAACTTAACAGAACGCAAATTACAATATAAGTAATAAATATTTATTTATTTTAGCGTTAACTCTGAAATCGCTCTTTGTTAAGAAATATAATTGTCACTTGAATTTGTTGGACAAATTTGGGCAAACATTTGGCTATATAATGGCCGAACACTGTTAACTTCTCGCGCTTATTTTCGTCAATCACATATTTGATGCCTTGAAATTGAGTTTCTTTACCAGATTAAATAAACTAAATTGGTTAACTTGTCTGTTTTTTTATTTGTTGAGCATCTGTTTCGGTGCCGGGCGCTGCATAACCGCCAGTCTGAAAACGGAATGCAGTTTTGGCACAATATATCGGCTGTAGAGTCTTAATACTTTTCCTAATCATTTCTGATCACAAATTATACACCTAAACGGAAATTAAGAAAAGTTACAAATATTGAAGGTCTGTAAAATTTTAATCAATGAAGTGTGGTATAAAGCATTTTTATTTTTTGACTTCCTTTATCTTTTAAATTATTTGGCGTTTTGTCAGAATTTGGCTTATATTTTATTGCCGGTGAATGTTTATTTAAAAGTTATTTTGCCGTTTGGATGGGGGGGGGGGGGTTACATCTATCCATGAGAACAAATATTCCTCGTCGAAAGACCAAGCTTCATTTGTAAATCCATCCCACGGTTCAACGATGATTCTCCTTTGTCAGTGGAGAATCTAGAGTGGAGTTGACTCATAGCCCATAGTGCAAAAAACTAGAATTTATGAAATCTTTTTTTTTTAGTTATCTCCTTTTTGCTTTTAACTTAAATCCTTCTGCAAATGTTTGCATTTACTTCTTCCGATGGATCAGCGTCCTCAAATTAGAGGGTTGTTTTTTGTGATTTGTTTCCACCTCTGCTTATAAACCTTTTTTTTAGCTGACCAAAGAGGTAGATCCAAATTCCATTATACAAAATTTTATCCATGAAGAGCATTCGCTGGGTTTTCATCATAAAAAATTTGTGTGTTTTAGTGGCGGTTCTCTTGTTCCCATTTTGGCGGCAGACGATGTTGGGCGCGCCCTGGATTTGAATCCAGAAGTTGTTCAGTGGCTGGCTAAGCTGGAGCCTAACGACAAAGACCCAATTTTGGTGCTCGACTTTCAGGAGGCATTTTTTGGCCTACAATTGGTCAACAATTGGAACGGGGACCAAAAGAAAGCAGCCATTATGAATGCACTGGTATAATTTCAAATTGAAATCGGATAAATGCTTTGGTCGGGTTTTCGATGGGAAAAAGCAAAAAACCGCTCGAAACAATGTCGAAATCCCCGTAGAAACAACCATTTTGAGTGTTAGTGCACAGCAGTATTTAATTCGCAATTCTAGATTCAACGCGGAGGAAAGAGCGTTCCACACGCACAGAACATTATCCAGTTTGACGATTGGCCGACTCTTTTTAGCGCTCGTGATGCGATGAAGGGAACTGTGCTCTGGTGTTTTTACGCTTCAAATCCTTGGATTGCTCAGCAGCTCAACATAAGTCTGCAGCCAATCATCTCTACATCCACTATTACTTTTTTCTCGGAGGCAACGGGCAAGTTCGTGCTCATGCCGTATCAGTTCTTCAAGCTCTGATGTACCTTTGTTATTGGCGATATGTGGAAAAAAATTGTGTTCAATTTTGTTTTCTTTAATAAATTATGGGGGAAAATTTCTTCTATTGTCAGTCGGTTTTTTATTCCGAGTAACTTTTGCCTTTCTTTTCTTCGCCTTGAGTAAATTCAAACCGAAAAATTAACGACAAAAAAAAAAGTTCTCACGAGTTTTTTTCATGAAGCAGTTGAAAAGAAGGGAAATCGTTAGATCTGTAGCGGGGCTAATGCCGATTAATACAAATAATAGATAAATAGGGGATTTAATTGGGGGGAGTACTCTAAATGAATAATATAGTAGAATTTAATTTGGCTTGTATATGCATTCAGATTAACTTATTAAATGTCGACCTTTTCTTCGCTTAACCCTCAATTTTAGCCATTCATTCTCCAAATGTATTCCTTCTTTTAGGTTCCCTTCTTTTCCACTCAAAGAAACAAATTTGAGCAATAAGCTATTGAAAAGGAAGAAATTAAATTTCGGTTCGTAAAGCTTTGATTTGAAACCGGAAGAAGATGGGTAAACCCGACAAATGTGGCGGTCCATTCAAAGCCGACGCATTGGATACTGACGCTGTCCACCGTTACCCCAATAAAAGCGCTTAATTTATGGTTAATTATCAATGATTTCCAATTTGCATTTTGAACAACACCCAAGTGAGACAGCCGCGTTGAGCAGACCCGAAATGCAGCCGCAAGTGTCCGAATTAGTCGTGCCTAATACGCTTCTATGCAAAAAAACACTTGATTAGACTGTTTTCCCTACAAATTTCACTTGGCACCGTCAATACAAAATTTGAAGCTCGGTGTGCTAATCGTTGAGATGGCAATGGTGGGGCCAACGATGTAACCGATACACATCACAGTTTGATGAATGCCCTGAAGAAAAGTAGAAAACATCTGCTGCTGTGGGAAGGATCAAACAAAAAAAAAAGGGACCATGACAGAAGCGACAAAGTCGGGGAAAAAGTGGGCGACCATTGTCATGGAACTGGCGCGGAACGCGGCGGAACCGAAGGCGGTCAAACAGCGCATCAAAAGGGAGGCGACCAAAAAGGAGGCGGGCGAGGGCAGAAACATAAGAAAGCTGAAGAAGAAATTTGTAGAAGAAAAAACAAACAAAAAGGGCCCGGGGGAGTAATAAACCCGTAAAGCATTGAGCCGACACTGCACAGGGAGAGACCGGAGATGAACATACGAGTGGAGCCCACGCGAGAGATCTGAGAAGGGACCGAGCGGAAGAGAAACAGTGAAATGGGGAAAGGGCGAATTGGACAAATAAAGTGACCAATTTGCCAAGAATGGGCGAAGCACAAAACATTGTCAGTTGAAATATCCGATGATCAGTCCCACTTCTGCCGTGCTCAACCCCTTCTTTTTGGCCTTTCGAAATGTTACATTTTTTTCAAAATTTTTTTTATTGAACCTCCGTTGGAAAAAAAGGCACAATGCAACTGAAGGAGGCGGAAGTGAACAGATCAGCAAGGAAAAGCACAACAAGGAAAAGCCAAAGGCGAGGGGAAAAGTGCCAAAATTGGAGGGGCGAAGGGACAGAGGACGAAGTGGGCACATCGGAGTGGGCAACCCCAGCACCAGCAGTTGAACTCATCGGCGTAGATAAAGACAATTAAATAATTGGAGAGGATAAAAGATGAAAGAGTGGGGTCATTAGCAAAGGGCCTTTTGAAAATGGTAAATTAACAAATTAATTACCAAAGAATAATTAACAAGTTCTCAATTCATATCAAATTCTTTTTCCTAACGCTCATTTGATCATATTGTAATAAACGAAGTTCTCCTCCCCTCTTTTCTCTCATAAGTAATAAAGTTGAATTTTGGAATAATTTGTGGCTTTAATGTCCCCAAAATAGACATACTTTGCCTTTTTGATGTTCGCCGTCCTTTTTTGATTTTTTTTTAGTTTTAAAATGGCCCATAAGGGAAAAGTACCAATTTCCCTTTGACTTTTCCCTCCGGGAATATTTTTCCGGAGAAATTTTCCCGATTTTATCATTTATTTTTAATTGATTCTTTTCTTTTTCTTATCTGCTAATAAATATTAACACCTTCGTCTGATAATTATTTTTTTTTCTTTTATATTTTCTTTCCCAGTGCCATTTGCATCATAAAAATGCCAAAACTCAACCACAAAAATGTGATTAGTCCAATTGATCGTTTTTTCACCATTCCGTTGCAACTGTCCCCGTAACAGCAGCAATACGACTGGGCATTGGTGGACGAATTGAAGCAAATCGGCGCAGCGGAAATTGTGCCATTAGGGAACTGAAAGAAGGAAAATAAATAAATTTAGGCAAAATGAAAGAGGGTAGCACCCGACCCTTGGGGCAACTGCGAGACGGGGACCGACCAAAAAATCTGGGGTTAGGAACATTGGGATCGGGGAATAATGATCGGTGTTGGAAAGTCGGGATGTAGGGGAAGGGCAGGGTGGCCCTTTCCAAAGTCCAAAATGGTGGCGCCGGGATTAAAAATGGTGGCAAAAAGGTGGCACGTAATTTTTAGTGTAAAAATTGTTCAAAAATGTATATAAATTTTCAAATGTTATATTTTTCTGCGTCACACAAGTTTGAGAAAATCAGGGTAGGAAATAAATAAATCAGAAGCACCGGAACAATCAAAATCGGGGTTGCATTTTTGCCCTATTTTCTGCATTGGTGTCGGGGTGCTACCCTACAGAAATTTTTGACAAAAAATCATTTGGCCTTTTTTTGTTTTGTCTCTCACTGTGCAGTTGGGACTTTGGCAAGCGCGTGCAATGATTTGCATGTTAAAGTCGGTAGATTTGGTGCAGGAGAGGGAGGAGGCGGGACAATTGAGGGCATTGCCCTGCAGGGATGCGGACAATGACTGCTGAGTTTGGTAACACTGAAGGGGAACAACTGCCGAAGGGAGGAGGAGGAAGAGGAAGAAATAGGGGAAGGGGAAGAGGAGGAAGATGGGGAGAGACAATGGCATTTTGGGCGGAAAAGGAAGCGAGGGAAGGAAGACGAGGAGAAAAAAGCTAAAGGACAATCATTTGGTAAATTGGGACGGAAAAATGGCAAAAGTACTTTTAGTGGAGGGCAAAAGGAACGCAAAGACAGTCATTAGTTATCATTACATTGAAAAAAGTGAACAATTGAGTTCAAAAAAAAAGAAATGGTAATGCACAATCACCGGGGGGCGGGGATTTGCCTAGCAACGAAATGAATGAATGAAAGTGTGAAAATATGAGAAAAGAAAAATGGAATACAAAAAAGAGTTGGTCTAATAAATAAAATTCAAAAAATTGAAATGACAAATTTTGGATCAACTGAATGTTTAAGTGATAATTTCAAAATAAGTAAATTCGAAAGTTGTCATAAATAAAGCATAGATATTTAATATAGTATTTGGCATTGGAAGGATGGCTTTTACGCTAATGAACCCACTAATTGGCACCCTTTCATCCCAACGGCGTGGCAATTAACCGCGAATGTGCCATAATCCCCCGTTTCTTCTTCATCGGCTTACCTCTTTCTTTCTTTCGTCCTCTCCTCCCCTTTCTTTCCCCAATTGTCCTTTTCTCTTTGAATTTGCTCTCCTCCCAATGCTCTTTTCCATGTTACTGCTCCAACTTCTCCTCCTCCTCCCCATCCCTTCTGCTGTTCTGTCTTTGATCAAAGTTGGCCTTGTCGAGTCCGACCCTCTGTTGGTCACTCTCTGTCTCCAGGCTTTGACAGATGCGCAGGCCCAAGGCAAATGTACGACGGAAGAGATTCAGTCAGTGCATTGAAAAGGATCGAATAAATATGAAAAGGCAATGAACAGAGGGGGGAGGATTATTAGAGTTGGCCTCGAAAAGCAAAGACGAGAAGAATTATCTAATTAGTTTATCCCCACCGGCAACTTTCAACAGATTTCTGAATGTGTCCTCGGGCTGCGGAATTTTGCCCGAAGTATCGGTGGTGAGTGCCAACCAAAATCAAAGTGCCTCTTTTGGCACTGTGCACGTTGGCGAGCTGTATTTCCACCAGAGCGTGCAGGCATTTGTGGGCAGTCGCTGTGCGGAAGAGGCGCGCGAGTTGGGACGACTTGCCTATTTTTGGCGAGGCAAACCCATTCTCGGGAGAGATTCTCTTGGGTATCATTTGCCTAATTTTTGGCCTTTAGTGCCAGTGATTAACCGTGTCGGCACCAGCGTGGGACTTCTCCGTCGCGACGAGTTCCCCACCGTTGTGCACGTCACTGACACAAATGTGTACGGAATGGCACAGGCATTGGCCAAATTCATTAGCACAATGAATCAAAGCGATGTTTAAATTTTGAATAAAAAGAAAATGCATCTGTCGGATGTTCCGCCAACAGATTGTTATGGTCGGTCCCATACAAACGGACATTGAAAAGTCCGCCGCTGTGGAAGAGTTTGGCACGAATATTTGCACAAGGCTTTAACGACACTCAGCAAAAGATGAACGTGACGGGCACTGTCGAAGTTGACGAAGAAAGCGTGGACAGTTGGACCAAGGCACGGCTTCGACTGCGTACGGCTACCAAAGGTAACGAACGAATGGAAGAGAACACGGAACGACGGGCATGGAACACAGACAGCTCCAGACATGCTTGAGATTCCGCGAGACTCGAAAAGGAAAATAAAATTTCACCCCGAATTGAACGCAGAGACAATTCCCATAAAGGTGGCAGGGTCTTTCTTAAATTTTGCCATTTTATAGATTTTCCAAATAAAATTCGTAATAGCTTTTCTCAAAAGGAAGCCAATTAAACAATATTGGATTGATCGATAGTTCTTCATAGGCTTTATTTTCTATCGAAATTTTTTCAAAAAATTTGATTAAATTCCAAGAAAATTGTTGCCATAAAAAGTATAAAAAAAAAATCTTTAAAATTTAATGAATATAGCCAATCAAGGATTATTTGATATTTGTTTTGCTTTTTCTTGTTCAGTGGTCCTCGTCGACGGCACTTTTCTCCGTCTTGGCACAATGCTGAACACCCTCCAAATTGGCGACCTCGGCTCCCAGTCGTACATGGTGCTGCTTCTGTGCCCTGTGCAGCTCGAGGCTTGCATCAACGGCACGGATAGTCAGCAGAGTTCGCTGCTACGGATGGGAAGAGCAGGAACAAAAGTTGGCATCAACGTACGGCACGCAGGGATTCCTCTCGGTGGGACAGTCCTTCAAGCAGTGGGTCGGGGGCGTTTGGGCCCCCGCGTTTGGGCCCCCTCGTTTGGGCCCCGGGGTCGTTTGGGCCCCAAGCCAAAAATAGACAAAACCCGGCTCTACTGCATTTTATGAGTCCAATCGAAAATTATTGTAGAAATCCAAAAAACTTTCTTCTCCCAAGTTTAAACCTCAAAAATTATGTCTGTTTGCTCATCCTACGATGAATAAACGATATGTGTTTTAGTTAAAACGGGTTACGGCATTTGCACGGCACTAATCTAACATGCTCCCCACTTAAACCCCCCTAGTTTTAGTTAAAAGATTCCAGCTAAATGGCGAATCCAATTGACACAAAAAAAATAAAGTTAACTGACGATGGGCATTTTTCTGTTTAAAAAACTATATTTGACAAAAAAATAGTTACTTGATTTTTTACTATGCTTGGGGCCCAAACGACCCCGGGGCCCAAACGAGGGGGCCCAAACGCCCTTGGCTCTTCAAGCAGTGCATTTGTATGAATCCAATGGTTGGACTCAAATTGCAGAAGTTCCTTCTCCCTGCTCTGTCCGCTTACAACGGCTGTTTCGCCTTCTGCGCTGCTTCGACTCTCTCTTCGCCCTCCGCTTGGACTTCCGACCCCTCCGAGCCGTCCTTCGCTTTGAATATGCGCGGCCAATCCCTCAACGGTCTTTTCGTCACCTTTTTTCTTTTGGCACTTTCCCATCCCTAAGGCTCGTTTGGCCAAGTGTTGTTCGACTCGTCCCCCTCCTCCCTGTCTCATTTCGCTTTTCATTTGCTCTCCTCCCCCTCCGTCTCTTTTTCTGTGGCTTATTTCGCTTCGTCCGTCCCTTCTTCCTGCTCCGCCTTTGGCTGTTTTCTTGTCCAATTGACGCCCAATGTCAGTGCCGACTTTGTCTGGTACAAATCAGCGGAACCGTGCCATTTCCGAGTGTTCCTACACGGACGGATGCACTACCACTGCACCGTATGTCGCGGCAGCGGTGGCCGTCACTTTGCTTATCCTTTCGGCAGCAATTGGCTATGGAGTGCAAAGAAAGTGATTTTGCAATAAAAACAACAACTAATTAACGGGGGCAATTAATCATTTAATGGCAGAAAGAGATTGGACGTTTTTCGAATGCATTGGCGAATTGCGCGAAATCAGTTGAAAGTGATCGAAAATAAACAGGTCATTCATCCTATGGTCCGACCCGAATTTGGGGTTATAGCCAATTTCAAAAGGCAAAATTATCGTTCATTGTGCCACCGATCCGACAAAATCCTTTTTCAGTCTAAGGGAAAGGCCACGGGGCTTGGCCAAGAAGGCGCGTGGAGCAAACGCCGGCAATTGCAAGCGTACGCTTTGATTGGGACGAACAAAGCCGAATTCATTATGCTGCGGCAGATGAAAAGCATCAGCTGGGAAAAGCTGGATTTGCACTTCATCTTCGAACTGAAGCGACTGAACCACGACAATTTGGTCATTCATTCATTTGATTGGCCAAAATTTGGCAATTTCAAATCAAAATTAGACCACTTTCATGGGAATCTCTTACAACGAAGGTGACCGTTTTTACATGTGCCATTCACTTGTCGAACGGGGCACTCTCGAGGTGAGAGACGGAGAAGAGACAGAAGAGTGAAAAGCGGCACATTTTATTTGAGGATTACATCAATGACTTCGACTTCCAATTGGACAACACATTCCGTTCGGCATTTCTTCGTGACATTGTCAAAGTTAATTAGCGCTTGCTAATTGTCCATTCCCTTTTCCCCTGTTAAATCTCCCCAGGGTATCCAATATTTGCACAAATCCTCCGTCGGATACCATGGCATGTTGAGCCTGCAAAATGTGCTGATCGACTCGAATTGGGTGCTCAAACTGACCAATTTTGGCATTTGCAATTTGCTCAACAGTTGCATTCAACGCGAACAGCTCAAATTGGTCGAAATCATTCCAATGACAAGTTCAGCAGGGACCATTCACTCTGTTCAAAATGATGAACTTTCCATTTCAGCTTATTTGACCATTTCGCCCGGAAAATCTGAGTGAAATTGCCTATGGCAGGGAATATCCTCGCGGCACGCCCTTGGGCGACATGTACAGGTCCTGCTGATAAGTGCCTTCAATTTTGTTAGTTAATTGATCCTTTTTAGTTTTGGCATGGCCCTCTATCACATTTTGTTTCGCCTCGCCCCATTCGATCGGACAACATTAAGTCCGAAAGAGATCATTGAGGAGGTGAAGCGGAGAAGTCTGAAGCCGATCCTTGAAAACACTGCGCCAGAAGAAAAGCCGGCAAATTGAGGGGGGAAAAGTGAAAAAAACAAATTTGGTTTTTGTCAGTTGGTGGAAGCGATGGAACAGTGCTGGCAGAGAAACCCCGAACTGAGGCCCAAACTGCGCCATTTGGCCCAAGTGTTCTCCAACGTGTTTCAGGCAAAAAACAAACAGAAGAATGAATCACTCACGCTGAAGCAAATACTCGATGGACCCATTTCAGGCATCGCAGGGCAATTTGATAGACCAAATGCGACGAATGAATGAAAAACATGCGCTGAATTTGGAAAATTTGGTGGCACAACGGAACGCGGAACTTGCAGTGGCACGAGAAGAGACGGAGCGACTGCTGCACGAAATGTTGCCACCTTCGATTGCCAAACAGCTGAAGGTGAGTGGCCAAATGGCACTTCTGGAAAGGATGACCACCACCAAATGACCAATTGTGAAGGAGCAACAGTCGGTGGAGCCCCGTTCATACGACTCGGCCACGGTGCTCTTCTGTCAGTTGGTGAGAGACAATTGGCAAAAAACGCACAAAATAATGTGCCAAAATGCAATTGTGGCAAATGTTCTGAACAGGTCGACTTCTCAACGGTGCTCAGCAAATTCCCACCAACACAAGTGGTCGACTTCCTCAACCAAGTGTTCTCCACATTTGACAACATCATACGCAACCACGACGCCTACAAAGTGGAGACGACGGGAGAGGTGAGAGACCATCCGACTGATCAGAATTGGAATTGATCAGAGCAAAAAGAGAAGGGGGAGGAGCAGATTTCGAAATAAATATTTAGAATACTTAAGTGGTGCTTTGGTTCCTAAATTTCTCTACAATATTTTTCTTGGTACGGTGTATTAATTCCCACTTTTTGTAGACGTACATGGTCGCGTCCGGAGTGCCTAATGAAAATGACAATCGTCATGTATTCGAAATAAGCGAAGTGGCGCTGGAATTCCGAGAAACTTCCTACACCTACAAGGCAGCCAACTTTCCCGAGTGGAAGCTTCAATTGCGCATTGGCTACCATTGCGGCCCTGTCGCGGCCGGAGTGATCGGAATCAAAGCGCCGCGTTACTGTCTTTTTGGGGATACGGTACAGAGGGAGGGACAACAGAGCAGTTTCTGCTACGGGATACGGTAATTTCGGCGCATCGCCTTTCGCAGGTGAATTTTGCCTCGCGCATGCAAAGCAACGCAGCGCCAAACCAAATTCAAATGTCGGAGCCGACCGCGCTTAAACTTATGGGCGACGGACGGTACAAACTGACGAAGCGCGGCATTGTGAAGGTGAAGGGCAAAGGCGAGGTGAACACCTACTGGCTGAATGAGCACTGTCTCCGAGGAGGAGCAGCACCAACAGCAGCAGAAGCGGCCCACACACTCCGCCGCGGTGCCGGCGCCCAACGGAATGTTGCGACTGCTGAACGACGCCAACGGACGGGCGGAGGAGGGACTGCGCAACCGAAAGTCATCCCAAGGCGCCAATATGCAAGCGCAATGAACGAACATTCTCATCCCCAAGCGGGGCGAATTACACAGACGAAAACAAACTGAAATGAAAATTTAATGGATCAGAAAATATTTCTGCGAATGGATTGTTAAGAAATGATGGTGTTTAGGTGTTTCACAGTAATTCATCTAATTAACAAAACTTACCATACGAAAAATGTGTGTGGAATTGGATATGGAGTTGACCATTGGTTTTCGTAAAACCAGAGGCTTCTCTGAGCTCTATTTTAAAGGACATAATGGGAAGATTTGTGATTTCAAAGAAACGTCAAAATATTGATCATCTAAATAAAAAAATGATTAATTTATTCAGTTTATTTTCACCAGAAAAATGGTAGTTTCATTTTTTTGGGCTAATTTTAGTAGAAATTCCGACAGTTTTTTGCCAGTAAAACTAATTTATAGTGAGTGGGGAGGGGGTGTCCGGCGGTGCCTATAGGCGCCGTGTCCCACCCCCGCTGACAGAGACTTATTTTGAAAAAATAAAATCACTAAAAGTAGCTATTTTCAACAATTTTTGTTTGTTTGGTATCATTCGAAAACGATAAAAATTAAGTAAATAAATGGATTCATTTGCATGTTATGACTTCTTGAAATTTTGTTAACTCTAACTTTTAAAAAATATAATATTTTTTGCATTATTCGATGCTGAAATAATAGCACCATCACCTTTTTTGTCTTCTCAATTTTGTTAGTGGTGTAGGAATTGCTTCCACCAATGTAAAAAGAGTAGTGTTTTAAAAATGAAAAGGTTTAAATTGACCATTTAAATTTAATCCCCCCCCCCCCCCTCTTTATGCGCTGTTTTTCTTTTTCCCCTCGCGAAAATCAATTTGTCCGATGGAGTTTGTTTGCTGTGCTTTGTGCTCTTTTATCTCTCCTTACTTCACAACATTTTCTTGCCATTCTTTGTTTTTTTTAATATTTCTTATCAATCGACTTTTTTTCTACCAACAAATTTGTAATTTTCTCATCTTACATCGATCACAAAAATTTACCAATTTTTAATTTTATTCTTTTCTACAAAAAAATCACTAAAATAATTCCTGGGTGTTTAGAATCGCTGATCATGAAAATAAAAAAAACGAATTTTTCTGTCTCCGAATTCTGTTTTTGTCAGACTAAAGTTTGAAAAAAAACATTTAAATCTTCCACTCGGACAATTGCATTTAAGCAAATTTATTTCGGCGTATCGACAGGGTGGGGGAGGGGGCGCAGAGGGAATGCGACCGCACCGCGGGGTCCACCTTTCATCCCTGCAGCGTATAATTGACTTTTAAATTTGTCGTTTACCTCTCAGCAATGACCCGTCTTTCCCTTGGCCCCGTCCTTTTTCTTCTTCTTTTCCTCTTTGTCCGATCTTTTGACTCTGCCAATGTTTTGTTCTCTCCCTCTTCGCTTAATCCTGTCCATCGCTTTATCCAACGCGAATTGGCCGCCGAATTGTTGCGTCGTAATCATTCGGTGACTTGGTTTGAATACGGAATAAGTACGGTGTGTTCTGTGCACATCCTTCCCAAATAACCCTTTCCAATTGACAGAATCCCATAACACTGCCTAAAGGAGTAGAAGAAATATTCCTTCAAGTGGACAATGCCACCAAAACTGATGCCCTCCGAAATAAAGTGGGGCATGTCCAACTCACATCGGATGAACAGTTGTGGAAAGAGGACTTTTGGCATCCTGTGGAGAAGCCGGGCGGTTGGTTGGCCAGTCTTGAGCTGTGTGACAGAGTTCTGGAACAGCCCGAACACCGAAAAGCCTTTCAAAATTTGCTCGAGAGACCATTCGCCGTCGTTTTGGTCTTTAAAATTTAAAAGTTAGTCCTTTCATCAACAAATAAAATCTCCAAAGGTGGATGATCTGTACAACCCCTGTGGTCTTCTGTTGTCGGGACTAAAGCGAGCTTTGTTCGTCTATTGGTCAATGACCGGCCTTCGTACTGAGTCGGCATGGGCCAGTCAAAGTCCGACCCCTCCCTCTTATATTCCGGTGCCGGGGACCGGGTTTGAATTCGGCGTGATCCTTTGCACTCACTTTCCCCCTTCTCAGACTGACTGATGAACTCAGTTTCTGGGAACGCACTTATAACTTGTTGGCTCATCTTCGCGAGCTTTACATTCACCAGCACATTATTCTGCGCCGGGTCGACAAACTTTTTCAGGTGAAACTCACCAAAAAATGAAAAAAAAAAATGGTTTTATGGAAAAAAAAATTTGTATTTTTTAATATTATTTAAAAGAATTATTAATTATTATTTTAAATTTATTAATAAAATACCTTTCTATTATGCCAAATATAATTGACAATTGAAAGAAACAACTGTTTTAAGAAGCATTTCCCTGGACAATTGCCCGATTCTTTTACCCTGGAACGGAATGCATCCATCAATTTTGTGAATAATCCGCCCATTTTCGATTTTGCCCGTCCCTACAGTAAGAACTATGGGTATAATTGATGCACTTCAAAATACCGTACTCCCATAAAGTGCCGCGTGTAAATTTCGTCGGCGCATTGCACTGCAAAAATCAAACCAAACGGACAATGGACAGAGTAAAGGCCATAAATAATTAACACCCAATGCTTATATGATCAGAAACTGTTTCAATTTGTCAATGCTTCTTCCGAACAAAAGGGCTTCATATTAATCACTGGCGGCTTTTCCATTCAATGGTTAAAAGCGCCGCCGGAAGTGATCGTAAGTCGTTGCTGAAGAGATCCAAATATTTTCCGTCCGATTAAATTCGAAGGAAAATTTGGTTGGAGCCATTCGAGAGTTGCCCGAAATTCGCTTTGTTTGGCAATTCAATGGGCCTGCCCTAAAGGACACACCAAAGAACCTTTTTGCAGCTGAATGGCTTCCTCAGCAGGAATTGCTCGGTTATTGTTTTGGGAATCGTTGAGATTCGAACAGATTTTAAAAATAATTCTCGAGACAATCCCACGAATTTTCTCGATGCAACTTTAACCAATTAGCATTAATCCTAACGGCCTTTTAGCGCATCCCAAATGTCGTGCCCATTTGTCCCACGGGGGAGTGAACAGTGTCATTGAAAGTGTTTGGCACGGTGTGCCCGTCATCGGGTGGCCGCTGAGCTCCCACGGAAGGGACAATCTGTTGCGGGTCACCGCTCGTCAGGCTGGGCTTATGTTGGACAGAAAGAGGCCGTCCAAACAGCATTTGATCTCGGCATTCCATCGAATTTACATCAAACATTACAAGGAAGAAATGCTAATATTTCAGGTGTTTTGTAGACAAAATTGTTCCCTTTCTGCTCTTGATTTTGTTGGCCTTTGTTTAAATAGTAATATTTTGCCGTAGGATATGGTCATCGACGTGCCTTACACCGAGTTGAACCACTCGGCCTTTTGGGTTGAATTCATTGTCCGT
The DNA here is from genome assembly GCA_039877585.1 of Heterodera filipjevi. Lineage (NCBI taxonomy): Eukaryota > Metazoa > Nematoda > Chromadorea > Rhabditida > Heteroderidae > Heterodera > Heterodera filipjevi. The sequence continues at coordinate 2,105,491 of JBDPZO010000009.1, forward strand.
CACCAGGAAGTGCCCCATTCCCGATCGGGTGCTGATGACTTGAACATCTTCCAGGTTCCCTCCCTGTCCATTTAAAATGCATTTTTTGTTTTTACACTGATCCGACTCCCTTTCTACAGTATTTCCTCGTGGACGTTATCCTTTTCCTCGTCGGCCTCTCTCTGCTCTTCCTTTACATTTTCATCTTTTTGCTCAAAATGTTCTTCCGTCTGATCATTTTTCTGGCCAAATTGCCTTTTGCCGCCCGTCGAAGCACAAACAAAGTGAAAAATGTGACAAAAGACGCAACAGCAAAGAAAAGGGACTGACTGAGCAAAGCAAATTCATTTATTTAATGCAAAACATTGGTTTATGGCATTCCTTCTTCAATTATATTTTGTTTAATTAAAAAAAAAAAATTATTTTTAAAGTTACCATGGCAACGCATATTTTGACACTTTCCTTAAAAGCGAGGCTCATTTTGGTAGTAAATTAATTAGTGATCTCTAATCCGTCTATGACCTTCCTCTTAATCGCTCCTTTGGTCGACCTTTGTTTCAATGCTGCTTCCGTTCTTTTGTTTTCAGACGATGACATTCAACTAACATTTTTTCTGTGAGTGATTCGCGTGGACTTGAAAAAAATCATGATCATTGATGGCGTCAATGATTCCTAGTCATTTCCAACAAAAAACACAAATTTGATCCAATGCATTGGCTAATGTCATCGGCCGGCTCCACTCCTTTTAAAGGCTTCCATTTAGCCTTCAAGACACCGTGCTGGTCTTGTCCATCATCGGCCTTGCCATCCGCTTCTCCTCCACATTCGTGTTCCAAGCCGGTCTGATTGGTCATTTGCTGCGTCGTTTTTGCCTCCCCATTTTTGTCTCCTTTCTCTACCTCATTCTCTCCGTCGGTCTTCACATTTTTTCACTCCGTGAAAAATGGGGCAAAAGGAATTTTCACTACGCATCGTCTTTTTTTGTAGCTGTTCTCTTTCTGCTGCAAAGAATAAGTGGTGAAAGGAATTGTGCTTTTAATTCATTTAAAATTCAGTGTCTGTGCTTCACTATTTCCTGTACAAACGGACGATTTTGATGCTTAACGAACCGAAATATCATCGAAAGTCGGAATGGTTACTGAGTAAAATAAGCAAAAAGATTGGCGGAAAATCGTGAAAAAAAAACAATGCCCTTCCTTTTACAGCCTTTAAAGCAAATTAATTTTAAGCTGCTAGCAAAGAAAAATTTTAAACGTCACGTTATTAAAATTAATTTAATAGTAAATCCTTTTAATTATGAAATTTTGACGGAAGATATTTCAACTCTCAGTGTTGTCTCGATTCTTTTTTGACCGTGTTATTTTATCGACTGTATAATCATTTATCAGTGTGTGAGTTCCAACGCAAAAAAAGGGTTAAAAAACGCGTTGAGAGCTGAGAGAAAAACAAGTTGGCTCTTGGCTTAAAATGTTGAATTTTTCTTTGGCAATATGTTCTTTTATGGCAATATGTTTTTTAATTTTTTTTTGCTTTTTGTGTATTTTTGCGGCATATTTGTTTCAATTTGCATACATAATATATGTACACACAAATCTAAAACGTACTAGTGTTTAATTGCGTTTTTTGGATTTAGATCAAGATATTATGCCAGTAGTGAAAGTTTTGTCTTCAAGAGACTCGGAAAAGGAACGGTCTAAGAATTCGTCAAAAGAAAGTGAAAGGGGAAAAAGCGACCGAAACCGTGATCGAGAACGAAGTTCGCGAAGAAGCCGCTCGAGGTCTAGGTCACCACGCGACAGAGAAAGGGACAGACGAGGCAAAGACAACAGAAGTGACAGAGAGAAGGAACGCGATTCCCGCAAACGGAAAGTGCTCGATATTGGCGAAATTGTCAAAATTCCTGACAAGGCAAGACAATAGAAGCACTTACTAGACATAACCTGTTTTCTTTTTAAGTCGAAACTGAATGAGAAATTGGACGAAGAGATTCGAAAGCGTAGGGAAAAAGTCGAAAGATGGCGCGAGCAGCAGAAAAAAATGTTGGAAATAAAACCAATTGAAGGTGATGAAGCAAAAGCGGAATCAATAGAGGAAAAACCATCGTCATCATGGACCTTGGAAGGAGAAGACGATGAAGAAGAAGAAGACGAAATCGAAAATGGAAACGGAACCGAGGAAAACGACGCAATGGCCGAAAATGGGTCAGTTAATGAAACTGTTTTCTCCGTTTTTATCAAAAAAACCATTGTTTTTATGGGCTGTAAATGATAATACGGTAAGACTTCAACGCAATTCTCATAAAGAAATTAGGGTCAAAATTTTTTAGTTACTATGTTTTACAAATTAAAAAACATGAAAAAGTTACAAGGCTCTTAAACCGGGTTTCGAATTAATTCAAAACTCGAAAAATGGACAAAAACGGGCATTCCTAACCTTTTTAAACACAATTTGATATCATTGGAATGCTCTTATTGACTTTAATCGAGTGTAAGTGGTGAAAAGAAAATAGAACTAAAAAACTCGATTAAAGTCAATAAGAGTCGATAAATGTAATAACAATGAGGTGTTTTGACCATAGTTTCTTATTTTCTTCATGAGGGCTGAGTTGAAGTTTTGCCTATATTGCTCTTTACTCTTTTAAGTGGCGTTACTCCCGTTGAAGCGACAGTTGCGGAGTCTGAGTTAGACCCTTTGGACGCTTATATGGCGGAAATTTCTCACAAAAAAGGCGGCGATGAAAAGAAAGCAAGGATGTTCGTCATCGGTGCCGTATCAAAGAGTGCACCCAACAAAGGTGACATCGTCGAACCTGAGGAAGAGACGGTGCCTGTAACGGACGAATTGGACATTGAGCAAACGGCGTCCAGTCTGTTGGCCAAGGGGAGAATGCTTCCACAAACTGACCACGCGAAAGTTTACTATCGGCCATTCCGAAAAAATTTCTACGTGGAGGTCCCTGAGATTGCACAAATGTCGAAAAAGGAAGTGGACGATTACCGAAAAGAAATGGACGAAATCAATGTTCGTGGCAAAAATGTACCAAAGCCTATCAAAAGTTGGTCGCAATGCGGAGTCGACCTTAAAATGCTAAATATACTTAAAATGTGAGTCCTTTAAAGATAACGCCGATATGAGGAAGGGTTCCTTATGACTTAATTTTAGCCATAATTATGTCAAGCCGACCCCTATTCAATCACAAGCGATCCCTTCCATTATGAGTGGAAGAGATTTGATAGGAATTGCAAAGACCGGCAGTGGAAAAACTCTTGCTTTTCTTATTCCAATGTTTCGTCACGTTTCGGATCAGTCGCCACTTGAAGAAATGGACGGGCCAATTGGTAGTGCACATGTTTTATTCTTTATTTAGTTTAGCTATTTCAACTTTTATTTACAAAAATTGTTTAATTTAGCCCTGATTATGTCACCAACTCGTGAGCTCGCTCTTCAGACATGGAAAGAGGCTAACAAATTTGCGCGAAATCTCGGCCTTCACGTGGTTTGTGTATACGGTGGAGTCGGTATTTCCGAGCAAATTGCAGAGCTGAAGAAGGGTGCCGAAGTAATTGTATGCACACCTGGTAGAATGATTGACATGTTAGCTGCTAACAATGGTTTGCCGAAGAGAATAATTCCCACAAACTTTTTCATCATCTTTTAATTCAGGAAAAGTAACAAATCTTCGAAGGGTCACTTATTTGGTCATGGATGAAGCCGACCGAATGTTTGACATGGGTTTTGAGCCGCAAGTGATGAAAATTGTGAACAACATTCGTCCCGATCGACAGACTGTGCTTTTTTCTGCCACATTCCCCAAACAAATGGAAGCATTGGCCCGAAAAGTGTTGGAAAGGCCTGTTGAGATTCAGGTAATCTCTTTCAGTTAAATTACAAAATGCCAACCAATGGTAGTAATTTTAAAGGTCGGCGGGCGGAGTGTTGTGTGCAAGGATATTGAGCAGCACGCTTTTGTGTTGGAAGAGCATCAAAAGTTTCTCAAACTGTTGGAATTGCTTGGCCAATACTGGGAACACGGGAATGTGTTGGTTTTTGTGGAGAAGCAAGAAAAGGCTGACGATTTGGTGTCCCAACTGATGGGTGCTGGTTACAATTGCGCCCCTTTGCACGGCGGCATTGATCAAGATGACCGCGACTTTACCATTTTAGACTTCAAAACAGGCCGTTTGAAACTCATGGTAATGTTCGCTTGTTAAACTATTTAAAATAATCATTTTAAGATAGCAACTTCAGTGGCTGCACGCGGGTTGGATGTCAAGAAACTGATTCTCGTGATCAATTATGATGCGCCAAACCATTACGAAGACTATGTTCACCGAGTTGGTCGAACAGGACGAGCGGGCAACAAAGGATGGGCCTACACTTTCATTCTGCCCGTCGGTCAGGAGAAAATTGCTGGCGAAGTTTGTCGCGCATTCGAAACGGCTGGTGCTACGCCGCCGGACGAGTTGAAAAAAATATGGGACGATTACAAAGCACGGATGGCAGCCGAAGGGGTCGAAGTGTACACGGGAGGAGGCGGCTATTCCGGGTCTGGCTATCGTTACGACGACATGGAGGATGAAAACGAGTTGAACAAGCGCAAAATGACTAAGTTGGTCTACGGGTTGGAAAGCGGCATGGAGGACGATGTTGCCAACATTGATTCGCAATTGGTAAACCAAGCTTGTCTAACTATTTGGAATTAGTTTTATATTCGAAATATTTAGGAGAGTATGATGAAGAGCAGCAAGCGAATTGTGCACCGTCGTGCCGGTGCCACTTTCCGTGGCGGAAGAGCCGACCCCTCGACAGAAAAGAAAGTGGAGGCAGCGCGGGCAATGGCCGAGCGGATCACTGCCGAAAAACTTGCACAGCCGACGGCCCAAATGGAAAAGGACGCCACCCAACTGACAGCCGAGGCGATTATGAGAGGCACTGAGGCGGCTCCGCTCACTCTTTCCGTAATTCATTCATTGATTTAAGAAAAATTTAATACATTTTCGATAATGTTTAAGGGAATTTCTCTTGCGAAGCAAAAAGCCACAGAATTGAATGAAAAACTTAACTATTTGCCCTCCGAGAACCCAGCCCAGGAAACGGAGCAGCAAGTGCAGTATTTCGAAGAAGAACTTGAAATCAATGACTTCCCTCAAATGCTGCGCTTCCGCGTTTGCTCGAGGGTATCTTATAGAGCATCAATATTACATTATATAGCAAATAATGGAATACTGATTTAGTACTCATCAAACAATTTTCAGGATTCCATTGCACAAATACAGGAATTTGCGGATATCGGAATTTCGGTTAAAGGGACGCATTATCCACCCGGCAAAGAGCCGAAACAAGGGCAAGACCGGAAGCTTTATTTGTTCCTTGAGGCGCGAGACGAACTTTCCCTTCGGAGAGCAAAAGAAGAGATAGTCCGAATAATGCGAGAAACACTCCGACAAATGGTGAATGACTTTTTGCATTTTGTATTATCAAATTTTATACAATCCAATCAAAATGATTTTTCAGACCGCAACTGGCATGAACAGACAAGTTGGGGGAAGATACAAATTGTTCTGATTTTTCATTTTCTGACTCTTTAAAGTATCACATTTGTATTTGTTTACATTGTTTTTAACCAAATAAATCAATAACCAACTTTTTTACTAAATCTCCATATATGCAAAAATCATTACGATGTTTAACACAAAAAGTTGCTGATAAATCCACTCCACTTTCCCTAAGAAAAGAAATGTCCGATGGAAAGGCGTATTATCGTCACGACGAAGAGGACTACGACTACGGGCTTAAGGACGACGAGTCGGACTCCGAATGTTCCATCGGTTATCGCCCAACCATTGTTAAACATTTCATTGTTTTCACCAACTGTTAAACACTTCAATTTTAGGTAATTATGGGTCTTAAACGAAGTGGTAAAACATCGATCAGGAAGGTGCTGTTCGGTCTTCGACTCAGTTTTCTGACAAATTGCTCTATTAAGGTCGTTTTCCAAAAGATGAGTCCAAATGAGACGCTTTTCGTGGAGAGCACTGCGCGGGTGACTAACGAATGTGCGCATTTAAAATCTATCAACACAATTGATTATTTCCTTAAGCTGTGTCCGATTCGTTCATAAACTTTGAAACGATCGAATTCCCCGGTCAGGTGGACCCCTTCGAGGCGTCGTTCGACCCGAATTCGATCTTCTCGCGATGCGGTCGGTGGGTCGAGTTGATATGATCAGCCAAAATCTAAATAATTTGAAACTACAATTGTTACCCTGTGGATCTTTAAGGTGCCCTTCTTTTCGTGATTGATGCTCAGGCTGATTATGATGAAGCTCTGAAGAAAATGGTGCCCGCAATTGTCCATTCGTACAACATCAACAAAAACATCAAATTTGAGGTGTTATGTTCTCACGTCCCTTTTCTTTCCTCCAATGACACTACTTTAAGGCTTTTGTGCACAAAGTTGACGGACTCAGCGAGGAGACCAAAATGGAAACGCACCGGAAAATATTTCAAACGGTTCAGGACGATTTGGCCGACCAAGGGATGGATCACATTCGTATCAATTACCACATGACATCGTCTGTTCAACCGACCAATGTTTTTTAAGCCCTCTGTTTTAGCATTTACGATCATTCTATATTCGAAGCCTTCAGCAAGGTCATTCAAAAACTGATCAAACAACTTTCCGCCTTGGAAACGCTTCTTGACATTTTCAATCAGGTGTTTGCTACCGAAAATGTTACTCAATTTTTAATTAATTTAAGTTATTTATTAAGGGCTCCAATGTTGAGAAGTCTTTTTTGTTTGATGTTTCCAGCAAAATTTACATTGCTACGGATTCTTCACCAGTGGATATGGTGGGTCATCAACTACGGCAAATGTTCCATTGTTTTTGTTCCTTTTCCATGTTTCAGGCAACATATGAGCTATGCTGCGATATGATTGATGTATTTCTCATTATTTTATTGTTAGTTGAATTGTAATTTTTATTAGGTAACAATTGACATTTCATCAATATATGGCCATCGGAATGAGCAAAAAAGCTTCCGACCAATTGGCTTTGACCAGGATTCGTCCGCCGTGATCACCCTTCGAACCAGACAAGTCTCTCAATGGGGTTCTTTATAATCCAAAAAATCTCTCTAAATTTAACCATTGTAAAAAAAGGATTTTCCAATCATCCGTTAATTTATTATTTATGTCATTTTTCTGCGCCAAATAAATGTGTATTTGGCATTGGTCTGCGTGATCAAAGAGGACAATTTCGAGAAGCAAGGAATGATAGATTTCAATTTCAATGTTTTTAAACAGGCAATTTTAACGGTTATAGTCTTGCATTTATTTCGCCTTTTCCTTTAAGGGTGTGGATGATGTATTCGAATTGGGCAAAAGACGGCATTCACTTGCGGTCGGATGACATAAAAGATATTTTCTATAAATTTCTGATTTTGGTTGGCATTGTCTTTACCTTTTGTTGTCACAAACCAAATTTCTATCAAATTATTTTACTTTAAAAACGTTATAAAGAAAACATACATTCATTATATTCGCTAGTTATTATTATTCCGGATTTTACTTACCTATTTCATCATAAGCATGTGCATACTATGTTGTAGTTGTGGTGGGTAAAATGGGTCTTGATTCACCGCTGTCGCTTCTTGGAAATATTAAAGATTCGTAAATCGTTCTCGACAAATGCTATTTCACTCGGCGCTTCTCTACCACACCGAGACCCGAAAGAAATTTTTTGTCTGAAAGCACTGAACGGGGAGTTAGTACCCGGGACTGAAATGGACAAACTGAACTGCCAACTTTTTTAAAAGATGAATATGATAGTCAACTTTTCAGACCAAAAGCATTTGCCAAAAGTCCATTTGCTTAAAAAGTTTCTCTTATAATGTATAAGGCCAAACGTTAAACCCAGAAAAGAAAGTAATAAAATTTTAGTTTTTAAGCCGTTCATTCTCTGTTAAAATGCTATGCCTTGGAATTCGACGTTTAATCACTCATCAGTCAAATGGCCTTATTCTGAGTACTAACTTTGTTGCAACTTCGTCCAATTTCATGCCGATAATGGAACAGGAAAATGACAAAGAGACGAAAAAGGACTTTAGGAGAATTGTGAAACTGCTCGAACGAAGCCCGGCCCATAAAAGAAAGAAAGAAGAAAAAAAGAAAGACGACGACACTGAGAAAAGGAAGAGGGAAGAAATTGAAAGAGAGGAGACGACCGATTGGAAGGAGCACATCAGCAAAAGTCTGCACAAAAGTTACGACGATTACGCGATGCGAAAAAACATGGAAAGTTGGAAGAGGAGGGCGAGAAGAGTCACATTTTGGTGAGTGGGCCATGGCATTTTTAGCATTTTGGGGTTGAATAATAATAGTAATTATAATGAATAATTATCTTATCTTCAGCTATATGAGAGATCGGAATTTGACTGAATTGATCCGTTACACCAACGGGTACATGAAAGAACTGGTGGAATTTAACGAAAAAACCACTTGGAGGAGGACTTTCGAGGACAACGAGGTTTTATAAAAAGACCAGGGCTCTCACGTTTGTTTTTTCAAAATAAGCACAAATTGGCTTAAATCTAAGATTTGGACCCCAAAAAATAAGATTTTTTCGCAAAATGAATGTATAACGTTGTAAATTTTTTTTTGCCATACTTAAAACGAGAAATTTTTAGGGGGGATGGAGGAGGAGGAGGGGGGGGGGGGGGTGCGGCGGCGGTGCCGACGATAGGCGCCGCCGGGGGAAATTTTGCAAATTATTGATTTTGTGGTAACAGATTTTGACCCTAAAAATGTTGCCAATTTTGCAATACATTTTGATAAACCCTACGGTAAAAGGGGGCCGGTGGTGCCGATAGGCGCCACCGGGGAAAATTTTAATGAGTCTTGTTAAGATTCTGCGTATATTCGCTCGCTTCAAAACTCTTATTTGGAAAAAAACATTGAATTCCCAAAAAATAAGACAAAAATAAGCACACTGAGCTAAAATAAGCACAAATCTTAGAAATAAGCACACTTGGGAGCCCTGAAAAAGACGGATGATGGATTAGGCTTTTCTTTTGTTTTTGTCCCATTTCGGGTTTAGCCATACCTTTGCTGGATAGGTTTTATGAAATTTGTTAAGAAATTCTTCAATTTACTCAATCCCCTTCAAATTGAAATTTTAAAAATTTCTTATTTACTTTGAATTAAAAAAACAATTGACTTAAATTAATTGTTCTTTTTTCAGTTGGTTTGTGTTGTGTTCAAATTTATGATGAATGAACTGCACAAAGGAAACGATGTCCAAACATCGGAGGAGGAACACACAGAAAAAACGGCGAAATGATTCTAACGGTCATCGAGTCGGAATTATCATTTGTTTAATTCTTTGTTTTTAGTGATTAAAGAGTCAAATTGATTCATTCATTTTTTGATCCATCCGGAAAATAACTGTTTGCCCTTGTTCAATTCCATCTTCCCCCTTCTGTTTTGGTCATTCCTTCCCCTCCGATGATGTCCGTCCCCTTCGGCGATTTTTCTCATGCGTCCGCCGTCCCCTCTTTCCCTTTCGAATGTTTTGTGGTTGGATTGATCGTGCGCACTTCGATTGAATGGATGCGTGGCGTGGTGGGCAATGACCAACAATTCTTTCCTTTGATCGGTCGTGAGATCCTTCAAAAACCCTTCCCCTCCCCCCATTCTTTGTTACTGACATTAGTCCCCTTTTTCATTTTCCTCCCCTATGGCACCGCTCCCTCCGATCGTCCAAAATTCCCTTCCGAATTTGTCCATTTTTCGTTTGCCCCCCGCTGCTTCCCTTTCGCTTGACCATCACTTTATTTCTCTGTTTTGGCATTGGGGTTCGCTTGTCCATCGCTTTCGATGGCCACTTTTTGTGCTCCCTTTTCTGACCACCGCTTTTCTCGCCTTTGGCTTCCGATGGATTGATGAGCAAGTGGGCCCATCATCAAATTAACAAACATTGAATTATCTCAATTAATTGGTCAAAATGTCCTTCCTTATGGACCAATTATTTGCCAAATTCAAAAGGAAACTCGGGACCCTTTGTTCGTCTTTTCGCCAGAAAATGCGCGATGGAAATCCGAACGAGCCGCCCTTTCGGAGCATTGGCCATTGGACGAACAGCACTTTTGGCCAGGCAAATCGTAAGCAAAAGACGCTAAGTGCCATTTTAAATGAATTGAGTGCCGAATTTGCAAAGGTACGATTACTTCGGTTACGTGGATGTGATCGCGGCGGGACGAAGACAATCCGACGAAGAGGGGACACAGAGGCCGAACATTTTGTCGAGGGCGTATTTAAACGAATTGGAAAGGATCAACAAAGTGAGGGGGCGGGATCAAACCCTCAAGGAGAGGACAAAACCAATCAGTCAGTGATGGCACGCCAATTCCTTTTGGCTACCATTGATTCAAACAATTTCAAATGCAAATGACTGTAAAAGCTAACGGAACCAATAGAGCGGCTTTAATCGATCCCTTCGGCTTTCCTCCCTTTTCACTGTCCCTTTCCTCCGTTTGGCTTTCCGTTGGCTTTTAAATTTTCAATTTTTCCTCCTCCTCTTGCAAATATTTGTCATTTCCTCCCAATTCGAGTTCATTGTCCACAATTTGACTGTGCCCGTGCTTCTGCCCAATTCTTCCACTCGCGAGGTCGGCTTCACCGATTTGTGCATGACTTACGCTTGGAAATGCTTTTTGAACGAACACATTGTGATGCTGCAGCCGAAAAGCCGATGGGTCGGCGGACTGCAGGCGGAAGTGGTCGAATTGGCCAAGGAAATCATTGAGCAGGAAGTGAGTGTTGAACGTGAGAAGCAACATGGAGAGAATGAAGTGTGAAAAAAGCATAGGGAAAAAGGAAAAGTGATAAAAAGGGGAATAATAAAAGTGATCAGAAAAGCAAAAATATAAATACATTGATCAGTAGAGGAGAGGAATGCTCTTTGAGGTGCACATCACTTATCCGATTGGATGGCGAGGCACTGAGCCCATTTATTTCGGCGCTTTGGTCGCGGGAGTGCATCTGATCGACGAGAAGGGGCACTTCGACTACGCAAGTGCGGTCCGACTGACTTTCAACGTCAGAGACGGGCCGGTGGAGGAGGTCAGCAGACGGTGGAAAAAGCGATTGGCAGAGGTAAACAAATGGAAAAACAAAAGATCAGCAGCAAAATTGGGATGAAATGATACTGTAGTGAGAAAAAGACTCTGGACAACATGGTTAATGGTCACCCTTTTCAGTTTTTGTCCAGCAAAACCGAACCTGCCAGTGGTGAGTGAAAAGAAAGAGACGGTTATCAGCAGTGACCAAAAGCGTTAGATCGATAAGTTAAAAACATGATCAAACCCCTTTTTTGCTGCGTTAGACTGATCCCGACCCCACCAGACTCAGTCGAATGATAAGTGCCGCGACTGAGTGCCATTTTTTGACACTCAGTCGTGGGCACTCAATGACCCCCACTCACCACACTCAAAGGGTTTTTGCAGATTTGTTGGAGTTTGGGCTTTATCACAACGAAAGTCTGCCCGAGGGTTTACAGGTGAAAATGGATTTGCCAAAAGTTCCTCCCAATTTAAAAAAGGAAGTGGCCAACACTTTGACGCCAAAATTGGCTGGCTGCGCATTTCTGTTGTTCTTGTTCTGCCTCGGATGCAGCATCGTTTTTCTCAAGTGATTTTTTTGGTTCCTTTTGGCACCAATTTGTGAAAATCGCTCTTTACCCAATTTGGCATCGATTCTCGGTCTATTATTCCATTGGCATTATCCCCTCTGATGGTTCCTTCATATTGGCATCCGCCCTATGGTGCCATTGGCATTATTCCCTCTAATGTTTCTCTCACTTTGCCATTTTCCCGCCCCTCCCCTAAAGTGCTCCGTCCTCCGCCACCAAAGTGATCGGCATTGACTGGACGAGGAGTAAGCCCGTGCTCGGCGTAGCCGCCCTTCTCTGCCCCGTTTTGGCCACACTTTCCGCCTTCGGTCTTTTGCTTTGGATGGGCTCTCTGTACAATGCCATTGTCAATGTGTCTCCGTTTATTGTTCTTTGTAATCTTTCATTTGTTTTTTTAAATCAGTGCCTAATTTTCCTTAAGGTGTTGGCATTGACGATGCCTTTCTGATGACCGCCGCTTGGCATCGCACCGACCCCACATTGAAAACTGAGCGACGGATGGCCGAAACGCTGGCGGAAGCAGCGGTGGCCATTTCTATCACGTCATTTACCGATATGGTACTCAACAAGTGTTCAAAATCATACCAAATGGTTACAGTAGTCTAAGACTACCGTTGCGTTTTCTACAGTAGCCAGAATACTGTCACCCTTACCCCTCCCTCCGCTTTTTGCCATTCTTTCCTTTTTCAGCTTTCTTTTGGCATCGGCTGTTTCACCACTCTTCCGGTGGTCCGTCTCTTCTGTCTTTACACTTTCTTCGGCATTTTCTTCACTTACCTTTACCAAATCACTTACTTTGCCGCCGTGATGGCTTTTGCCGGCCAAATGGAACAGTCGGGCACTCATTCGCTTCTCTTTGGCATTCGCACACTCCGTCCCGAGGAGGCAGGTCGCACCTTAGTTGGCAGTGCAATTAACTCATTAAGTTAGGGTTCTTTGTGTTTTCAGATAGTCGCTTCAAGCGATGGATGTTGGCCGGATCTGTGCCGGGGGAACAAAACGGAGAAGAGACGAAGCCAAACGAGGCCAACGGGGAGAAGCATTTGAACACGGACCAACAGAGGGTGGAGGGGACGGAGGACGCAAAGAAAGACTGGGTTGGCATCTGAAAAGAATTTGCAATGGCGTAATGTCCGTTTTCCTTTAGAAGGACCATCGGTCGTATTGCGTTCATCAAAACCAACAGACCTTCGCCAATCGGTTCCTTTTTTTGACCCCCCCCCCCCCCCTCCGGCCATTTCACTTTTCTTTTCACTGCTTTTTTAAGGCTTTTCCGAGAAGTCTACGGGCCTTTTTTGCTGAATAAATGCACAAAACTGTACGTTTTGCTGTGCTATGTGCTGTTCCTTCTGTTCGCTCTGCTCGGCGTTTGGCAAATTCGCGAGGGTTTAAATCCGAAGAATTTGATCAGACCGAGGCAAATTACTTTTGGACATTGGCTGACCGTTTTAACCGTTTTTTTCGCTTTTTAGCTTTTATTTGACCGATTTTTACGAACTCATCGAAGAGACTTTTTGGCAAGAAGGCATTTTTCCTTCGTTTTTGTCATTTTAACCATTTAATCCCCGAAGGACTTCAACTCCAAGTGTTGGTGAACAATCCGCCCGATTTGTTCAACCGAACTGAGCGAAAGCGACTGGACGAATTGGTCAACGCCTTTGAGGACACAAAATTCACAATGAGACACAATGCCACAATGTTTTGGCTGAACGAATTCGAAGCGCAAATGGAAGAGGAGCAGCGGACACAGAATATTTCATTTCCAAAAACGTAAAATGCAATTGAAGGAAAGCGAGGGATAAAAAAGTGCCAAAGGAGTGACGAATGGTACGAGAGGTGCGGCGAATGGCTATTGGTGGCAGGGGGACGCCGACTTTGGGAGTTGGACATGGACTGGGGACAAGCGCGGGCAGAGGAGGGCGGGATGGTGCCACGCCTCCGGGCATTCCGCTTCCAAATTGGACTGCGCAATTATCGCACGCCAACGGACCATACAAATGGCACGGCAAATCTCAAATTTAATTGTTGTTTTGATTTTGGCATAATGATAGGTCTCGGGGGGGAGGGGGTGGGATCGATCGAACCCACGGGTACAGGTCGTTTGGGCGCCAATAACGTTTGGGCGCTGGAGTTTTTTTATTTAAAATTTCGTTTGTGAAACTTTTTTTTTTTGGAGATTTTCGTGCAGCCCTCCCTGCCTGTGACCCTGTAAAATGTTCTGTATGGTGGCCCCCTTTTTTCGAAAAAAAACCAATTTATTTTGAAATAAAATATTTTTGGAATCCAATTCTTACATTCAATTCTTTCCATTGCGAACCCCGGACTCAAATTCGAACAAAAAGTTGAAAATTCGAAATTTATTACGCAACAAAATGGACTCATGCACAAAAATTGTTGACCTTTGGTTCAAAAACTGGTATGGAGTTGGCAATGGGAAGAATTGGGTGTCAGATTCGGATTCTCCGACCCTGAAAACCCAATAATCAATTTTATTTAAAAAACGAAAAGAAATTTTTCGAAAAAGGTGGCCGACGACCATCTGCGGGAATACATATTACCAAATGTTCCTTCTCCCGTTGGGTTAAAGGACTGGCATTAATTTTAGAAATTTTCTGTGTTATTGTCTTACATAAACACTTTCCTCGTATGGATCTGATCAATCACCGCTCTCGGCATTTTAACAGCCCAACATATAGCTTCTTCATTATTTTTCATTAACTCTTTTAAGGCTGTCGGCTAATGCGTGCCATTGCCGAGCAGTTTACCGAGTTCAATGTGACCACTTTCCACGAGTATTACCCATTTGCTGATCAGGTGGCGTAAAATATCAAACAAATACAGTATCTATCAAATTCATCTTACCTGTGCCTACAGTATTTGGAGTTGAAACCGGCCCTCTTTCGGTTGGTCATTGGTCATCCTTTGCTCTCTCAACTCACTCCCCCCGACAGGAACTGCTTGCTGGCCATGGTCTGCATGATGCTCGTCTCCTTTCTGATGATCCCCAATTGGCACGCCGCTTTTTTGGTTGGATTTAGGCAATTGACATAATAACAACCAATCACAGAAACCAATCTTTTCAGATTACCGCGGCAATCGCTTCAATTGACATCGGTAAAAAATGATCATTTAAAAGGCCAAAACAATAGCACTTTCCCTTTGCCTTTCCCCATTCCTCTTACATTCTGATTTGCCTCAGGTGTCCTTGGCTATATGTCTTTGTGGGGAGTGAACCTCGAAAGTTAGTTCAATTTGTACCATTCTTTCAGATCACATTTTAACCCCTTTTCCTTCCTTAGGCGTATCTATGATCACCATTGTGAGTTGTTTGACTTTGCTGTTTTGTGTTTGTTATTATTCGCAATTCGCTCGCTTCTGTTATTGTTCAGATTATGTCCATTGGGTTGGTTGGTTTGCTTTTTCATTTGATCAGTCCCATCGATGGGCTTTTTGGAGGGCATTAGCATTAAGTATTTAACAAATAAATGATTTGGCCCTTCTTCATTGGCCAATCTGTTGAGTTCCCTTCCATTTTTTGGGTTCTCCGTCGATTTGTCTGCTCACATCACTTACGCTTTCGCGAAAGCCCCTAAGGAACTCAGTGCCGACGAACGCGCAATTGCCGCCCTGGAAACACTCGGATGGCCCGTTTTTCTGGTTAATTAATTAATGGCACGAACAAACCAACCAGCAAAATATTTGACATTTTGAGGGTGCCTTCTCCACCATTGTTGGCATTATGGTCTTAACACTTGTGGATGCCCACATCATTCTGATCTTTTTCAAAGTGATTTCCCATTTTCTGATCGGTCGGATTTCTTTGAATATTCATTCCCTTTTCTCTCAGACGGTGTTTCTGGTGATCACTTTTTCACTTCTCCATGGGATCGTTTTTCTGCCCATTCTGTTGACGGTGGCAATGCCAAACGAAGCAAAGGAAACGGGAGAAAGAAAAGGGCAAAACGATGAAAGAATGGGATAAAAAGCAAAGGATGGAGAAAAAAAGAAAGGGAGAGAGAGGGAAAAAGGAAGTGAAAGACAGACAAAGAGAAGGCATCGAAAACAGAGGAATACACGACCAAGAGAACCTGTGAATTTCGATGCATTTTTTTCTTCGATTATGATAGCATTTTTCGGCTGTCCCGGGGGCAGTGCCATAAAAACGAATTGCCAATGTTATCATTTTGTTATTATTTCAAATCCACACGAATCCCATTGACTTTAATAAGTTAAAAAGTTTTTTGACACAAAATGGAATAAATTCAAAAACAGAGAATACCGTTGTGAGATACAGCATAAAAAGGATGAATATGCAAATTGCCACAACACTTATTCGTATTTTATGTCATTTCGACTCACAACTTCAACTTCTTTTGTTTGTCAAGCAATTCGGCGGCAGAATTTTGCAACTGAGTCAACTCGTTCGGCTTCAGCTCTTGCTTTATGATGAAATTGATGCCATTGGCGCCAACGACGACGGGCAACGAAAGGAAGACTTCCTCCTCAATGCCATGGGTACCCTTGGGAAAGGGACGTTAGAGGCACTTTTATAAACAAATGGCCAAATTAACTCACCTGAACATTTGTACTAAGTGCAAAAACGTTGCGACTGTTCGCCATTATGCTTTGCACAATAATTGCAACAGAAAGTCCAATGGCCCAACTAAAGAAAGTCATTAATGAAATAATTACGACACGTGAAATTCGGAATTTGAATTTCTGATTCTACTTTTATTTTTTTATTTCTATTGCACGTAAATATGGGAAACCCCGATTTTCGTTAAAAATGTGTTGGTTACGGTCGGTATCAGAAGAGAGAGATACTTGCCTCGTGTACCCCTTCAACTTGATGATGTCGTAAGCGCTGTCCACCACTTTTTGATGAACTTCCTTCTCCCAATTGGTCGTCTCGCTTTGCCCGTTCAACGGAGACAAACTGACGCCCGCCACATTCACTCCGCTCCATACGGCAACTGAAGAGATGGACCATTTGCCAAAAAAGAATTAAATTGTTCGCATTCATTTTATTTGCTTTCCATGTGGGTTGACTTTTTTGAGCCTCTGTTTTTGGGTTCTTTTTTTCTTAAATTTGTAGACTTTTTTTCCCTTTAATCAAAGCTTTTGAAGTTTAAAATATTTTTGTGGGGGGGGGGGCAAACGGCGAAGGAAATGATATGCGTTCATTGCTTCATATATGATAAATGTTATTATTTTGTTCCTTAAAAATACCGCTCGAGTCCCCATGCTCTCCGATGACATAGGCGTGACAATTAAACGGTGCAATGTTGAGACGCTCAGACAACAAAAAGCGAAAGCGTGCCGAGTCAAGGTTAGTGCCGGAGCCAAAGACACGCTCACTGAGGGGGGGGGGGGAGAATGAAAAAGAATAAGAATAAATAGACATGCGAAAAGAAAGACAGACAACAGAGTAAAGAGAGAAAGAAAAGAGAGAGAGAAAAAATACCGAGGCAGCCCGGAGAGTTTCCAAGTAACGTAAGTGAGCACATCAACTGAAAAAGAACAAAAATGAACGGGAAGAAAGGGAAAGGCATCATAGGTGGAAATTCAAAAAATATTTTTAAAAATGCCCCCGAGGAGTACGTACTCCTCCCCTGTGTCCGTCCCTTGTGTTCCATGTTCCACCTGGGTTGGAAACGACCAAAAGTATTGTGTCGGGAGAGTAACGGACGAGTTCCGGCACAATCCCTGAAATTCGGTTGAAAAATACAATTGCACTTTGGCATCGGCACAACACAAGTACCCTTGAATATCTCCACATTGCGTTCGATAAGACTCAGACGCGACTCGCCATCGCGCTGACGGCAACCGGCCGTTATCACACAAACTTTTGAGCCGGCAGTGGCCGAATAACCATCTGAAAATGGCACTCATCGAGTGACAAAGAAACGGCATATATCATGATCATTAGTCCCACTTTTTAAAGTTCTTCAGAGACTCAAAAAACATATTTCTGGGGTAACTTGTGGCGCTGATCTCGAACCTGACCTCTGTTTCGGCCCATCTCGAACCCGAATCCACGCATTCACGGTGTAATAATGGGAAATTTGGTCAGCAAGGTTGTCGAATGCGATGAGTTTTTTGAAAATAAGACAAATTGCTCGAATTCGGGTTCGAAATGGATCGAAACGGAGATCAGATTCGAGTTCAGCACCACAAGTTGCCCCAGAAATGTTTCTTGAGTCTCTGAAGAATTTTTAAAAAAAGGTGGGACCAATGATCTTGACATATGCCCAAAGAAACAACAGATGAACGTACCGATGCTGGCATTCACCACGACCCCTTGGCGAGTGAACGCGACGCCATGCTGTAAATCCATCACTTCGCCCAACAGTTTGTCCTTTTGCACGTCACAGAGAGTGATTTCGGACGCAATGTTCTGAAAATGACGGTGAAAAAGTTTCTTTATTTAGTCTTTTTGAGCTTTCATTAAGGGAATATTTGGGACATAGTCTCAAAATAGCACCTGTTGGAGAATGCTGTAAGCACAAGCCATACCGACCTGAAAATGAGTGTAATACTGAAATGGAACACAACAAAAGTCAACGGATGTTCGACTTGCCTGCCCAACGCCAACAATTGTGACTTTGTTGTGCGGAGTGTTTTGTGGTGCAGCGACTGGCATAAGAACACGGGCAATGGCACCATCCATTCTAACAATTTAAGCTGTGTAAACTAGGAAGAATAAGCCTACAAAAAAAAGGATTTGTTTTTCGCCCAATTTCGAAAAATTGCTTATAATGATTCGAAGGGTATTACCCCAACTCGTTTCAGGCCAACTCGTTTTTACCCCAACTCGTTTTTTACGTGTTATAAGTAGGGATGCAGAAAATATGGAGTAAAAATCGCGAAATATGGCCATAAAATATGGTCTTAAAATCGCAAAATATGGACATAAATATGGAAAAATGCCAAAATATGGACAAATATGGACCAAAATATGGGCATAAAATTTTATCAAAATAGTGCAATTTTTTCAAAAAAATTTAGCGTTGTTTATAATTGCAAATGAGATATATATTTCCAAATTTTGGAGTGAAAACGCATTCGATATCAATTTTTTTGATCAGAAATATAGAAAACAAAATTAGAAAAAATTTTAGAAAAAACTTGAATTTTCTTTATTTTTGAGGGCATTTTTTGATAATTTTCAAGAATTTTTTTTTTCGTTATTGCATTTTTCTCATGAAATTTTCCAAAAATGCCAAAATATGGACATAAATCGCGAAATATGGAAAAATATGGAAAATATGGGTTTAAAAAACCATCCTAGAAGCTTCAAACCAAGCTAAAAAGACGTTTTTCGTGCGTTTCATGCCATTACAAGTTCAGGAAAAAAAATATGGATTTCCATATTTTCTGCATCCCTAGTTATAAGTATAAGGACTGTCTAACCTACCGCTGTCTGCGCTCAACGAAAAATACGGGCAAAATAGGGTTAAAAAAACGAGTTGGGGTAAAAACGAGTTGGCCTGAAACGAGTTGGGGTAATACCATTTTAAAAGGGTATATGAAAAATGCGCATTATAGCAATTCAACGACACGAAAAAACAAAAAATATAAAAGAAGGAACGTATGGAAATGGGAGAGACAGACAGGCAGACATTCATCTTTCTCATTGCTTGACAACACTTTTCCCAACAAAAGAAATACGCTGGCACTCACTGAGAAAGCAAAGAACGACACAAAGTACTTGAGCATTCGTCGCGTTCCCCCCACCCCCCACACTCGGCTGAAATGGAGGAGTCAAATTTCAAAAAGGACGCAAAAGAACGGCTTGCCTAAGAAATAAAAGGCACTGAATTGTATGGAATATTTTGTTTTTTGAAATTGGATTATCGGATATTGGAGAATTGTTCTCACAGAGTCAACGGGTTCGGAGTGAGGTGCTCACCCAATTATGAACCAAAAACGACGACCCTATCAATAAAATGAGAACTTTAATACTGAAGAAATCATTTTTAATTTCAATATGGTAAGCTGCAAATTTTCATGAGAAAGAAGTAAAAAAAAGAGGGAGTTAGTATTTGCAAAAATTATGAGGGTGATTGGAAAAAGAAACGAGAAAATACAATACAATATATATTGTTAAGTGTTTGTATAAAGATACATACGGTGAATGTACATGCGTTGTTAAGTACCGTAGTAAGTATCTTACTTCCTTTGCCCTGACTACGATTCATCCGTCAGCCTTCTCTACCCCCTGTTCTTTCTCCATGTCCTCCTCCTTTTTTGCCTTTTCTCTTCTCGACAATGGCTGACCAATCGTGCCGTTTGCCCTTCGGCTGAACACCAAATCCTGCCGGGGCTTCTCCCGCGCGAAAATGTAATCCTTCTCCGCCCCAATGTCTTCTCTTTCCGCTCCCTCTCCATTTTTTAATTCCTCCGTTTTTGTGCCACTTTTCTCTCCTTCTTTTGGCAGCGGAGGCATACGAAGTTGATGCCCTTCGAAGGGGTCGTCCTCTCTTTTCTCGACATAATCAATTTGGAACTGTTGGTGCAATTTTGTGACGTTGTTCTGAAAAATGACCTAATTGGTGGCATAATTGTTTTCCCAATAAACTCATCTTTTGTCTGTCATTTTTATATTTTTTAAAAATTCAAACAAAGAATATACTATTTTTTGTTTTTCGCCTTTTCCGCCTATAAAAGTAACACCTGCAATAATTTGACGTTTTTGTTCCTAGTACCAGTGGACATTGCAGCATCTTTTGTAGAATAATTCATTCGCTTTTTGATATAAAATGGATATTTTGGCCTTCAAATATTCAAAGTTACCAATTCCGACCATTCCCTGTTAATTTTCGATAGTCGTTTGTTTTCTGCTTCAAGATGCAATATCCGTTTTCTTTGGTCTTTAAAAATTAATTTTGTTTTTTCAGTTGTCTTTTGAGTCAAACCTTCGCTTTGTTTGGCAAAATGCTCTCTTTGCTCATCCAACAAATGCTCTATTTTCTCTTTGTGCCGTGTTATCACTTCAATTTGCGTTTGCAATGAGTCCAATTGAGAAAGTGTAAAAGTGAGCCGCTGTTCAAGCTGACCAACTTCAACCGACGACTGATTTCGTTGTGAATTGGACCAAAGGAAGAAGATAAAGACGATGGAGAGGAGCAGCAAACACTTGCAGAGGAGACGGACGAACGGACCACTCAATGGCACCATTCCATGGCAATTCCGCGACGCGGGAAATATGAATAAATGTCGAATGGAATTGCAATAGCCAAATATTAGTAATCTTATAATTAGCAATGATAATGAATGAAAAATTTAATTACTTAAATAGGCGTTATGTCATTTAATCTCTAATTGTAAGACGGTATTACCATTCTATTTTTTCGTTAGAAATTCACGGGTGGTTTACAACCCAATTTGTTGTGACAGAATAGACGAGATCCTATTCACAAATCAACATTTATTTTCCTTTAATGCCGTTAGTTAAATAATCAAACGCAATTCTTTCATAGTGCCCTTCTTCTGTCTTCGTCCGTTCCTAACATTTCCTTTTTGATGCTTTCTTCATAAAATTTGTCAAGACGGGCTTTCTCCAACAGCAGCGTTCTTTGGTGGGATCGCAGTCGGCTGATCAGACTCAGCAGCGCCCTCTCTTCGTGCTGTAAAACGGTCAATTTGCGCTGAAGTGCTTCTTCAGATTCATCTTAAAGGCGCGAGAAAATGTTAATGTATGAGAATAGTCTTATTTGCTATCATGGTCCCAACTCGGCTTCCGTGTAAGCTTCAGATAACATTAGCCTATTGTACGAACCGCCATGACTTCCCGCAACCAAAGAAGGAGCCAATCTCTCCCCCGCACCCAAATAAAAATAATGGTTTGTCCCTTTCCCCATAAAGGCCCCATCCCGAAACAATTCTGATTACGGGCCTGGTGCAAAAACTCCACGCAGTGTTAATCTAACATGATTTCCATCTTACAAAATAAGAACTCATTGTCAGTAAAACTATTTCGCATGGCGCCGTTCTTGAAAAGCAAACACAAATTTCTCACCCAACTGGTCACTTAATGCATTCGCCTTCCGAGCTTTTAATATTTTGCTGAATGTTCGCACGATTTCTTCGTTAGTTGTTTTTTCAGCAGCGGAGGAGGTGCTCGGTAACGAATAATCAGTATTCATCAGTAACTGAAAAATAAACAAACGAATAGAATTTGTTGTAATAGAAAATGGTATGTGCAAAAGGATTAAACAAAAACTTATTAAAACAAATAAATTAGTATTCGACAATTTACCAATTTTTGACAAACCATTTGAAAATCATAGACAAATAAAATAACATTTTAATTGCAAGGTCATATAAATATAATATCTTTTACCCAAATGTTTAAAAGAGCTACAATGTGTTGTGTCAGATAATTGTGAAGATAAATTAAATAAGATTTGATAACTAATAAGGTTCAATCTAAGGAAGGAGGTCCGAAATTAGAAGCATGTCTCCATTATCTCACTGACAAAAATTCTTAAAAATTTACGCGATAAATAAGCCTTGTCGAAAAGCAATGCTTGATCATTTATCTCGGACTTTGTTCGGCCATCTGTCCATTAATGACTTCGTTCACAATAACTTTGCACTCCTCCAAAATTGGTTCAAGCTGTGCCGACATTGAGCAAAGAATTCCCATATTAGCACTTGAAGACGCCATAATGAACACGGCAAATATACCCTTCTTGAGCAAAACCACCTGAGAAACGAAAGGAACCATTTTTGAAAATTAAAACTGAATATATTGCCATTCCGTCCATTGTCACCTGATTCATTTCGTAGCGAAACACCCAAAATTTCTGTCCACCCATTCCCAACTTTTTGGCCTGTTCCACGAGAGTGTTATATGAAATTGAATATTGGGACCGATTCCGTATCTGAAAAAATAAATAAAACAATTTATGTGTTCCCAAAGGAATGCGTAACCTCTTCGCCCGCACTGACAATTGGAACTCCGTCTCCGTCAAGGATAAGGATCGAGTGGACATCCGGAGTCAATTTGATCAAATTCTCAAGAGAACTAATTATTTTCAAAGTCATCCTCGCATTGCTAAATCAATCAAACAAATTGTAAATGTAAAATAAATGGTAACGAATAAACCGACGACCAATGGAACGTAAAAATTGAAAGTACTTTAATGATTATACAAATGATTTCATACCGGAAAAAATAATCGTTTAGTCTTACAAAGAAAATCGTAGAACATTTCAGTGCGCTTCTGTTCTTTCAGCGACGATGATGCTTCCTCTCACTCAGCTTTCTGTTCGTCTCCCGACTTGACGATCTGCGATGTTTGTGTCGTTTGTCCGCCTTGCGCTTTTCCTCCTTTTTGCTCTTTTTTCGATGTTTTCTATCTTTTTCAGTATCAGATTCTTGGTCAATGTCAGCCTTCATTATCTTCCTGAATTTTGATTAATTTTTTAGCCAATTATTATACTTAAGCGAGCGCCCAGTTAAAATTCATTCCCATTACTTCATCAATTTTCGGCGTTTCTTATCACTCAGTTCTTTTAGGAAGGACTCAAAAGTTTTTTCCTCTTGTCCATCAAGTGACGTCATTTTCTGCAGGATATTGAAAATGGGTATAAATTGAAATTGTGATTTCAAAAGGTGCTGACTTTTATGTGCTCATCCGCCCGAAGACCGACCAAAATGCCAGTTTTAAATTTCAAATTGTGCTCCTCGCGCATGTTCACCAACAGTTGTTCCTGGTCGATCGGTTCAGCTTTTTTCTCCTCTTCTTCTTCGCCCTCTTCCTCTTCTGACGAGTAATGTCGTCTCTTCTTTTTCTCCTCGTCATGGCTTTTTTGCACCTCTATTTTCACTTTAATTTCCACCTCCTCTTTCGCAACGATTTCGGAGACGATTTTTGTCTTCTTTTCGGTATTCAAATCACGAATAATGTCGGAGGGATTGTTGGCATCTGAAAAGAAGATAAAAAAATAAATCGAAAATGATGGTTATTATAAAAAAAAAATGGTATATGAATTGCACAACTCACAGCCATGATCCTCCGCATTCCCACTCATTCCGTACAACGGACATTCACGGTCAGTGTTCAAATGACCCCAAGCGCGACATTTAACACACCGCACATTTCGAACCTTTAAAAAAAATTTGTTAAGACAATTTATATATTAAAAGAGGCTTTAATAATGGAGAATTCGAACGTCTGTTGCTTTGCTTCCCCTTCACCTGAATTCCGAACGGTTGGTCCTGAATGAGCTCGTTTCCTTTAGCCCATTCTTCTCGCGGTGCATTATATTTCCTCTGCCATTCAAACTTCGGCTCCGGTCCTTCTTCCTTTTTCTTGTTTATTCCAGCAGGCGCGTCGTACATGAAAGAAAGGCCCAACCGTGCTTTTTCATCACCAAGAAGTGCCCTTAAAGGAGGTTTTAATTTTTTGGTTTTAAACCATAAAATAATTATTCCTATACTAACTTATTGTTAAGAATTTCTTGCTCCTTCTCATATTGTACGCGTAGTTCATCTTGTCTTTTTCTCTCTAAATCATTTTTCTGCTCGGCTTCCCATTTCTGTAATTTTTAAAATTACATTAAACTGATCCAACCAGCGTAATTACCCTTTTTAAGTTCCACCACGCACTTGGGTGGAAGTCCTTCTTGGACATAAAGTTTTGGAATCCTTTCCCCATTGTTGACGCCTTTAGTCGAGTTGTTGTTCAAGTACAATTAGGTAGCTCTTCTAAATTAAAAATTAGTCATTTCAGGCAGCAACAAAATTCTTCCGAAACTCCATGGACACAAGGGAAAACTTTGTAAGTACTTTGCTAAAAATTTTCTGTTATCATGCCGCACCCGCAGGCAAGTGAAAAACCCGGAGCGGGAGGTTTCATTGCCAGCGGGTTCATTTCCACGAACTTTAGAACCTCATCTTTTTTATTACTTGATCAAATTCTGGTATCATTCGAAAGACCAATAAGAGCTCTATTAGTTCTTTAAAAATCAAAAAAAAAATTGTTTTATAAAAAAGTTACAATTCAAAACTCATAAAAATCCTGCCCTTTTCTGACTTTTTTGCAAATTTCAACTTAAATCTTTTTGGCCAGTTATTAAATCGCTTAACAATGTCTTAATTAAAGCTTCATAACACATAGAGCATTCGAATGGTATCAAGATTGCAGATTTTAGCAAGTAAGAAAAAAATGAGGTTCTAAAGTTCGTGGCAATGAACCCGCTGGCAATGAAACCTCCCCTACCCGAAAAAACACTCTTTACCAATTTGGCGTTTTGCCATTTCACAAAAAAAAGTAACGGAATTGTGCTTTCTTTATTTTTTTTGTAGTACCGGCGCATCACAACCGCTATGAAAACATCTTCAAAATATTTTTCAGAAATTTAGTTTAGAATTTACTACTTTATATGGGGGGACTTCTGTATTGCAAGGTTTATGGCACCGATGGAGTACATTTGTAAGAAAAATACTTGTATATTTTATTTTGATTTCATTAATCTTTTAGTGTCAAGGTTGAAAAGGAAAAGTTCACACTTTACTGGCTTCGCCAAAATTATATCAACCCAAAACAAAAAATGGATACGTTCTTGGCTTATGACGGTAATATAGTAATATTTTTTACTAGTTTATCAGGCCTTTTTCGACATACCGAGATATCATAAGTATATTCAATTTAAACCCGCCTAATAAAACTTTTTTTGAAGATTTGTCCGGTGACAGAGTTCTTCTTAGTAACGAAAAGGAGTTCGAATTGATGATGGACACGATGGACGACATTGGAGCAAATATGGTCAAATTATATGTGGCTAAAACGAGTTAGTTTGAATTTTCTAAATTATTTGTCTCAATTATTTGGTTATTTCAAAAGCAAATATTGGCCCACTTATTTAAAAGTCGCAAAAAGAAAAACTTATGAATCCTAAACTTGGGGTTGTGGCTTCTACAATTTTTGTTTCTATTGTTACCAAAAATGTAGGCCTTCTTCGATCATAGAAAGTTATGGCTCAAGAAAGTAAGGGTGGTTGGTTGATTGGTCTCAAAAGTGCATCAGAACCAACTTTTTTCTATTATATAGAAAGATGTAGCACGGAATAAGCGTTTGTATAATAGGTATTTTATGCTCATTCCAGTGTATACAGTTTGTCTGTAGGTTCTCCTTTCAAGAGTTATTCCCTTGAATCCATTGTTTGTAGGACCATATTTCACTAAAAAATAAAGGAGCCTAATTATTTTTAGTCTTCTAATCTTTGTAAGAACTTGAACTATATTTAGTTTAAGGAAAGAGAGCTGCTTCTGAAGGCAAGCATTCCAAAAACCGTGAATTAATCCGAGGAGGTTCCTTTGGAATTTTCAATGCCAAACGTTTAACGGGCTTTGACAAAGTTGGGAGGGCAACAAATGCAGTGAGTTTATAAAAATAGAAAATTATCATCAATTATTTAGGCAAATTTAGGATAAGGCAATCGCCAAGACCTTGGTCAATGCCTACAAAACATTTCTAAAATTGGACCATTGCATTCCTCTAGATATCGCTGAAATTCATGTACGAATCGGCGAATTGCACAGCAATCATTATGCTTACTTCTTATTTAGGCTACCTGGGGCAAAGGTTCGGTGAAGGTCGTCTGTACTGGAAAAATTGGCCACCCCGACATAAACTTTCTTTTCGACAAGCAAATTCTCAAACAGCTCGAAGATGAACCGCAGAAATGCGCATGGATTGACTTTGAGAAATATGAGGCCTACATTTTTCACTTCGAAACGGCGAAAGACGCGGCGGAATTTTGTTACGAAATTGTTGAAAAGAAAGGGTAGCCAGGCAATGGATGTGCAATCGTGCCTCGTTTAACTAACATGGGATCTCTGATTAAATTTACTACTTTTGTATTTTGTTGTTTGTCAAATTTTAAGCAAATTGATAAAAAAGGTTTATCATCAACAGAAAATTCGATCAATCATAACAGATGCTAAGCAAATAGCGACCTGAACAATTTGTCCCTCATTTCGTCTGTCCATGGGATTCGTTCAGGAGTAGCAGGGAAGAAATTAACCAATTTCGGAATTTCCACGTAACGGATTTTTCGTCCTTTCGATGTTTTTGTGTTCTGCTTCTTTTTAATGTTTCGTTTCAATGGCCTGCAAAAAATCAAACCCATTTATTTAAAGAAAAATTTGTTAGATAAATAAATGAACAATGTAATTTTCCAACCCAAAAAAATAGAACAAGTGAATAATTTTGTCATTCTTTGATCACTTAAGAAGAGACCATTTCAGCTGATCCTTCGCCGAGCCCAGCAGCGACATCCCAACTTGGGAAATGCTTTGCTCTCCGAATGCCAATTCGTCCGGTTTAATCGCACAACGGGCGACCACTGACTGAGGGTCGGTCTCCAGAATGATGCTGAATCTCGGAATTATAAACAATAAAATCCAAAAAATGGACGAACCCATCATCGCAAATTTCGTCCATAATCAGAAAGGCCATATCAATATGCTCAAACAAAGCCTTTTTCTCCACATTTTTGCGAAGAATTGTTGAAAAAGCTTCGTAAAGACAATTGAGAACACTTTGCAGAACTAATTCATTCTCATGCGCACTTCCGACCACATAGAAAAACAAATCAACGTTATAACGATAAAGACAAACGAGGCCATCCAGAAGGATTATGTCCGCTAAATGGCATTGGGAGAAACGCTTATCAATGGACGAAAAATGAGGCTCTTAATGCAGTTTAGGCCTTATCAAATTTATGTTACATTTGCATCTAAAGAAACCCAATTTATAATTTTCCGGATCTCTGATAACGAATCCGGAAATCCAATTTCAAACCCTATCGATTCCAAACCAAAAGACAAAAAACAGCATACAATATACGGAAACACTTTGTTTGGGGATTACAATGTTGCTTTTTAAATTTCTGGTATCAAGTAAAGCGATATGTATCCATGTGAACGAGTGCCATAAAACTGCTGTTTCTCTGTGATTTTCGACTATCGAATTCAGATTCGGGATTCTAGATAGCTTCAAAAAAAATTGATAAAGCCTAAACCGCATAAGAACCAAAAAGGTTACCATTTGCTTTATGAGTTTTTTGGAAAACATTCTTTTCAAAGACACTCTGCTCCTTTTCAAGGGGAAAAAGTTGTTTGTCGTAATACTTTGCCATTATCCTCTTCCCATCCTGGTCAAGAATAAGAATTGCTTTGACGCTATACAATGAAGAAGAGTCGAAGTCCACCATTTGCCTCCTAAATTTTTTATTAGTATCACCGTATTAACTGACAAAAAAAAATATAAAATAAAGTAACAGTAAACTCCTCTTTAACGGTTAAATAAACTGCTGGCAGTCTTTGTTTGCTATTTGCTTTTAGCGCATTATTTTATGGCATGGTGTAATATCGGTTCAAAATTTTTAAAATTTAATGTTTTCCCTTTTCCCCAAAATTTTAGCCTTTTGTCAGTCCCGGTTGGTCGTCGGGTCCCGATTGAAAATAATGGTCCCGGTCCCGCCTTTTCTCGTTTGGCAATACCCGGTCCCGAAAATTCGGTCCCGTCCAACTCTATGTGCTTTCGGATACTTCGTTTTAACTCCGTAAATTTAGGCAATTTGACTTTTGAGTTCAATGTTTACAAAATGATAATTGTGTCTTAAACTGTTTCCTTCCTTTTGCCTTTCTTTCTTTATTCATTCTTTCATTTTCTTCTTATTCTTCCTCCTCCTCATGCCAACAGTCCAATTGGTTCGTCCTCAATCCCACAGGCATTGACCCCTCTAGCAAAGTTGAGATAGCCGTGCTCCTGCCCCCATTGTTGTCCCCAGCTGTTTTTCACTATCCAATATTTCTCCCCAAAAACATTTTCTCCATAGCCCACCACAAGCATCGAATGGAGTCCAACGACCTGTAAACACTTAATAAAAGGATAATCAAAAGGAACGAACCCGAAATTGGCAGTCAAAGTCTGAAGGACGGTAAATGCCCGATTTATACGGTTTCATGTCGGGAGGAACCGAAATGCCTGTAGAAAAGCAAATAGCATTGATTCTCGGCACGAATATTGCTGAAACACTGACCCACGTTTATTGGCCCAAAATTAAGAAGCCAATCGATCATCGATTCTTCGTCAGGGTTAATGAATACGGCAACATCAATTTTGGTCAGATTGCGATTGCCCTCGTGCAACATGCACACATTCTGACGCTGTGCCAAATACGGATATTCCTCCTCCGTTTCTAGTCCGGTATCGTGGATGAACCTGTGTTGTTTGCGATTGATTCATATTTGGCACAATTTGAAAGTGCCAACTCCGACCTGAATGCCTTGTCCACATTGCCCCCTTTGCATGCGTTGTTCGCCAAGTTGCAGTCGAGCAGCTCCTGCTCCGACAAACTGCGCAACTCTCCGTGCGCAACTGCGTATGCCGACTCCGTCGTCGCCACCGATGCAAATGCCCAGCACGAGCCGCACAAACCTTCGCGGGTTAATTGAGGTGTTAATTTGCTAATTGACCCGCTCATTTGCCTTCGGCCTATTTTTCGTTGGTCCCTTACCTTGCGCTTTCACTGGCGTCACTACGCCCTTCTCGCGCCAGTCGAAGTGCGTTGGCTGATCACCGCTTCTCTCTGCGGAGAATGTCCTCTTCAGCATGGCGGGGTCAAATCTGCGAATGAACTCCGCCTTTTTACGTTCACCGGCGGGGCCAAGCGGACACAGCATTTTCTATTAGCATAATTAATCACCGGTTAATTGGATTGCTCTTTCTTTTGTTACCCTCCCCCTCCCCTCAAATTACGTTTTGCCATTCTTCCTCCGCCATGTCCGTCATTCCGTTCACCCCATACGTAGCATTTTGACCACGTCCCTTTGCCACCGCATTAAGCCGTTCAATTTGACGCAAATTTCGCCGAAAGATTTCCATTTTATTCCATCGTTCACTATTACTTGTCCATTTTCTTGCAAATCTTAACTTTTTACAATTTTTATTTTACAACTTTCTTCTTATTTTTTACTTTCTTTCAAATTGTTCGAATTGTTGGCGGACTTTCGCTTCGTCAAATATTTCCCCGAATGGATAATCATTTCGCGGTTCGATTTGGCAATTTCGAATTAAAAAATTAATGAGAGAAGGGAGAAAACTAAAAATGGCATAATTTGTGGCATTTTAGGGCGGGGGGCGAAGCGGGAGACGAACAGAATGAGCAGAACACCGCCGATGGAGAGAAGCGCGAGAGAGAGCATAAAAGTGAAGAGGACCTTCGCATGCGCTTTTCGAAAACTGAACGAAAATGCCAACTTCAAAAGTGCCAAAAATTTCCGACCTTTTGCATTTGGATGTGCCGTTTTCAACTGCTTCTAAAGTGTTGCCATTGTCAGTATCTGCCGACTTTAAAATCAAAGGCTCAACGGACATAGACAGACTCCGAATGGCCATTGGGTAATATTTGGACGCACAGCAACAGAGGGCCAATGAATGAATTTGCAGAAATTTATTTGGTAAATCGGAGACGAGGAAAATGGGGCGGGGAAGACGAGACGAACGGGGAACGGAACAGTGATAAGGGGGGGGGGGAAAGGGAGGGCAAAAAATGGGAGAGAGGGGGGGCGGGAGAGAAAGGGAGGGAGGGAAAAGGAATGCCAATGGGACAACGGAGCAAAAGAATGATAAAAATAGAAGTGATTGCTGCATGAGACCCTCCCGAGAATCGAAACTGAGAAAGAGCCGAGACAAATTCGATTGTGTGGAATTGAAGAAGCTCATTCTCTTTTTATCCAATTGGCAATACATCAAATTTTATCATTAAGTGACAAAAAAATATATAATTAAATCTGAAAAGAGGCGACTTGACGATGCGCCATCCCTGTGAAAAATGCAGTCACTGATCGACCGGTGAGTGCCGAAAGTCGAAAGGGCATAAACACGCATTTCAGACCGGCGATCCGTTTTTGTTCTCATTAAGCATTTCACTGTGGAATTAAAATGTGTCATAACTTGAATATAGGCAAATTCAACAAAACAAAAGTCAACTAATCACAATTGTTTCGGTAAATTTGTTACGGTAATATACCTACCGTATTTCTTCTAATAGAGCTTCCCCCCCCCTTCAATTTTCTCACCCATTTTGCTGCTGCTGTCGTTGTCTCAATTGTTCCTCTTCTCCCTCATTGCTTTTCTCCTCCCCATTGCCTTCCTTTTCCGGACACAATGGCATTTTGCCTTTGGTGCTGTTCAGTCCGTTTTGCGCAGCCCGGCGGTGTCGAGGGAAGGCACTTTCAGGGACGGGAGGGAATTGATTTTGGTTGAGCAGCAGCGATTTGACAATGCCAATTTCGGCATGAACACGGTCAATGTCGGCGGCACCAACTGAAAAAAGAAAGATGCAAAAGTCAAATGATTTATGCCAATGCACGATCAGTTACCGATCAACAAACAAATAAAGTGATCAATCAGAATGACCAAGCAATTTGTCTTGTTAATCAGTGAAATGACCAGACCAATCACTTGCCATGCCCAACCTTACTAAAAAACCCGCGAAATCCGACCCGTCATTTTGTCCATTCAAATTCTGATCAGTGGTGATCACTCACCCGCCCCTTTGGCACCGCCCTGCACCATCATCATCGTCCGGCTGAGCTGCTCGTTCTGTTCCGTCACCGCGACGAGTGTTTGCGTCACCGATTCGGCGATGCATCGCGTGGAATCGCTGAGCCGGTCAACCTAAGTGGACAGTATCACTTAAGGAAACGCTTTAAAAACACTGGGCAAAAAATAAGTCATTGATTGCCCTCCCCTCTTTTGGCTTCTTTTGTTCCCCTGGGCAACTGTCCTTCCGAAGGAGGAATTTTCGACAATGTTTCCGATCCCATCCCTTCCATTTCAATTCGTTTTGGAATTGGGCATACACCCTGGTACATACCATACCTACCGTATACCTCCTACCCTCCCCCCCCCCCGTCTCTGTCCCTGCACCACCTGTTGCTCAAGTCGTTGCATTCGCTCCTCAGCCGGGTCCGGCACATTAAGTAATTGTGGCAGCATCCACGAACGCACAAATCTGTAGACCATATAACCGGCAGTGCCAAAAAGAAGCGCAGAACGGGCCAATTCGACAATGGCACGAGCGGAAGAAGAGGAAGGGGACGACGGAGGAGGCGGCAAAAGGGAAGTGGACGGCATTTGCTAAGGGCAAAGGGGGGCATTCACTTTGGCATTTGAATTTGGCATTTGCATTTGCCCACCTCTCTTCCCTCTGTGATTTCTGCCATTGTCTTTTGCATTGCTTTTTGTATTTCCGCCTCTGTCAGTCCCTTGCCGCGCAAAAATTCGGTCTGTTCATTCATTGGCGTATTGCGAACTCGCGGATTGGCCAGAAACTGTTTGGCAGCGGCGACCATTTCCGAACGGACGAGAGAAGCGGAAGGGGGCGAAGAGACGGCGGATGAGTCACCCTCCGGGGACGAAGCCATTCACGGGCACAATTGTTAACGTAATTAAGCTCAATTAAGAGAGATTTGAAAATAATTAAAGAAAATACATAGGGAAAGAGAAAGGGAGGAGAAAGGAGCACAAAGACCCCTTTCCCCTGCCCTTCCATTGCAATGAATGCTCTCATTCCAATCGATGCGATACCCCCCTCACCTTCTCAACAACATTGGTTTGTGTTGCATGCACAACTCGTTTTTGCTCCGATTTTAGAAAGAGGGGAAGGGGCGGGGGGGGGGGGAAATGGGGAGAAAGAGAGAGGAGGGGAGGGAGAGAGAGATTTGATAAGAAAAGGGCAGGGGAAGGAAGGAACTGCCGACCCAATGGATGGTCAATCATCAGCCGAACAATGCCATTCAAACACTTTTCATTTGAATTATTTAAAATGGCAAACATGCCAACTTAAAAAATAGATTGATTGAAAACGCTGAATTAATCTTTAATTTATTTTTGAATTTTAATAAATTGAAATGGATTTGATGGAAAAAATCAAGTGAAAATAACGAATGGATGGATTTATTTGTTTGGTGATTTGTTTTTGCTTTGACTGGTCATTGAGTGTGTTCTCCCCCTAATTCTGCTGCTGTTCCATTGGACTGCCCAATTCGTTGGCCAATTGTGCCAACAATTGACTTTTCACTTCCATCGGAGAAGAGCGCATCTGCTGCTGTTGGGAATGGTTGAGCACATAAAACTGTTGTTGTTGTTGTTGTTGTTGTTCTGCTTGGATTTGTGCCGAATTTGTGCTGTTCGGAAGGGCGTGCAGTGGCGGCGGAGGCTCCGACTGCCGCGAGTTGGAGCAGTACAACGACTGCTGTCTTGGACGGTAATGATGATGGTCAGCAGCAGCAGCACCAGCGGACTGCACGGAAAATGGAAGGACTGAGTGATTGGAACTGAATGTGTTTGGCCACCTCAGCAGAGCCCACGGACAAACTCATTTGGTGGTGCTGATGAAGTTGGGGATGGTGATGGACAGGCAATGGCACTCCTCCAAAGTGTTGTTGCTTCAAGTTGAGAGTGTACATCGGATTCGGCACCAGAAAAGGGCTCCCTTCCCCTTTGGGCTGTCCCATCAGCACAAAATGATTGTTGGCGGCAGCTGTTTCCGCCGTAATTGCCGTTTGGCCATCATTCGACGGCCCCGCTTCGAATGCGCCGTAATCGCCCGCTTAATTAACCCAATTAGTTATGATGGAATGTGCTCAAATGCTCCAAAAGTCACCCACCCGAATCACTCGTCGGTGTTTCCCCGGCGGGCTGCTGAATTGGGAACAGCAAAAGGTCGTCCAGCGGACATTCAGGCGGAAATTCGGGCATCCAAACTCGACGTTCCTTAAAAAAGGCAATGCTTTTTCGCGTCCAATGGCCCATTTTTTGACCCATTTTGGGCCAATCATTAAACCCCCAAAAGCATTAGTCCTTCATTCGTTCGTTTGACTTTTCCTTTTCTCCCCCGTGTTCACCTGCAAATGGAAAATAAGTTGTCGCAATGCGTCGAACCATTGGTCCTCTTTGCTCGCGTCCAATGTCGCCGTTAGCATGTGCTGGTGCTGCTTTTTGATGCGTTGCGATTGCTCCAACAGTTTCCGCGCGGATGTCGTCCCACTGGCGCCCGCCTTCGATCGGAGTTCGCGCACGCGGCCGCGCGATTCGACGTCGATCAGAATCACAATTGGGGCGTATTGGGCAAGCTGATCGGGGAATAACAATTACGAAGGTGACGATGAATGGACGGACATTTGATCAGAATGGGGGAAGCTGACCCGATCAGTGATCACCTGAAGTCTCTCCACCGAAATGGCACTGACACTCATCACGCAATGCTTTTGCGCTGCCATCACCGCATCGACGGCGGCCAACGGAATGCTGCGCTGAGAGTCGGACGAAGTGGAGGCACTCAATGGGTCGGTGGTGGCGGACGAACTTTGAGGAAATGGGGCGCCGAAACGGAGCGGGAATTTGGAGAGCAAAAGCTGACGGGCAACATCCGCCAGAGGGCCGTAAAGGATGACGGGGCTGAAATGGGAATGGGACGTTAATCAAATTCGAACAGAATCCCAAAGGGAAAAAGTGGACCAATTTGGCAAAAAAAAAAAGTTGGAAAACATTCTAATTAAAATGGAAAATTTGGAATGACAAAATTATCGTAAATTTGGAAACGCACCGATGGAACGCGGGCCTCTTCAGCGCAACGCGTTCGTAAGCAGGCGCCAACAGTTCGGGCGCGTAATTGCCGGTTCCGCTGCCGGCACTTAGCACTTCTTCCGCCGCCGCGTGGTCATTGCCTCCGCCCCCGCCGAATAATTTGCGCGAAGAAAGGGACAACTGACAATTAACAAAAATCACACTTTTTGCTTGGTTAACCAACTCCAAAGCCCACCTTTTTGCGGAACAGACTTTTGCCGAGTGTTCCGCCAATTTGGGGCGGACTCTCCGCGCCTCCGTTTGCCTTTTCCGCCTGCCGTTGCCGTGCCAAAATTGCCTCTGCCGCTTTGGCGTGCGGAATTACGCCCGTCCCCGGCTCCGTCACGCCGCCCTTCGGCTCCGCGTCAGTCGCACTATACACCTGAAAACAGAAAGGACGCGTTAAAATGATGAGACGGAGTAATAAATGTTGCTGTCCACCTTTGTCACTTGCCAATAGCCGGGCGACCCTCCGAAGAGAGTGTCCGTCACGTGGAAAATGTCGCCGGGCAGAAATGCCAATTCGGGCTGTTGTTGTTGCTGTTGAACGCCGTGCGCTTGGCGCCCTCCCGCGCCTCCCCTCTCCGTTGTTTTGTGCGCAAAATGGGTGCGGACGTAAAAATTGTCGCCGAATTTGCCCGTCTTCACTTGGTTGTATCTGATGATGAACAAATAAAAGGAGGGCATTCGAAACAAAAGGAAATGAATGAGTGAAAAACGGTGCTGAAAAGTCCCAAATTTGCCAATTAGGCCCCAAAATATGCTATAAAATGTCAATGCGCTGCTGCTCCCTGCTCACTCTTCCGCCGATGCGTGTTCCACCGTCATGCAAATTGGCTGATCGCCGGTGGCGAGAAGAAAATCGAATGCTTCTTCCCTCGTCACTCCGACCATACTGACACCGTTTACCACGTGAATCCGATCGCCGACACTTAAAGCAACAACAAAAAAAACGAATGAAAAGAAAATGCGCCATCGGACCAATTGCGAACTGACCGAATGCCATTCTTATCGGCCGGCGAATTCTCCTGAACAGCAGAGACAAAAATGCCCGACTGATTGCCTCCGATCACGCGAATGCCAAGGCCATTGGAGCCTTTGCTGAAAGTGATCGAATGCATTTCCCGGGGCTTTCTCTGCTGAAAGGTCGAAACGGAGACGGACGAATGGGGGGCGACGAATTGCTGTTGCTGCTGTTGAAAGACGAGCATTCTGAAGGGGAGTGGCAAGGATGGACTGAGCCAACGTAAAAAAGCGATTTAAAATAAAATAAAAAAGGCCAAGTTTAGCCGGAAAGAAACCCTACAGCAGTCAGAAGGGCATTAACTCACTTTTTCAATGGGTGGGAAAAGAGAGGAGTGAAAGAGGGGAAAGTGAGTGGCAATGGCCCGGATTAATGCCAATGGCAATTTATGGGATGGCCAACCTTTGCTGATCCGCCAAAAATCTTTGCTGTTGTTGCTCATAAGTTGCTGGTTGGCTGATGGTCGGTTGCTGCTGCTGCTGGATAACGCTGTTATTCAGCGAATGAACGGAGGAGGGCGTTTTGGACTGAGGCCGAACGGTGGGAGGAGTGACGGAGGGATGGGCCGCAAGGCGTTGATGGTGCGGTAAATAGGGCGACTGATGCTGAATCTGCCGGAGGGGGGGGGAAGTCACTGATCAAATTCATTTTATTCCGAATAAAGTGATTAGGCCTTTCTGATCATGTCCAATTGGGTCTTCTAATGCCGTTCGTTTGCTCAGTTCGTCCTCCTCCATTTTCTATCATTTGGTCCATTTCCGTCCCTTTTTTTCGCCCACCTGTTGTTGCTGCGAATGTCCCGCGAATTGCGCCGGCGGGGTGTAATTGCCAGCAGAAGTTGCCACCGGATCAGAATACCTGTTTACAGAAAGTTATTAACCAAACAGTGGCCAAATAAATCTCGAACAGACCGTTTGAAGCCGGGCAAACAGCCCTCTGAGCCGGAAGAACATTTTCGGCCACTTGCCCCCGCCGGCGGGGCGAATTGGCCATCGGCGGACGAATGGACGTAATGGACTGGGGTGGGAGACTGGCGAGGCGTCGCCTGCACACTGCCCAAACGTTCGTACACCTTTTGGGGGTGAAAGTGTATTATCATTAGGAGAAAGGCATTGTGCCAATCTGTCCGAATTTTCAAAATTTGTCATTTAATGGTTCGGTTGGCATTGGTCGGTGCCCAATTGGCTGACCGTCGTTTGGCTTGGCCACCGCGAGCCCGCCGTCCCTCTGCGCACGTCCCGCTGTACCACCAGTGACAGTTTCTCGCGCGACCTCTGCAGCAGTCGTGCCGCTTCGTCCAAAGTGAATCCGTCCAGCGTCTGTCCGTTGACCCTCAAAACGGTGTCGCCCTCCTTCAGTCCCGGCTCTTTCTCCGCCAATTTCGGATTCAGAATTTCTTTGATGAAGAAGCGGCACCCCAAAACGATGCCAAAGTCGTCCTTTTTGCGCGACTTTGACAGAGTGAACTTCAAAGTTCGCTGTTCGAACTCAATGAAGGGCACCGGCACGCGCCGCTTCACAATCTTTGGCATTTTGTCAGTACGGCATTTGTTATTGCTAATGTGTGCTGACCATATTCAGTTGTTGTGCATCTTTCATCACGGCCACTGCACTTGCGTAATTTGCGTGTTCGAGCGGATAACCGTTGACGGAAATGATCCGATCGCCGACTTGGAGCAGTCCGAAGGCGGGGCCCGATTTGATGACGTCACTGACGAGAATGGCACTTTCTTTGGGGCCGCCAGAAATTGCGATGCCGAAACCACTTTGAGAAGCCTAGGGGGAGACGGAAATTGAGAAAAAAATAAATGTGGGAAGGACCAGACAAAGGGACAGGCAGGGGATGAGGAGAAGTGATGAGAAGAAAAACGAATTGATCGAACAAAGGGACGGATTTGCCAAGGAACAACAATCGGCAACACTCCACCGATCGTTCGTCGTCCGACTCCCCCCGGCGGGGCATCAGGTGGCCGAGAAAGGGCCGGAAGAGAGAGAGAGAGAAAAGGATGAATAAGTGAATGAATGACCAGGTGGCCAGCCGATCAGCCAATAATGGATGGAAGCAAAGGATTAATGGGAGACGGAGGAGAAAGCGGAGCAAAATGGGAAGAAAGTTGTGATTAAGGGAGACTGATAATGAGCCGGGGGGGGGCGGAGTTGCAGGAGGAAAAGAAGGGCCAATCGATGTTGGCCCGGCTGATCTTCGACCAGCAGTGGGGAAGGGCCATTGGCCGCATAATAAACAAAATGCGCCGCCGGTGTTCCACCCCTTCCCTTCCCCAATTCTCTCCCCCCACCATTCCGCTCTCCACTTTCAATTGGTCATCGTTCTTTCCCATCACTTCTCTCCTCCTCTCATCCTCCCCTATTCTCTCACCCTTTGAAGGGTAATGGCGAACAACTGCCAATGCTCTTTCTCTTTCTCGGTGCCGTTGTTGTTGAGCTTGTACTGTTGTTTGTTCGACCTGTTGTTCGATTCAGTTGGTTCCCCTCCGCCGGCGATTGATGCTGTCGAGGAAATTCCGTCACCCTCAAAATACCTTTCCACGACAACACTTTCGCGTGAGCCTCCCAAGGAACGGCTTTCTGTCCGATATGATTGATTGATTGATTGATTGTTAATGGTCAAAGCAATCGATTTGTCTCTAACGTCTTCCCTCGTCCCTCTCAATTACCTCTCTGTTGTCTCGGTCTCTGCTGCTGTTGTGTGTCCTCTCTCTCGTCCTGTTTCGGCGTCGTCAAATGACGCCTCCCAATTGGACAACTTTTGTTGGACCCTTCTCCGCCGTTGCCTTCTGCTGCTGTCCAACAGCACTTCGTCCTCGTTGGAGTGGCCCGGGCACTGAGCGTTTGACGGAGGGCGCTGTTGGACGACGAAATTGGGCCCTTAGGGGAGGGGGGGGGGGAGAATTGCATAAGAAAACACAAAAATATTTAATTCGAATTTGAATGGATTGGTAGTGGGGGAATTATAATATGTATAAATGGACATTATAAAAAGGGAGTGTATTGGGAAAGGATTGAATAGCAAAGCGATTGATGAAAGGGTGAGTGAGAAGCAGCCAAACAGAAGCACATTCAACACCCCCCCCCCGGGGTCTCCCCTCCCCTTTTCCCTCCCCCCCCCCTGGGTCTCCCCTCCCCTTGTCCCTCCCCTCTCTCTCCCCCCCCCCCTCTCCCCCTTATTCCATTGGCTCCTCTTTATATCCCTCCCTTTATGTTTCTTCTTCTTTTAGTTTCGCTTTTGGAGACTAAAACTAATCAATTCTCAAAAGTGGGACCAATTGGCTGCAGAGGGAGGAGGATGATGTCAATTCGATGCTTGGCCAAGGAATGTTTTTCCCTCCGCGGGTTTGGCCACGGTTTTGTGCCCTGTGGGAATACCTCCCCCTCCCATTGTTTTCTTTGGACTTATCCGTCGCCGACCGAATGTTTGCCTTTGGCATATGCCCCGATTCGTTCTTCCACTCGGAACTGACCCCTCCGGCGATGGACGACATTTCGTCATTTCGAGCAAAAAGCCGAGCATGGGCACTTTCGACGAAGCTGTTGAAGGAAAATTTGGAGGTAGAAGGCGACGCGGTAGTCTTTGCTTCTTTTGGTGGCTCATTTCTCTCCTTGGTGGAAGAAGACCCTTTGGGTGGCCGACTAGTCGCGACTCTTTCTCGTGACTGTTCTGTCGCGTTCCTTTCTCCCCCTCGTGTCTGATCGGTTTCGACCCTATCTCCTCCTCGTGACTGTTCTGTCGCGTTCCTTTCTCGCCCTCGTGACTGATCAGTCGTGGTCCTTTCTCCCCCTCGTGACTGATCAGTCGTGGTCCTTTCTCCCCCTCGTGACTGATCCGTCGTGATCCTTTCCCCCCCTCGGGACTGTTTTGTGGCGTTCATTTCTCGCCCTCGTGTCTGATCAGTCGTGATCCTTTCTCCTCCTCGTGACTGTTCTGTCGCGTTCCTTTCTCGCCCTCGTGACTGTTCTGTCGTGGTCCTTTCTCCGCCTCGTGTCTGATCAGTCTCGGTCCTCTGTCGTTCTTCAAAAACTGATCAACCATGTCTTCATACAAGCATATGATGATCATTTACCTTCATTGGCTCCATCTTTTCCGCTGCCCCCGCTATTCTCTCCCGACGATGAGCTGCCCACGCCGCTGTCCGCTGAATCCCCCGGCGCACTTTCTTTTGTGTAACTGTTCTCATCCACCAGCAGAACAGCAGTTTTTTGTTTGTGTTCTTTGTCCATTGCGAAGCAGCGACAAAGGAAAAGCAATTAAAGAATAAACTATTTAATGTTTAAATATAATTAAAATTCAAATGGCATTTAAACAACAATTGAAAGTTTGGATCTTTTTTTTACAAAATATTCAAAATGAACAGATATTAATTTCATTGGACCTGTCCCTGGGTTGGAAATGATTGGGACAAATGCATGTGACAAGCAAAGGGAAGAAAGGGTGGGCTAAATTATTGGAGGAGGGAATTGGGGGAAGGCCCTAATTGGGAAGAAGGCAAATTGGGCCAAGAAATGCTTCTGGCGAAAATGTGAGAGGGCAAATTTTGAGGCGAATTATAGACGCACAGTTTGGCTAATTTGGACTCGTTACGAAGCCAAAAATGGACAAACAGAAATAACTCAAAAGTGGACGGAAATGCACGGAGAAAAAGCGGACCAACCGACCGATTTGGCCCTGGGGATTTCCCCGTTGGCTCTTTTCTCTCTCTCTCTCTCTCACTCTTCTGGCGGTCTCTCTCTCTCTCTTCTTTTTTCACTTATTTTACTCCTCTCTCCCTCTCTCTCGTTCCCTCTCATTCTTTCTCTTGCTCTCTCTTTTCTCTCTCTCTTCGCTCTTTCCCCCCCAAAAAATCTCTTCCCAAAAGGGCATTTGGTTGTGCCGAATTCCCCAATGAGTTGCTTTTCCTCTCCTCACAGTTGCTTCATTTGCCCTTTCTCTCCTCTCTTTTGTCCGTTATTCCTTCGCCCGTTTTGCTATTGGCCATTTGTGTGCCTTCAGTCAAAAGCAGCAACAGAGGGAAACGTTTAATTAAGGGGGGGGGGGGGAGAAAAAGAAGGAAAAGAGTGAATAATAATAATAATAATGAAAAAAGGAGGGCGAAAGAAAAAAGGGACTAAAAAGGGAAAAAAATGAACGAGAAACTGATTTTCCCTTTATCACTTTTTTTGATGGCATTGGCACTTTTTAAGGGCTGTACTATCATTTGCCAAATTAGTAAAGTTTTGGCCATTTATGTGCAAAATCTGTTAACAAATCGGACCAAATTATTCCCGAACGGCGCGCTTAATCTTTACAATTCCGATTTCATTCATCAACTTTTAAAACCTTTTGTATTTCCTCCTTTGCCCCTTTTAGGGGAGAGAAGGAAATTATAAGTAAAATAAAACCAAATTCGAAAATTGTCAAAATAATTAAAATTTTGAAAAAAAAAAAGAATGGCATGGCATGCAACACAAAAGGTGGGAGGAGAATGGAACCAATTGTAAGGATTAATACTCAGAAGAATAAACCAGATTTGTGGTGCTAAAATTAATTAGAAAAAAACTTCAGAAAAACTGAGAAAATGGGGAAAATTAAAGGAGAAAAAGGAAATGGGCGACGAAAGAAGCGAAAAAGTGTCCATTTGAGAGAATTTAATCCATTAAATCCATCAGCAGAGAATGTCCGCGCACTACCATAAAATGGGATCCGAGATTGGATCAACAAAATGGGGGGGGGGGGGGGAGGGGAAAGGAGGGAAAGGAAAAATGAAGAAATTGGGTAAAAAGGAAGAAAAGGGAAGGGAAGAGGAAAAAGGAAGAAAAGGGAAGAGGAAAAAGGAAGAAAAATAAGAAACAAAAATGGGAGAATGGATTGTAATTGGAGAAAGTGGATTTATGGACCTTTTTAGCTCATCCGCGAAAATAAACATTTGATAAAGAATAGGGCCAAATTTGCTGCGCTTTTGGCCAAACAAATGCCGCGGGGGGGGAAGAATAAGCAACAGAAGGAGGGGGGGGGGGAAGAGATTCTCTGCTTTTCTTTGGCACTTTTGACCAAAATTCTATGCAAATTTGGAAATGGAAAAGACGGATGCAATTTTATTTGGGAAAAGATGAATTAATATTTGAATTGGTGTGATGGTTTTTCTTGTGCCTATTTTTTCGCTACCAAAATCACCAATTTTGAACCATTTGCCCCTCACTCTCTCCCGCCCCCCCCCCTTGGCCATTAATCGAATTTATTGCCCGATTTGTCTGTATTTGTCGACACTTAGTTAGACGACGGAATTTGCAGTAATGAAAATGCGTTGGATGAACGTTAAGTTGGAAGGAATTTGGGAGGAGGGGGGGAGGAAAATGAAGGACAACCAAGAGAGAGGAAGAAAGACAAAATGGGAAAGGACGAACATTTAAAAGAAGGGAAGACAAAAAAGGGATGGGAAGGAAAGGAAGGAAGAAATGAAGGGAAGTGAAAGAAGAAAAATGAGGAGATAAAGGAGGAAAGAAGAGAAAGGGAGAGAGAGAGAAGGGGGGGGGGGGAGGGAGGGGAAGGAAAGGATTAACATGGAGGAAGAAATTGGGAAGAGAAAGAAGGCAAATGAGGAGATAAAAGAGGAAAGAAGAGAAAGGGAGAGAGAAAGAAGGGGGGGGGGGGAGGGAGGGGAAGGAAAGGATGAACATGGAGGAAGAAATTTGGAAGAGAAAGAAGGCAAATGAGGGAGGACAAGACGACGAGGAAAGGAAACACCACAACCGATGGAAGTGGAACGCGGATGGACAGAAAGAGAAAAGGGAAAGGTCGAGTTGGAGGAGGAAGAGCACAGAAATAGTGGGGGAGGGGGACGGAACGGAACGGCGCGGAAAACGGAAGATTAATTTGAAAATCAATGGGAGAGAGAGAGGGGCGGGGGGGAGAGAAGAACAAAGAGAGAGGGACAACGCGACGGAAAGTACAAAAATCGACGCGGGACCACCCAAATTATTTTTGCCATTCATTTTGGCACAATTGCTTTGGCATTTTTGCCCTTCCCATCGGCACCTTTTCCCTTTCGTATTTCTCTCCCTTTGCCCCCCTCTTTCTTTCTTATCGGCGTCTTTTTTCTCTTTTTCCCCTCCTTTTTAAGATAACGTTAATGGTCTGCAAAGACATTAACTTCATACAAATATAACTATTTTTTACATAACATATTTTTCTTTAATAATAATTAATCATTTAATTATTCGATGGGTCTTTCCCCTCTTCCCCCCCCCTTTAATCTTCGTCCATTATTCCACCAATTAATTTTTAAAATTTAATGAATGAATTAATTAGGTTACCAACTTATTTTAATTATGCATTCGTTTTTTTCTCTTCTGTCTCTCCTCATTTTGTTTGGTTTCTCTGTTGTTTCGTGCTCTCCCACTTTGCGCCATATTCAAATGGTCAGTCGATGGTTACAGTATTTTGGTTTGTTTACCGTTCTTTTCATTTGTTTTTGCCTTTTTCAGTTCTTTCGGCATGGCCAGCGGACTCCGACCACTTTTCTGTACTTTCCCAATGAAAATGTTTCAGCCTTTCCTTCTTCGAATTTTGCCTTTGACTTGGGCGAAATGACAAAGGTTGTGCAATTTTTGAGAACGGCACAATTTCAATAATCAAAATTAAAACATCATTTTTTTATCATACTGAATTGTCGGCGACCAAAACACAAAGAATCTTTGAGAGTTAACAGATTTTTCATAATGTTTCAAGTCACTTTAAGGAAGGAATGTGGCAGGAATTCATATTGGGACAGAATATACGTTCATTATACGACACTTTTTTGGGAAAGACGTACCGATCGAGGGAGGTCAGTTGAGCAGGGAAAACAGAGAGGGGAGAGGAGGGGGGTGAGGAAAGAGGAGGGAAAGGGGAGGGAAGGTAGAGGGGGGAGAGGAAAGAGGGAAAGG
Source organism: Heterodera filipjevi (assembly GCA_039877585.1). Taxonomy (NCBI): domain Eukaryota; kingdom Metazoa; phylum Nematoda; class Chromadorea; order Rhabditida; family Heteroderidae; genus Heterodera; species Heterodera filipjevi. The sequence continues at coordinate 2,148,757 of JBDPZO010000009.1, forward strand.
GGGGGGGGGTGAGGAAAGAGGAGGGAGAGGGGAGGGGAGCCGGAAAATCCGACACCACCGAAAAATCCGACACAAGCGGAATATCCGACACTGGAAAATCCGACATTAATTAAAATTTTTAAAAATAATTTATTAATTTTAAAATAATAATTAATTATTTGATACCCTTAAAATAGAGAAATTAAATTAATTAATCCGAATTTAATTTTAAAATAATTTACTTTGGGTCTAAAAAAATGTTTGTATTCGTTTCATCACTTTGTAAAAATATGCTAAAAATCACGACATGAATCTCACCGAGATTATGCAGCTAGGAACAATCGGCGGGGGAGGGGGGCGAATTTGTGCCAAAGGAAGCGGGGGGCGTGACAATACCAATGGGCCACATGGCCCAAAACCAAAAATAATCGCTATTTTTTAGCTCATCGCCATAAGCAATGTTTTCAATTCCAAATGATTGTTAAAGCACAAATTCGTTTAGATTGCTGCGCTTAGTGGCAGGGACAATCGTACCATTGCCAGTGCCCAACTTATGTTGGCCGCCCTTTTCCCGCCGAAGGGCGACCAAATTTGGAATAGCAATTTGTTGTGGCAGCCAATCCCTGTGGAAACTGTGTCCATTTTGGACCATGTAATTTGTCATTAATTGGGTTTAATCTCTAAAAATACATGAAAAGTAATCTCTTCCCCCCCCCCAATGTCCCTCAAATTATTTTGTTGCCAATATTTTTGTGCCATTCTCCCTCAAATTAATGCAAATGATTTTGTTCCTAAATCTTTTGTGCCATTTGCCACATTTTGCTCTGTTAGGCATCCTTCGGATTGTTCGACGATTGTCCGGCCGAAGCGCAGCGAGTGGTCAATTCAGCGGAATATGCGCAGATTGCCAACAGAATGGAACCACTGTTTGAAGAGCTGAGCGCAAAGACGGGCTTGGACATTCCGAATTTGGAAATTCTGCAAAAAGTCACCGATGCCATCGTTACGAGGGTAAAATGACACCGAAACTCGAAAATGTTCCTGGACACACTCGGAACATTTCAGTCCAATCTGTCAGCTTTTCTGCCTCTGCCCGAATGGGCGGCATCCGATGCGTACATTCGCAAAATCGCACAAAAGCGTTTGGAACTGCACGAACAGATGATCGACCTGTTTTTGGACGCGTTCGGAGGTCCTTCCATTCCAAAATGGAACAAATGATGATCCCTCTGTGCTTAGGATGGCACTTTGATCAGCTGATCGGACGGATGGACGACGTGGTGAACAACCGAAGCGAACAGAATGCGGTCTTTTATTCGGCGGTATTCAAAAAGACGAATGAGTTAACACTAATTAGCCCATTTAGCATGACACGAACATTTTGACATTGGGCCGTTATCTGAACATTTTGCCCATCAATGACTCGTTCTTCGGCTATGCCGGGTTCATCGTCTTCGAGCTGTACCAAGACAATGAGAAGCATTTTGTCGAGGTATTTTGTTACGCCTAATTACCTTTAATTATGCCATTGCCCCACCCCTCTTAATTAGGTGAAATCGCACCCCCAACTCAACGGCACTCTTTCTCGCCTCGTCCTGCCGCACTGTGCCCGGCCGTGTCCCTTCTCCGTCTTCCGCACTCTCCGACCCCGCATTTCCACGGCCCAATGGATGTCGTGCTGCGTTGGCACTTTGTCCAATGACTGTTCCCTTTACGGGTCCATTTCGGGTACGAAAAACAGCCACAAAAAAGGAATGCCGTTGACAATTTTCAAGGAGTACTCACCATTTTCGTCATTCTTTTGCTCGCCCTTTTTGGCTCTGCTCTTTGGTCGTGCCAAAATTACAAAAGACGTTTTGAAAAAATGGTGGAGGAGGAGAGAGAACCGTTGCTGATCAGAAAGAGAAAAGTGCCATCCGAGCAAATGGTGACCAACTGATCAGTGGGCCACAGGAAAACCTTTGCCAACCGATTGGGGAGATAGATCATTCAGCCAACTGATCAGCACGCCATAGGAAATCTTGCCTTTCCCAACTTACTGTGACATCGTTTGGCCAAATTATCATGGTGCCATAAGAGTCAAATTAATTTGAGTGACCGTTTGGCCAACTGATCAGTGTCACTTTTTTCAGTTTTTTTTTCATCCATCTTTATTTTTGTTCGTTTTTTTTCATCTTTCACTTGCCATTTTATTTATTGTTGGTGGTTTTTTTTGAATGTATTTGTTTTAATTTCAAATTTTATTAAAATAATTAAAAGAATTTGAAAATTAACATAAAAAGACACTTCGATTGGCTGTGAGATTCGTTCTCGGCAAAAGTGAAGCGCTGCTTTGTCGGTGGAAATCGTTTTCAAATATCGTTAGCACTTGCGGAATCGAAATACTGTGGCGGAGGAGGTGCCATTTGTTCGGCCATCGGCGCCACCGTTTTCCGGAAGCCGGGGGCAACGGAAAGGAAAAAACGTTGCCGATTATGGTGGAGTGAGTAGAAACGGTAAAACAACAGGGCGCCGAGGATGTAGGCGAGGACAACGCAACTGAAAGAGGAAGAGGTGAACAAATATACAAATAGGAGGGGGGGGGGGGGGGAAGAGAGGAGGAGGGGATGAAGCAATGATCAAAGAGAGAAGTGATCAAATCAAAAAGTAAATGAAGGAGTGATCAAATGGAAAATGAAGGAGTGATCAAATGGAAAATGAAGGAGTGATCAAATGGAAAATGGAGGAGTGATCAACTGGAAAATGAAGGAGTGATCAAATGGAAAATGAAGCAATGATCAAAAAATAAATGAAATGATGAATAAATGATCACCTGGTGGTCAAACAGCCGATCAGAAACCACAAGACTCCGTTGCGCACATACGCACTCAGACAGTCCACCAAAAAAGAGGTGGAACGGCCAGCAGAAAAGTCGAAGACGACCGATTTGGACAAATGTCGCCTCGAGGCTTTGGGCGGGGCCAAGAAAAATTCGGAAGAGACCGACCGACCAACGAAATTGGCCGCTTCACAAGCGAAAAAGCCACTTTGATTGGCTGAAATGTTGTGGACAAGCAGAGACCCGTTGGGCACCATTTGCATATTTTGGGAGGCAAAGTCAATGCGATCGCCATTCTGTGGATGCCAAGAAAAGTGATTTGGTAGCAGAAAAGGCCCAAAAGGGACCGAAAACTCACGAAAAGCCAATTGATCACCGGCGATGGCACCCCGCGCGCTTTTGGGCACTCCAAAAGTGCCAATTGGCCGCCCTCGCTTTGATCGCCACCATTTACCAATTTTGGCCGCTGGCCGATTTCAAATGGCGTAAGATAGGCCACTTTTAGCCTCGTGCTCTCCCCCCGCTGCCCATCGGCCACTCTTTCGCACCAATATTCGCCCTCATCTTGTGGCCAAGTGTTGGTGATCACCAGGAAACCAATTTTAGGGATCGGCTCCATTCCCCGATGGTCATTCGTTGAATTTGTCTTTGGCGTTCTCTCCGTTCCCAAGATTGCGTTGGAATGACTAAATTAAGAAAAAAAAAATGGGTGGCACTGCCGGCGGTGTCCGTTTGGCCACCCACCCGTTCACTCGTCCCACTTCTGTGCCGTCTTTCATCCATTTGGCCTCTTCTCCGTCCTCCGATTGGCCCTGTTGAAAGAACACGGATTCGCAAATCAGTGCACTGGTCGAGTTGATCGGAACCAGCATCTCATTACGACGCGGCTGATCAGAGGAGGAAAACCGGACAATTGGTGACAATTTGGTGGAAGGGAAGAGAAAGAGAAAGGCACAGAGACGGAGGAAAAGATCGGCAGAAAAGAAGGCTAAAAGACAGAGACAATAATTAGTGAAACGGCGATCAGTGCCCGATGATCGGCCGATCACTTTCAGTGGGTGTCCGTTGTCCGATGGGCAACAAATTCATCTTTCCATCAGTTCAAATGCGTCCAATTTCGGGTCCTCAAATTAAGTGCCAATCCGACAGGAGAAGCATATCATTTGATGTCGCAGAAAAGGAATAATTTTGTCGGCAATTAGTCTGAACAGATGGTGAGGGAATTGAGAAGGAAAAGGAGAGGGAAATGGGCGGGGGGGGGGGAAAGCGTGCGCATATTAAAGTGATCCTATCCTTAGGGGGAGAAGGAGTGACCATTAAATTGGGAGGGCGGGGTAAGGGGGGATGTTCAGAGCTGTGCAGGGAGGGAACAAAGGCTACTCATGTTAAAGTTGACTTCGCTGGAGGGGCGGGGAGAGGAGAAAATGCGCGAAATTGGGGAGGGATTAAACTCTGTGCTTTTTGCCTTCCAATACGTGCATCATTCCATAAAACTGAACTGCATCAGCAGCAGAAAAGCATTTAACGGATTGGAAAGGGTCAGTCACTTCAAAAGGGCACTTCAGAGAGAGAGGAGAAACTGCGGCAGGGAATGGACATGGGCGGGGGCGGGGGGGGGCGGTAAATTCTTCTGCACCGCTTATTTGCGTTGAGTGGAATTGCTTTCGCCGGTGGGTGAGTGAGTGCCATTCTCCGTCCAAAAACGTGTGGACACTGAAGCAAGAGAAAGGGAAGGGAAAGGGAAGGGAAGAGCAAAATGGACGAAAGAGGCGAAGATGGAGGAAAAATGATGGAGAAATTGGAACCGAATGAGTGGTGGACAATGGACTTCAACTGGAGAAGATGCGATGGAATGGCCAAAAGTCGTGGAAAAACTAACAAAAAAAAAAGTGAGAAGGGGGAAAATGGGAGAAAAATGGGGCGGGGGAAGTTGAATGACCAATTAGGCAATTATTAATGACGGAATGACCATTTATGGCAAAATGACCGATGAAGGACAAAGTGAGAGATTTGTGGCCCTCTGTTGGCGAATGACAATTATTTACATGTTTATGGTCAGCGACGAATTGCACTCATTAATCATTACCTCACCAGCAGCAGCAGTGGCATGGCAGCAAATGTGCCGGGACGTCGTCGGCGGCAAAGTGTAAATAATCCCCAGGGGACAAGTGGACATTCTCAGCGGCGCATCGATGGATTTTTGCTGCCTAACCCAGGCGCCTAATGCCCACTAATTGCATTAAGTGCTTCGCGCCAATGGAGGCGAAGTGTTCGTCGTCCCCTTCGGCACTTCCTTCCGCCGATTTGCAAAGCATTGGCACAGCAAACAGAAAATTTATTGGAATTGCTTCAATGAATCCTCTGAGAATTCAAATGAACCTCGAGGGGTGAGAAAGTGCGAAAAGGGGGAGGGGAGATTAAGAAAATGAAATTGTTGTTGGCGATGTTGTGCTCATTAGCATTTGCGGTTCATTGAATGAACGGACGAAATGAATGGGCGAGGCAAAGCGAAGGAACGAAAGAAAAAAGCACAAAAGTAACCGAAAAAACTAAAAACTTAAAAGGCGAGCAAACAAATGCCAGTGGAATTTACGCATCACTAAGAATTTAAGTATTCAAAAATCTTTTTATGATATAAAAAATGCTGTTTCATTCTCCAAATTTGGCATTTCCTCCTTCGTGGCCATTTAGTAAGTGTCGGTCACCAAATGGCCCTGAGGGGGGGGGGGGGGGGAGTGGGGGAGAGATGTCATCGTCAATTCGGTGGCAATGCTCACGAATAATTCTCACGGAGTCGGCAGTTTTGGGCCTTTTTTGCGTGGATTGTTGCGTTAGCATAATTAGTCGGAATTGTCCTCAAGTGAAAAGGAAAAACACTTTTAGGGTAAATCGGGAAAGGATTCATTAATTAATAATTCTCGTGGAAATAGCCGAAATCGAAATAAATTGTTTATTTTTCGATTTACTACCGTGAAAGAAGTTGTTGGGATATTTCACTGCCCCACGGCTTGTTTATTTTGGACGCAAAACAATGCGAAAAGGGATGGCCAAAGGGGCGGCGGGGGAGAGAAGGATTAGGGAGGGGGGGGGGGCAAAAAGGGGGAAAGAGGAGGGATTGTCGGATATACAACAGCACACACATAAATATATACACAGCCAGAACTGAAGTAATTTGGAAGAAAAAATGCCACAGGATGAAGGTTGAGGAAGTGCCAATAAAATTCACCCAAAAAATTATGGCGAAAAAAGGGGGGGGGGAATTTGTTGCGACGGCGGACGAACACAAAAAAAGGGGTGAGGGCGGGGACAGAAAGGAAATTGAAAGAGAAGAACGAATCGAGAAAAAGGGAGAAGAGGCACGGGATGAGGCACCGGAGAGGGGGGACTAACAACAGCGAAAGGTGGGGGGGGGGGCGTGTGTTTGCACTTTTCTTTTCATCCCCGCCGGGTCTCCCCTCTTCTTTGACTTTTTTTGCCTTTGGCTTTTCTTCCGTCCGTTCCTTTGCCAAAATTCTAAAGAAACAAACGAAGAAAATCATGTTCATTTGCGTAATTTTCTCTTTTTTTTGATTGCATTGGAAATTATTTTTTAACAAATTAAGTTATTTTAATTTGGGAGGGATTCGTTCGCCTGTAGAAATATCTTTGAGTCCAAAGCCGCAAAAATGGAGAGAACAGAATATCCAAGAAAGAGAGAGAGGTCGGACAGATCGGATGAATCTGTGAGGGGGAGAGGGGGGGGGGGGGTGAGGAGGACCCGCTAAATTTGCATTATGAGGAGCGATGTAGTTGGGGTGACGGAAGGTCAATTGGACCTCCGCCCCCGGGGGGCTTTCCTTTTGTCCTTTTTGGGTGTACGCGGAGGTCAAAAGGCGTGAATGAATGAACGAATGAATACAGAAAGAGAGAGAACAGCAAAGCAATTTCATCGACAAATAATGATGAAAAAGGGGAAGGGACGAGAATTAAATTGAGCTGATCAAAACGAATTGACCCTCGAAAATGGCAAAAAACAAATTTATATGAAATTTCATCAAAAAATTGAGGAGAAATAACCAATGATCAGCACTGCAAATCCGTCCTAAAGCAGCAGCAGTTGAATATCTGCTCACTTTGTTGGAATATGAAAGTTCACTGGCAAATGTCACCACTCCTCCCTCATTTCTCACCCTGTCCACCCAATGGCACATAAATTTCCCCATTCGTCCCCAATCATTTCACATCTGTTGTTGGCCCTTCCCTCGGTTATCCGTTGTAAATTTGGTCAGCAAAAAACCAGAGAGAGATGAATTAGTTTTAATTTATGCGATTTTGGTTAGGGAAATTGGGAAAAAGGATAGCAAAATGGCTGAAAATTTTAATTACCAAAAATGGACTTAACAATTTAAAATGAACCATCAACAATACTTTCTTAAAGCAGATAAAGTGGCAAAATATGCTGTTAACAGATGTTCAAGCCATCCCAGTGTCATCGTCGTCCTCATCCTGCGCTTTGGGTCCTCGCGGTTTTACGCCTCCCGACGGTCTTGCCATAATTATCTGAATAAGTGAAAGATTAGAATTGAAAAAGAACAATATTTATCGGCAAAATCTCATTACCTGGTCAATCTTCAGTACAGAAACGGCCGCATTCGTTGCCAATTTGAATGCCAACGACTTTCCGGAATAAAGGTCAAAAATGCCGGCTTCCTTCGCGTCGCACAATTTCCCATTGACAACGTCGACGCCCTCCCATTTCGACCCCTTTTGATGCGCAGCGTGCAAATCAGTGAGTGTCACAGTCGCCTATTCCAATTTAAGGCGATTTCGAAAATTCATTAAAAAAAGATAACTACCTTAAGTCCCGCATTTTCGGCCAATTGTTTTGGCAAAATGTCAAGAGCAGCAGCGTATTTTTTGATGGCGTATTGGCGAAGACCCGATTCCTTCTCGCCAATGATTTCGATTTGATGTGCTAATTCCACTTCAGTTGCACCAGCACCCGGCAACAGCTGAACAAACAACAAAATTAATCTGGGAAAGCAATTCAGCTCCGAACAAGAACTGATTATTTTTATGAAATTGTTTGCTATTCCTTCCATAAATGATTAAAAATTGCTTTACTTTGTTGTCACGAGTCAATGCCTTGTAAGTATTGACCGCATCGTCAATTGCTCTCTCAATGTCATCCACCAACGATTGGGAAGATCCGCGAATCACAATAGTGGCAACTTTACCAACTTCACTTTTCTTGTCGAAAATTACCACCTATAAACATTATTGGTCGACCCAAATTATTATTCCCATTTTATGACCTGAGTATCGCCAATTTCCTTGAGAAACACTTCGTCACAATGACCAATTGCTTCTTCCGACGGTGCACAAATGCGGGCCTGCGCCTGAGCACCCAAAGTTCGGCAAAGTCGTCGCAAGTCGAACTTTGATGTCAATCTTATTTGTTAGTAAATTTCAATTATGCCTTCACACCACCGTCACACCTTACGCCCATAATTCCGTATTTGTTCAAAAAATGAACGTAAAGATCCCCGAATTTCCCGGCCGCGACCACAACATTTACGCCGACGTCCGAAAGACTTTTAACTTGTGCCTCCACTTCCGATTCTTCTGTCCTACTGAACTGCAACAAATCCTCCGCTGTATTCATCAGAATGGTCCCCTGAAAGGTGTTGTTTATAAAAACAAACCACTTCTCATTTATTCGTGACAAATTCAAGCAGAACCTTGGTTTCGGTTTGCGTTAGTTCAAATGGACACGCGAAAACGACCACTCGCGCATTCGAAGCGCTTTTAATTTCGCCTTCAGCACCTCGGCGAAAAATCATTCCGTTTGTCACATATGAACTGCCCACTCCGGCGCCAAGAATTTTGCAGACGCGAATGTTGTCGACATTGAAAGTGGCAGTACTGTTCTTCGGCATTATTTGAACTTAATGTTAAAAATGCAAACTGTTTGTTATTAAAAATATTACCGCAAGCTTTTGCAACAAGATTCGCAATCAGCTCGTAATGATCCGTTTGTTTTGAAATAATAGACGATTTGAGGTAAGCCCGCACTTTTGTAATGTCATATAAATCCTCAACAGTAGAAACAATCAATCCAGGTAAGAGTTCTTCTAGTTTTTGAAGAGCAAATTCATAACCAGAAGCTATTTCAACCGCAGTGATTCCCTGAGACGAATAAATTATTATTTTCAAAAATGAAAAGAAACCATGTCAAGCAACTGCAGCGCATGTTCCAGAAATGATGCCGCCAAAATAACCACAGTGTTTGTGTTGTCACCGATTTGTTTTTCTTGCATTTGTGCAGCCATCACCAAAATCCGGGCAGCCGGGTGCTGAATTTCGAGTTCGTTGAGAATTGAAACAGCATCGTTAGTGACAAAAAGCTTCTCCAAACGGTTGATCACCATTTTATTCATTCCTTAAAAGAAAACCGAATAAATGAAAATCCTTACCTAATTAATACCATTTGGTCCATAAGCAGAACGTGTTTGCAATGCAAGTTGCATGCAAGCTTCAATGTTTCTCTTCACTGCTTCTTCCAACCCTTTGAAGTGCTAAAAAAAAGCAATTTTTTATTAACAAACTCATCAGAGCAACAAACCATTGCACCCTCCTTCATAAACCGGGAATAGCCTGATTTAGGGATTGAAAGTGCCATTTTCTCAAATAATCTGTAAAAAGTGTACTAAAAACAAAATATGCATAATAATCAACTTAAAAGATACAATATGATATAGAGAGATGTGAACAAACAAAAATCCCGAGTTAGTTGGATAAATTAAATGTCGGTCTTCGAGAATTAATGATAACCAAATTTATTTCAAAAAATTTAAGTTTGGCGTTCTATTCATTGTGCGAAAAGAGCGAGCGTTTGTGTCTCAGGTTGAGACCAGAATAAGCTTTGAGAGAGAAAGAGCAAAATGGACGGAGAAAGGAAGTGAAGAAGAAAAGCATAGAGCGGTTGGAAATGGACAAAGAAAGAAAGTGAAGAGCAAAAGCATAGAGCCTTTGGACTTGTAGACAAAAATTGTTTTCCTAATGATATATGCCTATGCTTTTCCTTCTGTTTATTGAAAGGTGAAGAAGGGAAATGTTGTGTTAAGGAAAACGGAAAGAGGATTACGGGGACGGGCGGGGAGGGGGGACGGGGTGATTGCGAGGGGCAGGCCCCGGGGGGAACGAAGAGGGGGCGAGGGATTGGGTGTTGTGGGTGAAGAGGAGTCGCCCCCCGCTCAACTTTCTATTTACCTACTTCACTTGCTGTTGCCCACATTCTCTCAAATATAATTTCCCTTGAGATAACTTTTTTTTCAAATGTCTGTCCGTTTGTTGTGAAAATTTATTGACTTTTTTAATTATTTTTTTTTAATACCTATTTAAGTTTTCTTTATCAAACTTGAAAAAATTGCAAAACAAAGGCCCGAAGATGCCCAAACAAAAACCTAAAAATGATATCAACGAGCTCAAGCAGGAGGTCTCCATGGACGAGCATAAAATTCCAATTGAAGAGCTGTTTCAACGATATGATAGTTCCAAGGAGAAGGCAAATACTACTCGGCCTTTTGTCAGAACATTTCCTATTAAAAATGAATATTTTTGTCAGGGTTTGTCCAAAGCGAAGGCCAAGGAAGTGTACGACCGTGATGGACCAAATGCACTTTCTCCTCCGCGAACAACTCCGGAATGGATCAAATTCTGTAAAAATTTGTTTGGTGGCTTTGCGCTTTTGCTTTGGATTGGTGCTATTCTCTGCTACATCGCTTACTCCGTCGACTGCTTCACAATGGAACGGCCCAGCAAGGACAATGTATTTTCCAGTGGGTCAATTTTAAATTTAATTGATAATTTCAGCTTTACCTGGGCATTGTGCTGATGTCTGTTGTTATCATAACCGGTTGCTTCCAATATTTCCAAGAGCGCAAAAGTTCAAAAATCATGGAGTCATTCAAAAATTTGGTGCCCACTTACGCTTTGGTCATTCGTGATGGAGAAAAGACTCAAATTCCGTCCAGTATGTTGGTGGTGGGAGACATTGTGGAGGTGAAAGGAGGCGACCGAGTGCCAGCGGACCTTCGAGTTGTGTCCGCACACGGCTTCAAAGTGGAGTGAGTGATCGTATCGCTAATGTTTTATTATATATATATATTTTTTTGTTGCTTAAAGCAATTCTTCATTGACCGGAGAGTCTGAGCCTCAGTCGCGTTCGGCCGATTTTACCAATGACAATCCACTCGAGACTAAGAACATTGCCTTTTTCTCGACCAATGCCGTTGAAGGAACCGCAACTGGAGTGGTCATTTACACCGGCGACCGAACGGTAAAAAATTGGGAAAGTGTTATAGAGCGATTAACCACGCTTTGCTTCAGGTTATGGGACGAATTGCGCATTTGGCTTCGGATTTGGATGCTGGCATGACGCCAATTGCCCGTGAGATTGAGCACTTCATCCATCTGATCACCGGCGTTGCTGTCTTCCTTGGCGTCACCTTTTTCTTCATTGCTTTTATTCTCGGATACCATTGGCTTACCGCTGTTGTGTTCCTCATTGGAATTATTGTTGCCAATGTCCCAGAAGGTATCAGTGGAATTTAAGTTTTGAGATTTTATTTAAATTAAAGATATGAGAATAACAGGAGCTTCAAAAATAATAACGCAATTATCACCACCGAATTCGAAAAATAAATATTTATTGTTTTGTTATCTCCCCAATCATTTAATTTGTATAATAAGTATTGGTAATTTAGGTTTAATTGCGACTGTGACAGTGTGTCTGACTTTGACAGCAAAACGCATGGCTTCGAAAAATTGCTTGGTGAAGAATTTGGAAGCAGTGGAAACGCTTGGATCAACCTCGACCATTTGCTCTGATAAGACAGGCACTTTGACACAAAATCGGGTCCGTTTTTTTCATTTATTATAAAATAAACCATACCGACTGCAAAGAGGAAGATCTTTTATTTCAGATGACCGTTGCTCACACTTGGTTCGATGAACAGATCGAAACGTGCGACACAACTGAGAATTTTACGGGCGATAAACACAAGGCTCGAGACACGGAGAAGGCATTGCTGCGAATCGCTTCTTTGTGCAACAGAGCCGAGTTCAAGCCGGGCCAGGTCGAAAAAAAATAATACCGAAAATTGGGAGGACCGGGTTATAACCGGCTGGAAACCACCCTATTATTAATCATAAACTGTTGGATTATTTAGTTTTTTTTTTAGGATTCTGTACCAATTCTTAAAAGGGAATGCACCGGCGATGGTTTGATTTTTGGATTATGAATCATGACATAAAATTTCTTCGACTTTAGCTTCGGAAATTGCTTTGCTGAAGTTCACCGAAATTACCTTAGGAAATATTGTGCAATATCGGATAAAGTGCGTTATTTTTTTTACATTTTTTCAATTTTATTCGTTTCATTTCAGAAATCGAAAAGTCGTCGAAATACCTTTCAACTCGACCAACAAATACCAAGTATAATATTTCCCATTTAAATGTTTTTTCTTGATTAATTATTTTTTCAGTTGTCCATTCATGAGACAGACGATGGCCATCCCGACTATTTGCTTGTGATGAAAGGTGCACCAGAACGAATTTTGCAACGGAGCAGTCACATGCTCCTTAATGGACAGGTGGGAAAAGGGTACAATGAAGCGAAATTGGTGAGATTTTCCCGTGAAGGAGGTGGAAATGACCCCCCAATTGCGCGAGGAATTCGAGAGTGCCTATTTGGAATTGGGCGGAATGGGCGAAAGAGTGCTCGGATTTTGCGATTTTCGTTTAGACCATCAAAAATTTCCCAAGGTTTTGGCTTTAATTGTAAAATTTTTAACCTTGAAAATTTTAGGGATTTGAATTCGATGCCGAAGGCCCCAACTTTCCGGTCGAAGGACTTCGTTTTGTCGGTTTGATTTCGATGATTGACCCGCCTCGGGCTGCTGTTCCGGACGCTGTTGCAAAATGTCGTAGTGCGGGCATCAAAGTGGTGATGGTCACTGGCGATCATCCGATCACTGCAAAGGCAATTGCCAAATCGGTGGGCATCATTTCTGATGACATGGAAACCGTCGAAGACATCGCCGTTCGGAAAGAAATTCCGGTGGAACAAGTCGACCCGAGAGAAGCCAAGGCAATTGTGATCCATGGAAGTGATTTACGTGAAATGTTCGTAACTTCACTGTTGAAGAGTGCAATTTACCTGCAGGCCGTACTCTGAGGGAGCGGAAAAGGGCGGATAATTTTTTCGCCCGCCCCGAATTTTTTTTTAGATAGTTGGGCAAATTATCCCTTATGAGATAATTGGGCAATGTATCCCTTATGCTTTTGGCAATTAACCCTTTTTAAGGAATGAAGACCAATTGGCCGAGGTCATCAGCAACCACGACGAAATTGTCTTCGCTCGAACTTCGCCTCAGCAGAAGCTGATGATCGTCGAGGGCTTTCAGCTTCAGGGACAAATTGTGGCGGTCACTGGCGACGGAGTGAACGATTCGCCGGCACTTAAAAAGGCGGACATCGGAGTGGCAATGGGTGGGGGAGAAGGGAGACGAAGCGATGCACAAAATCGAAAAATAATTTAATGAAATAACAGGAATTGCCGGGTCGGACGTGTCAAAGCAAGCGGCGGACATGATTCTCTTGGACGACAATTTTGCTGTAAATTTTATGCATTATCCCGATCTTTGAGTTTTCACATTTTGGGAGACCTTATTTTCTATTAGATTTGATTATTTTAATAATTGATGACAGACAAAAAGACTTTTCTGAAAATAAATAATGACCCAAAATTCAGTCCATTGTCACCGGCGTGGAGGAAGGTCGTCTGATTTTCGACAATCTGAAGAAGTCCATTGCTTATACTCTCACTTCTAACATACCGGAGGTTCATTTTCATTAACTTTTTTTAATCCCATTTTGGTGTTTTTAAAGATTTCGCCCTTCCTGATGTACATTCTGTTCGGAATTCCGCTTCCACTTGGCACCGTGACCATTCTCTGCATCGATCTCGGCACGGACATGGTCATAATCATCAATATATCTATTTCAATTGTCATTAATGCTACTTCCAGGTCCCGGCTATAAGTTTAGCCTACGAAGAGGCCGAATCGGACATTATGAAACGCTTACCGCGTGACCCGGCCCGGGACAAATTGGTCAATGAACGTCTTATCTCTTTGGCCTATGGGCAAATTGGGATGATCCAGGCTTCGGCTGCTTTCTTCACTGTATTAAATTTAAAATTTTGTAGAAATTTCCATTTGATCAAATTTCAGTACTTTTGGATAATGGCCGACAACGGTTTCCTTCCGAAAGATCTTTACCAATTGCGGGCCCAATGGGATTCCCGAGGGATCAACAATCTCGTGGACAGTTACGGGCAGGAATGGGTAAGTTAAGTGGCAAATATTAATAAACTCACAAAAAAACAATAATTCAGACTTACATGGACCGAAAGATCCTTGAGCACACGTGCCAAACCGCCTATTTTGTTTCCATCGGTAAGGGGTAATTGCCCTAATTATGGTAATAATTGAATTTCATTAATAATTATTGCACCTTTCGTTAAGTGATTGTCCAATGGGCTGATCTGATCATTTCGAAGACGCGTCGCAATTCCATCGTCCAACAGGGAATGTCCAATTGGGTGCTGAATATCGGCTTGGTCTTTGAGACGTTGCTGGCTGCCTTCCTCTGCTATTGCCCGGGGTTGGACAAAGGCCTGCGCATGTACGGACTACGGTAATCGTATCGCTTTGGTTTATCTTAACGCCATAATTTCACATCACATCCCTCGAAGATTTTCGTGGTGGTTCCCTGCATTGCCCTTTTCCATTCTGATTTTCATTTACGACGAATTCCGTCGCTATTTGATCCGCCGTTTCCCCGGCGGATGGGTGGAGAGGGAGACGTACTATTAACACAGAGAAGGACCGTCGAAATTTGATTTAAAAAAAACGTTAAATTTTGTCTCTAGCTTTTATTTTTGTTTAAAAAGCTTGCAAATAGTCTCTTTTCCAGTTCCAATATACCCGATTTCAATGTTCGACTTTTGTTTTCCCGTAACAAAACAAATATTGTGCACTTTTTGGCTACTGCAAATAAATAAATCGCTTTCAAAAATGGTTCCAATTTTAAAAAGTCTCCATAAATTAATTGTTTTCAATCAAATCCCCCTAAAATTGTTTCTTCTTTGCCCACTTTGCTGATGCCATCTGTGTTGATCTCTTTAGTTTCTCTCTCTCTTCCGTTTGCGAATCTTTCAATTTGTTTAGGGGGAGCGGCCCATTTGGTGCCATTTGTCCCCGGCGGGCGGAGATTTTAGAATTGGGATTGGCACGAATTATAATGGGGGTGGCGAGTGGAATGGCACATCTTCATCCATCCATCGCGAACAAAAAGAAAAAGCACACAATTTATTATTCCAACACTGACCCTTCCAAAGTTGGACCAACTGTTTTCCGCGAATTTAAAAAATGACTGGGGAGAGAGTGGAGATCGTTTAGTTCATGTCTTTGCATTGCATTTCAACAAAAATTTTGCCCTTGGCAATTCCCAAGTAATTAATTCGTTCACCACCAACAATCAATGGCGATTAATTCGTATGAGAATTGAATTTCGTTGGAATATTCTCTTAAATGGACACCCTTCGGCATGTATTCGCCTCTTCTTCTTTGGCTATGTTCATTCTTGGCAATTGTCTGTCGGCTACCGTCTTTCTTCGGGTATTTTTGTTTTCAAAGTCCGCCCGTCTTTTGTCTGTGTTCATTTTCCTCTGGCTCAGCGTAAACCTCATTTAGGCTTAAAAATCCTGTGTCATAGCTTTGTGTGTAGACCGAGACGAGGGGTGAGGAGGAAAGGTACTTACGGTTCCCAAGCGCCACTCTCTTGCCGGCGAAATTTTTTTTAAATAGGCAAATTTTGTCAGAGAGGGAAAATGCAAGTAAATTCATTCAGCTAAATGAAAACACAAAAATTCGAATTTAAACGAAATGATTGAAGAGAAATCTGATTTCACAGCGAGAAATAAATTATTTTATTCGAAACAAAAAGAGAAGAAAGAAATGATATATTCTTAGAAAACAAAAATAAATTATACATTTTATCCATCGAGCAGTTAAGTTAAATGTTAGGCATCTGTTGATATTTTCATTTTTTCTCCATGAAGTTGACGGATTGTCGTTTTGAGGAAAATGGAACCCGAGAGACCGTTGACAAAAGTCGACGGAATTGACTGAACGTTTTAGCGCACGGGACGGGCGCGCTCGTTGGCCAAAGTAGGCGAAGTTGCCGGATCATTGTCGTGCGGCGAAATGAAGACGATAGATGGTTCATCAAAGGTAAAAGAAGTTGACGGAACCGAGCCAGGTGCAGTAGGCAAGGTCAAGCGCCTCACTGGAGGTAGTGGCGGCGGCAAACGTGCGCGTACATCGCCGATGTGATGCACCCCACCCTTAATTATGAATCATTTGTTTTATAGGCTTTTTATTTTTTTAATCTTCACTTAAAATTTGTTTACTCATCTTAATGAATCAAAGTGGAGAAAGGTCCATGGAAAAAGCACACGTAACATTTTAATATTCTTGTCACAAATTGATCTTTGCTACCCGGGGTTAATAATGCCAAAAATTTATTGAAACGAACTGTGGCAGAAAGGTAAATACCCCATTCGTTCTCGACCAATTCGTTTTTGCCCCCATTCGTTTTTTGTCTATGTAATTACGTGTGAGTCCAGACAGTGACAAGTTAGACAGTCCTATACTTATAACACGTAAAAAACGAATGGGGACAAAAACGAATTGGTCGAGAACGAATGGGGGTCCGTCCTGGCAGAAAGCCTTAGAACGTGAACGCATCTTTCTGCAACCGAGACGAAGACGCAAAACGTTTGTGCGGAGCGAAAGACGGGTGGCCAAAAGGCTGTTTAAAAGTAGGCGGGACGACTACATGTGGCGCATGGGACGGAATTGAAGAAAATGGCGGAAGAGGTGGGTTTAACTTTGGTGGCGCCACGGTCTGCATGCTCTTCGATTTTCTAAAAAATATAATTGTATGATGTTAGTAAAAGCTGACTGTTCCAGCAACTTAATGGTCGCTTGTGGTTGGTGCGGTACATTCATTTTTGGCGGAGTGTCGTAAATTGGTGAGATTGCCGCATAGATCTTCGAATCGTCGTCTTTGTCCGATGGATTGTCATGCGAGCTGATGTTGACGACGGCTTAAAAGTGGGAATTTTCCAAAATGAGTGTTATTGGATTAGTTACAAACCTTCGACGCAAGCGATAAACTCCTCAAGGTCGGGTGCTACTTACAAAGGTCCTGAAGAACTTTTCCAATGTGCGTTTCCCTGATTTTGTCGTATGAAGCATTTAATTTGTGGAGTGCCTTAACCAGAAAATAATTAAAATTGTAAGAAAAGAATAATTCACATAAAAACTGATTATGATCTATCACACCCCAAAAAAAGACCATTTCATCCCATTTTTTAAGACGAGGAGGAAGTAAAAAAATTTGGAGTATTTGTGACGAAGAGAAAACGGCGGACATTCGATGTTCAATTCGAAAACATTCAACAATTTCATATAATAATTCAGGTGGTAACCGTTTTTTCGGCATTTTAATGGGTGTAATTGGGGAGAATTGGGGACAATATTGGGGTTAACAATTTGGGGACAATGGACGGGGAGAAAGAGAAGCGTTGTCGGATGAGCCGAGAAGTGTTAGTTTGCCTTAAGAAAAAAGTTTAGAAACAAAAGCATTTTTGGACTATTAGAAAATGGCGGACCATTTTAAGAGTTGGCAGGAACCTCGGGAGTTCCCTGTTAACTTCAGTTATCTGTCCGCTTATGAAAACTAAATGATGCAAACATTACTTACTTGTTGAAGATCCATTATGGTGTGAAATTAGTAAGTAAATAGTTAATGATGGAAACGCTAAAATAATTAAAACATAAAATTAATTAAGTCAAATGTTCCAATGAAGACTTTATAACCTAAAAGGTTTTATGAACATATGTCAGGCAAAGGTTGACCAAAAAAGTGAACGTATAATCAACTTATAAAGGAAGATAATAAAAATGGCGGAGCAAATGAGTAAACGGAGGATGGAGAAGGCGGGGGAAAAACCGATATTTAGATCATTTCGAAGACGCGTCGCAATTCCATCGTCCAACAGGGAATGTCCAATTGGGTGCTGAATATCGGCTTGGTCTTTGAGACGTTGCTGGCTGCCTTCCTCTGCTGGGTTAACGCAGGGGTGTCAAATGAAAATTTTCAAAAAAAGACATGGACCAAAAAAGATTTTGGGGGAAAAAAAGGACATTTTTGAAAAATGATTGCGCAGCAATGTTGATCAGTTTATGCAAGTAAGTGCATTCCATTACTATATTTTTCATCACTCATAATCATTTTGATCAATTTGTGACTGGAAATAAGCAAATCGTACATTTCGGGGCAAGAGAGTTCGTAATTCTGTTTAATTTTGGCGAGATCTCTTAACTCATTTTTTTAAAGCGTATGGCTTCGAAATGAAACATTAAATTTTTAATTTCGAAAAAGGAAGAGTAGGCGGTGCCGATAGGCGCCGCCGGGGGAAAATTTTGAAAACTTGTTTTTTTGGTAACCAATTTTGACAAAAAGAGAATTTTGAAGGTAATTTTGAGAAAACTAAAGGGATAATAGGGGTAATACGGTGGTGCCGATAGGCGCCACCGGGAAAAATTTTGAAAAAATACTAAGAAACCGCTTCAAAAATTGTAAAGATTGTATTGTTTTCTTTTTTTACCTCGCAGCAAGAAAAAAGGACAAAATATGAGCAGTAGGCTAAAAAAGGACACAATTTATTCATGTGATATTCGACGTTTTATCTTATTGTTGTTACAAATATTTGACTTGATCTCTTTTTGTTTTTCACCTATTCTGCACTTTATTGGTCTGCAGAGTAAGTGGTTTTCCACTTCTGTGGACAATTATATGTACAAATAAATAAATATGTACAAATAAGTAAATCGCTTTTAAAAATGGTTTCAATTTTTTAAAGTCTCCATAAATTAATTGTTTTCAATCAAATCCCCCTAAAATTGTTTCTTCTTTGCCCACTTTGCTGATGCCATCTGTGTTTATCTCTTTAGTTTCTCTCTCTCTTCCGTTTGCGAATCTTTCAATTTGTTTAGGGGGAGCGGCCCATTTGGTGCCATTTGTCCCCGGCGGGCGGGGATTTGAGAATTGGGATTGGCACGCATTATAATGGGGGTGGCGAGTGGAATGGCACATCTTCATCCATCCATCGCGAACAAAAAGAAAAAGCACACAATTTATTATTCCAACACTGACCCTTCCAAAGTTGGACCAACTGTTTTCCGCGAATTTAAAAAATGACTGGGGAGAGAGTGGAGATCGTTTATTTCATGTCTTTGCATTACCTTTAATTACAAAATTTGCCTTCGGCATATTCCCAAGTAATTAATTCGTTCGCCATCAAACAACCAGTGGCGAACAATTCGTATGGGAATTGAATTTCGGAATCTCTCCTCCGTTGCTAAATGGACACCCTTCGGCATGTCCTTGCCTCTTCCTCTTTGGCTATGGTCATTTTTGGCTGTTTTGGCAATTGTTTGTCGGCCACCGTCTTTCTTCGGGTATTTATTTATTTGACTTT
Organism: Heterodera filipjevi; assembly: GCA_039877585.1. Lineage (NCBI taxonomy): Eukaryota > Metazoa > Nematoda > Chromadorea > Rhabditida > Heteroderidae > Heterodera > Heterodera filipjevi. The sequence continues at coordinate 2,168,211 of JBDPZO010000009.1, forward strand.
TCTGTTTTCACCATAATAATTTCGTCCGTCTTCTGTCTGTGTTCATTTCTTCTCCTCCGTCTTAGCGTAAGACTTCCATCAACATTTTGCTCAGTGCCCTCGCCTTCATTGACATTGGCCTTCTCCTCTTCGCTATTCCCGTGTTCATTTTGCCAACTTTGGACCGTTGGTGATGCCAACCAATTAGCACTAATTGTCCAATTAACTAACTAACGTTCACCCCCTTCGGCATTTAGGGACGGGTTCATCACTGTCCAATCTGTTCAGGCTGTCACTGTCAAATTCCTTTACCCTGTCAATTTGATGTTTCAGGTTGTTGAAACATGTTCATCAGCATGTTTCCATTCATTTGGTATTTCTGTTTGCCATTTATCATTCAGACTTGGAGCATTTACACAATTGTGCTGATCACCGCCGAGCGATGGTTGGCCATTTGCCGTCCTCTCCATGTGCCAATTGCCAATTTCATTTGGACCCTTTCCCACCCTTTTTAATTGAGGTTCGCTCTCTGTGCACTTCACGCACTGCCAAATGGTCATTGTTTTTCACCGCCTTATTTTCCATCCTTTACAATGTCGTCCGTTTTTGGGAATACAGCTTGAAGTCGGTGTCGAATGGGATGGAATGAACGGGATGGATGGCATAATTTAGGGAATACCGTACTGTTATAATGATCCAAGTGGAGATATAGTAATTGATAATGGAGAAGGGACGGGGTACAGTAGTATATTGACGTCTGGTGTGATTTAGTCAGACCCGTAACGAGTAATAATGGGAGAAGGGGAATACAGTATATTTGGTAGTGAAAAAAGAGTAATCTATTGCTACGGTGTTCATAGTTTCCGTTTCCCACTCAAGTTGGACTTCTGCTGACGGTCAATTCTTTTTTGAACGCAATTTGCGCGATCCAATTGAGCATCCGTTGTATGTGTTGTGGTACTATTCAATGCTGTTTCTGATCACCCATTTTGTGCTTCCCTTTGGCACAATTTTCACTTTGAATGCCGTCGTTTGTCGTCGCATTCTTCGACTTCGTTCTATCCGTGAACAACTCACCACTAAGGTGGGATCATCCGAATTTGGTTATTTGCGTGTCGTGGATAACCATTCGTTAATTAGGTCAATTATGGAGTATCGTCATTCGTTAATTGGGATGCTAATTATAATTGTCCATTATCCGTTAATTGGTCTATTAATCTCCCCGTTTTTTTGTTTTCCTTCAGCAACTACGAGAGCACAGCACTACGACAATGTTCGAATTGTGTTTGTTTTTGCGAATTCAATGCTTTCCTTTGTCGTTTTATGCTTCTGCTGGTCACTCTCACGTTCGCCCTTTGCAATGCTTTGCCATTTCTGCTCAATTTGGCCGAATGCATCAAACGCGACCTTTTCGAGTCGGAGGGCACCGCCCAAATGGCCTATTTGCTGAACGACTTGGCTAACTTTCTCGTCATTCTCAACAGGCACCTCACGTTTCTCTCTTTTCTCTCGCTTTTCCCTTTTATCTCTCCTGTCTCATTTCTTTCTCTCGTTTACCTCTTTTCTCTCTCCTGTCTCCTTTCTTTCTCTCTTTTTCCATTTTTCTTCTCCTATTTCTTCGCCTCGTTACCTCTTTTCTCCCTCGTGTCTCGTTTCCCTTTTCCCCTCTTTTTCTTCCTTTTCACTCTCCCTCACTTTTCTGATCAGCAATTAAATCATCCATTTTTATTCATTTCCCCCCGTTTAGCTCAACCGCATGGATTTTTTACACGATTTTTAGTGCGAAGTTCCGCGAAGGCGTCGCGACATTATTTGGGTTAATTAAAATTATTTGGATTAATTGAAGAAATACGAACATCATTCATTAGTGGATTTGTTATAACAAATTCAGTCTGAGTTCATTTCTGATGAGAGGCACCAAAGGCGGCCAAATGGCCGAGGAACGCTTCTCAGTGTCGGCAACTTCAAACACACAAAACCAAGGCTTTTGATGAAAACAGATCGAATTTAATAATAAATTAGTTTTGTTTAAAATTTAAATGTGAAAAAAACAATGCCTATTTCTGCTCTTTTCCTATTAAAAATGCCTTTTTTGGATTTGTTCAACCGCTCCTCCCAATTCTTTCATCGGCGGACAGTGACAAAATCCGTCCTTCCCATTCGTCCCATTTGCGCTTTGAATTGTGTTGTCGTCACAGTTGGCCAAACAGTCAGACAGGCGAGTGTGATCCGCTGCAGCGAGTGCCTGAACTGCTCGCATTTCTCGTCGAACAACAGCACGGGCATTTCGAATTGCATCGGTTCGCATCGCATTCCGTCCGTTCCTTCTCTTCTTTTTGGCCTGTCGCAAATGCATTTCACTTCGGTGAGCCTTTTGGGCACTCTCTAAAAGGAAATCACTTGAAATAATTGAAAAATAAATTGTTATTTTTTACTCTTTCGTTGACATTTTCTACGTAAATGAAACTGCACAAAGTGCGCAATTCCAGCGGCATTCCCTGAACCAATTCGCATTGAAACTGATACAATCCGTCGAAAAATTCAGTCCCAATTTGCTAACCGGCATTATTTCGCCAAAATGCCCGCCCAATTCGCTCTCTGTTCCGCCCATTCCGTGGCACTGATTTTCCATTGACAATTCCGTCGCAATATTTCGAGGGTCATTCGGGGCCATTCGCAATGGATATGCCCTCATCCGAGAAGCGACAAATTCCTTTGATGTTTTGGCCGCCCCTTCGTCCAATAAAAGACCCACCAGCGCACTTTGTACCAACGGACTGAGTTGGCCACCAGCAAACGGTGGGCATATTCCGTGCCGAGTCAAATTGTCTTCAAAAAGCCTAAGGGTCGACATAAAGTTCATCCTGGACAAAAAAGAACAACAAAAAGCCGACCAATAATTCTTTGGCAATTTTATTCGGTGATGGCGCCTAAACGAATGTTTGGAGTGCCGTCGAGCAATCGGTCCGAAAAATTCTGCCGGAAGAGATGCCAATTTGGGCGGGGAAATGTGAAACGAAGACAAAGTGGACGAAAAATGGTGGCAAAGGAAGAAAAGGGCGGAAATGGCAAATGGACGGAGAGGGCACTAAAGCAGTTGAGTAATGCGGACAAAGTCGGGGGGAGATGGGAAGGGACTGAAACATTCGAACTCACCCGGCAAAAGTGACAATGGAAAAGGGCGAATTCGGCACAGAAAATCATTCGAAATTGCAATAGGTGAAACTATGGGCAGCACAATTTTGGCAATGGCAAGTTCAATCTGACTGAAAGCACTGATCATTCATTTTGGGATGGGTCGGTTATTCTCTTTGCTTTTGCCTTTGCTTTGGTGCACCTTTGCCCCCCCCCCCCCAAAGGGTGTGTTTTTAAATGGGAATTTCCATCCCTTTTTCCCTCCCTCTGACGTCGTCAAAATTCTGTTAAATTGGATTATTTTTGGTCTTTAACCAAAACCGAAAACATAAAAATTTTTGATCAGAGAGTCAGAAAATGGCACGACGCAAAACTAATGATTTGAATATCATTTCAAAATTTGAATTTTTTTTTATGCCCCGACGGTCGGACGCAGTCAATTGGGCGCCACATGATTGGGCGCCAGTACAATTGGGCGCCAAGCCATAAATAGGAAAAATCCTCTAAATTTTTTTGAAAACCCAACCCCCAGTTTTTTTTTTGAAGACCCACCCCTTAGTTTTTGAAAATTTAACCATTTTTAAAAATTCTATTTCTTTTTTCAAAAAACTAGGGGTTAGATTTTCAAAAAAAACTAGGGGGTTGGGTTTTTAAAAAAATTTAGAAGATTTTTCCTATTTTTGGCTTGGCTCCCAATCAGGGTGGCCATAATACCTCCTTTAGGAGGCATTTTCCTCCTTTTTGACCTGGCCGCCTTCTTTTTTCCTCCTTTTTGAGTTTTGCCTCCTTTTTGAGTTTTTCTGAATTTTATGAGGAAATCGATAAAAATTTTCAAAAATGGCCATTTTTAGGCTTAAATCCATTAGCCATTAGCAAATCAGACCATAATTTCCAAAATTTTCCCCGGTGGGGCCTATCGGCACCACCTGCTCCCGCCCCTTTGAGTTAAAGAAATTGTTGGTGTTTTTACTGGGTTTTCTTGCTTTTAGAAGAATTTTTTCAAAATGAGATTTTTGACCCCAAATGATGATTTTAAAATTTTCATTTGGGAGCCCTGTTCTTAACTCACTTGTGTCGACTAAGCTCAATCCAGGCTTACAAGCTCTTTTATCTCCGATCCCGAATTGCTTAACAATGTGAAAACTAGCGAAAAATATGCTGAATAGAGCCATTTGAACAATTTTTTTGTCTATTTATAAGCTTTTTTTTTAAATGCCTCCTTTTTATGGGGTGGCGCCTCCTTTTTGAGGTAGTGAGATGGCCACCCTGCGCCCAATCGTGTGGCGCCCAATTGTGAGCGCCCAATTGACATAGACCGCCAACGGTGGCAATTCGTTTTTAATTGCGTACGTTGAACCGTATTTTGAGGAAAAAAATTTAAAACATTTTCCATTTTTTTTTTGTTTTTTGCTTTTTCAGTGTATAGGCGAAATGTTGATGTGCCAAAAGGGACACCCAAATCAAAGCGTCGTCCCCCCCCCCCCGCCCATTTACTGCCCTCCCCCACCCCCAAATCCTCGCTGCTGTTGTTTATCTGCTGCTACTGCCGACATAACATTTCGTTCCATCTCTCCTCCATTCCCTTCTCTCTATCGTCCCCCTCTCTCTCCCCCCCCCCCCGCCCTCTTCCCTCTCTTTCTCTCTCTCTCGCTATCACTCTTATCCATCCATTTCCTCTCTCTCATTCTCTCTTTCTTTCTCTCTCTCACACACACTCTCTGTTATCGTTTCTTTGTTGTGTCTTTATTTTCTTTTCTTTCTTTTCTCCCCCATTTCTCATCTTTCCTTTACCCAAATGCTTCACCATCGATACGACTTCACTTCTTTTGCATCCATTGGCCATAACCATAACCATTCAAATGTTTTGAACATTTCTTTCATATGTATAAAAAAGCATTTAAGAAAACAGTTCAAAACTACTGTTTTCTTTCAACAGTATAATATTTTTGGATTACGGTAGGGCTTTAAATTTAAATACCGTCCCCCTTTTTGCCCAAAATAGCCAAATTTGTCATAAGCACATTTCTAAACCTTTTGTAAGATGCTAATTTCTCATATTGAAAATAATCACAGATTATAACACCGACAAAATAAACTGCCAAAATTAAAAGAATTAAATAACGACAATTAAAATGAATGCTAAAGGCGGTGATGACGAAAAAGGCGAAGGGACGACAAAAAAAGAGCACGGAATTGGGATGGCGAGAGAGCATACGGAAGAGACAAAGATAGGAGAGAAAGATGACGAGGAAGACGACGATGTGGTCGTAATCGGTGAATGGGAAGGAGGGAGAGAGAGAGGTGAAGAGAGAGTCCATTGGACAGAGAGGGAGGGGAGAAAGGGGTGAAGAGAGAGTCCATTGGACAGAGAGGGAGGGGAGAGAGGTAGACGAGGAGAGATCCCAAGAGTAAAGGAGTGAACGAGAAAGGCAAACACTTAAATTGGTGCTACGTTATAATTTCATTTTTTGAGTGATGGGATTTTATTATCCCACCCAATGATCGGCCCAATCGATCGTCCGTCGTTCACTTCCCCTCTCTCTTCCCTCCCCCGCCAAATATTCAAAAGCAATTAGGGAAAGAAGGGAATATTTGCTGCTAATATTGTAATTAATCCTAATTATATTTCGAAATTTTTATTAACACATTTCTTAATTTTAAATTTATTAGAAAAACAAAAAAAAAACATTTAAATTAACTTTTATTTTTGTCTTTCTAAAAGTTAAAATGTGATATTTTGAGTGATTGGTGTCTCCTTTTCTTCGCCTTCTTCTTATGACTCCCTTTTCCTGCTCATTTTGCTCATTTCGCTTTTTCTCCATCATTTCTCCCTCCCTTTTTCAAATCTTTTCTTTTCATCGCTCGCTTTTCCTCGTGAATATTTCACCGGTCTTTTGCTGCATAAATTGTTTTTCGATAAGATTGGCATTATATATGCTTACAATTCCTCATAATTTTAATTTATCGATTTATTATTTACTGTGTTCGGTTACCGTATAATTATACTTTTCTTGATCAGTCCTCCTTTTCCCTTCCCCTCCGATCAGATACCATTTCCACCGCCAGCGGTCGTTCTCCGCCCGTCGTCCATCAGCCGCTTTATCCGTCCCTTCCATCGGAGTCGACCCCCTCTTTTGCTTCCAAAATGGACCCTCCCCCACAGTATGGGCATCCCCCGCAGCAACAACAGCAGCCCCATTGGTTCTCGCCCGCTTCCTTTCTCGGCTCTTCCCCCAATTCGCCCCCCTCCGCCGGCAATGGCACTGATCAATCGGCGCCGTCCGTCTCGGCCGGTGCACAGCGAATTCTGATCGAACTGCGTCAGCGATATCACCCATGGTCCGTGTTCTTCAAATGTGCTAAGTTCGGCTGTCCTCCCGGCGTGACGGCGATCGGACCGCGCGTCAAGCGCAACTTGGCCACATTTGCCGCAAATTATCTTTGGTGCGACCGCCCATCATTAATAATTATTAGCCTAATTAATGCTAATTGGCCCTTCTTTTATTTTCGTCCCCCTTTTAGTCTTTTCGCTCTCCTCCTCCTCTATTGTGTGCTCACTTCTCTGCTGATGTTACTGAGTTTGATCGTTCTTGGTGGCCTTCTCTACAGCGTTTACCAATTTACCCAGAAAGGCCCCTTTTTGGTCGGAGCGTATGAGGTGCGCCTTTGGTTTTCTCCTATTTTAAACTTTACATTCTCGACCTCTCTCCCCCACCCCTTTTTTTTGCCCCTCTTTCCCCCTTTCCCCCTCCCCCCCCCCATTTAATGCTTTTCCTCCTCCACAGATTCCCCCGAGTTTGCTCTATTCCGTGGCTTTGATGCTGTCCATCCCCCTGTTTTGGCTTGCCGATGCCGGCTCCGTGATGTATTGGGTGTTGGGTGAGTATTGCCTTGCCTTTCCATTTGCTTATGGTCCATCACTTTTCTTTTTCCCTTCCGCAGGGTTTGGTCTCTTTCTGATGCTTTCCCATTCTTCGTTTTACGCGTCGGAGGAAGTGCCCGGCTCAGAGTTCGAAGTGGTCACGGCAGCCTAAGGCAAAAAATGCGAATGTGAAAATGGACAAAAAGCAAAGGGAAAGAAGAACCATTTGGACGATGGCCACTCGAGTCCTCTCCGTTCCTTGTATTCTTATTATTATTTTATGTTTTTAATTTAATATTAACATTTTTTAAATATTTTATGCATTTTTGGAATATTTTGAATTTCGCCATTTGTTTTCTCATAAAAATCCCTTCCCTTTTACGGCCAATTTCCCCTTTGGGTATGAATGAATGGGCGCAATTGCAAATTATTCCCCCTGGGGAATTACCCCAAGCAAAGAAATTCTAATTAAAGAAGTGTGAAGAAATCCGATGCAAAAGTGAAGGTTATGCCTTTGCTTATGGGTAATGTGTGTGTCCTCTCTCCCTTCCTTCTGCTGTTGTCGTGATTGTCACCTGATCGATCAGTCCGTCGTCATCGGTTAATCCGTTTGATCAGTGTGCTTTATCCGTTCCCTCCTCCAATGATCACTCCCCTCTCTCTACCCTCGCTCTCTCCTTCTTTCCCCTCCCTCCCTTCTCCCCCCTCCCTCACTCCCTCCCTTTCTCTCGAACCCTCACCCCTTCATTCCCCTCCCTTTCTTTGTTCCTCTCATCCCTCTCTCCCTTTATCCCTTCCTCCTGCCTCTACCCCTCGCTCTCCTCCCCCTCCCTTTCTCTCTCCCTATCCTCTCCCCCTTCGTTAAGACTTTCATCAGTTCATCACCAATTGATCAGCAGATGCTGCTTGGGTTGTCGTGACCTTCTTACAGAGATTTGTCATGACTGACCTCTCACTCCATCCCTTGCTGTTGTTGAACAATCACTCCCATCGAAAAAGTCAGCAAACAATGGGTGCTGATTGGCCACCCCCCCCCCCCCCCCGCAACTGATCGGCCAGTTCAATTCGGCCACCATTCTCTCATTCATTGCTCATTTTAGCTTAAAGTAAAATTACGCACATTTGACTTATTTTAATGTCATCATTTTTCGAATTTTCTTACTCAACATTTTGAGACTAAACGAGTTTTTGAAGTGCGATTGCCTCAAAAGGCTGGTGAATAGGCAATGAATGGGGGGGGGGGGGGGGGAGAGGGACGGGGGGTGGCAGGATGGAATTGGAATTGCCCACCTTTTCCGCCGCTGCCGAATCCCCTTTTGTCCGTCACTTCAGCTCTACCGTCCGTACCATGATGGTCTGTTTCCGCGTGATAACACTTAATGTGGAAATGCCATTGCATGACTCACCAATCATTCCCCCCCCCCCAATTTATTCCCCTTTTTTTCGCGTCATTTTCCATTTAAATACACAATTTTTCTCCTTTCGCATCTTTCATTGTCCACTTATTCCATTCATCACGGCTACCTTTCCCCATTCTTCCTCTTCCTTTTCTTCTTCCTTTTCCTCCTCTTCCTTTTCTTCTTCCCTCCGTTGTCCCTCCTCTTCCAATGCCCGTCTCTGTCAGTGCTCATTTTGTCGTTGCATGCACCGTTTTTCTTCTGTTTGCTCAAGCAGTTCAAAACACCATCGCAAGGCCAACAGTAAGTATTATTTTTTTTGAATTTTCAATTTCAATTTTTGATTCATTTTTCAGAGTGATGAAAAAAATGAAAATGACCGACTGAGAAAAGGCGCCGAAGAAGCGAAGGAGGGAGTGCACAACATTGGTCAATTATGAACACAGATTGGTTTATTTAAACACAATTTTGCAGGGGAAGGGCTTAAGGACATCGCCGCCGGTGCCAAAGATACGGCGGTTGGGGCAGCGGGAACAGTCGGTGGGTAATTATGGACTAATTAAGCAGAACAAATTGGGTAATTATGCAATTAACTCAAAGAGAATTCGGTTAATCGGTACGCAAAGAAAGTAGTGACCATGTTCGCAACATTCGGTTCGTTTGCCGTGGTAATTTGACTTTTCTTCTCTCTCTCTTTCTCTCTGTCCATTCCCATTTTTCTTTTTTTGCCAAATTTTTTATTTTTTTCCCATTTTATTCTCTTTTTTTGTGAATGCCATTGAACGTTCTGTGTTGTGTGTGTGTTCGTTCGTTTCTCTTTCTCTTCGTTTTAAACTTCGGTTTCAGGGGACAAGGCAGCTGAGTTGAGGCAAAGTGCTGCACAAAAATTGCACGAAACAGGCGAAGCAATTAGTGAGTGAATGGAAGGAAAGGAGGGGAGAGGGAAGAATGCGAAAAAAAAGACAAGGGAAAAAGAGAGGAAGACAGAGAGAGCGCGGGCGGGGGGAAAATGCCAAAAAAGACAAGGGAAAAAGAGAGACAGAGAGAAAGGGAAGGATGGTGTGTTCACAGCAGAGGAGGAGGGTGGGGGGTATATTAAATGGAACGACGGACGAAAGGAAAGGCCCCAAGGAGCAGCAGACGGGGGAGGGGGGGGGGGAGGAACATGACAAACCTTCTCGGATGATGGAATTGCCCTCGGCAGGCGAATATATTCTGCCAGGAGCTCGGGAGGGTGGAGGGTGTGCTTTTCCTCATTTGTCCAGACATTGCCTTACATCCAAACTCACTCTCATTTTCCCATTCTCTTCCATTTACAGGCACTGCCAAGGCCGATTTGCGAGAAGGGGCAGAGAAGGCGGGTGAGACAGCTGGTGAGTGTGTGAAAGGAGAGGGTGGGGAGGGGGAGAGGTGAGAGGTGAGAGGATGGTGGGGAGGAGAAAGAGAGCGAGGAAGAAAAGGCGAGATAGAGGAGACATGGGTTTGGCACAGGCGGCAGGGGGGGGGGAGGGCTAAATGAGACCCAGGGGGAGAGGGCAAGGCACAGCAGGGGGCCATTGACTGAGTGAGTGCCATTCCCCCCGCCCCCCTCATTTTGCCCATCGACTCCATCCATTCTTCTCTTAACCCTACGCCATCTTCAGCTTGGCCAATTTCCTTTCCCATTTTTTCTATTCGTCACTATGAATTTAGCGGAAAAGGCTGCTGCAGTGCGCGACTCAATTGCCGGAGCAGCCGCAAATGCGGGGCAAGCAGTGGGTGAGTGGGAAAAGAGGGAGGAGGAGGGGGCGGAGGAGGGTAAGTTGAATGGGGAAGAAAAACAGGACGAAAGATCAAAAAGAACGGATAAAGGGATGGACGCAATGACAGAGGATCATATCCCTTTTAAGCGAATGTCGCGGCAGGTGCAAAAGAACGGGTGGTGACCGGGGCAAAGGCTGTTGGCGAAACAGCCGCAAATATTGGCGAAGGTGTGGTCAACGCGGGGAAGGCGGCGGGGGAAAGTGTCGGTAAATGAAGGCCGAGAAAGTGTCCTATTGGAAGAACACATTTCGATTTATATTACAGCTTCGGCCGCTTCGAATGTTAAAGAGGCTGCCGTAAATGTTGCAAGTGCAGCGGGGCAAAAAGTCAGAGGCGCCGCTGAAACGGTGGAAGAGGGCGCAGCGGAAGCAGCCAAAGGGACGGGGAACGCAATTGGTAGGACAAAGGCGGAGGATGGGACGCGGGAACGGGCCAAACACTGATTAGAGACTGGGGAGGGGGAGGAAGCTGATCATTGATCAGACACGACGGGGAAGAGGAGGCTAAAAGTGATTAGAAACGGACGGTGGGGGAGGATGATCACTGATAAGAGACGGGGCGGGGGGACTCTGATCATTGATTAGAGAGGAGGGCGGAGAGGAGGCTCATCAATGATAAGAAACGGGCGACGGACTGACAAATGATCAGAGAATGAAACTTAGTCACGTTCAGGAAAGGAATTGGAAGAGGCGGGACAAGCTCTTCAGTCGGAAGAACAGCGGCCATCCGCGGAAGAAGTTGCCAAGGCACAATAAAAGTGTAAAGGAAAGGAATTGACTGATGGCTGACCATTCGTTTATCAACTTATTTATGGCTATTTAAACTCCTCGCCGTTTCAACAATTTTCATTCATTTCGATGGGCCAAATTTCTCCTCATTTCTCCCTGCATTTTCTGAATATCTCTTTCTTTCTCTCGTTGGTTTATACTTTCCAATTATTTTTCTTCCCTTTTTTATTGTGCTAAATGCCGCTTTTACTCATTGATTGGTGGTGATAATGAAAATTTTATTTGTTTAAACAAAATGATGTTAAATAAAGAGAAATGAGAATATTGTATTGCAAATATTTTTTTCTATGAGAAAATAAAAACAGCTGAGCCAATATAATTCAGTGTGTAAGATCAGCAGTTTCAGTACCCACCACGGGAAATTTAATATATTTAATTCTAAGGAAAAAACTTTTTTTAATTGGAATTAAGTAAAAATATTATAAGATCCTTTTGTTGTTTATTTCTGATTTGAGTAATTTGAAGTTTCTGGTTCTTTTAACCAATTGAAAGAGGAGGTTGATGTAAATTGTAAACTGGTAGATAAATTATGGAAACAGTTTATCCATTAACACTGAGTCCCTCCTATAAAGAGACTTTGTTGAAAATTTTAAATTTAGACATAGAATCGTCCATTTTCAAGACATACTGAATTGTAATGCACCGAAAGCAGCTACTTAATTAACAATTGCCAGTTCACCACTGGAAAATAGGAGAAAGGCTAAAACCGTTTAAATTTGGCATTGGTTCTATCACAGTTGGCCAAATTATTTTAATTTAACAGATTAAATTCTGAAGTGTTTTTCTCTTTCTACTCGAACCAAATAGCCTTCGGTGCTTAAATTCAGGGAATGGAAGCGGATGACAGATCACAATCACTCAGAAATAAATGGCGGAGAGATAGCACTGCCAAAGAAGACGAGCACGATGATCTGGTGTCATTGTGTGGGAGTGTTGCGACTACGGCCGGCGGGGATGGCTCTCTGTTGAACTTTGCACTTGACGAAGAAACAATTGAAGTCGAATCAAACAGAGAATTTGATCGGAAATTCTTTGTCATGAAAGGTTGGTCAAAATTTTTTTGTTTTACCCTCGAATCGATGTTTCATTCAGAGGGGTCTTTTCCCGGGAAAATTTGTGCTCTTCCTCATCCCGCCTCGGGAGAACGCGCGTTGTATTTGGTCTGCGAAAAGATCGAAGGAATAGCCAGAAGGAAATAAATTAGAAAAGCAAAGAAGGGAAGAGTTCCTCTTTTTGGCAGAAATATTTATTGGGAAATTAAGGAAAAAATGATTATTCCCCTTAATTAAGTGTCTTTGGCAATGTCTGGCTATGCCTTTCTTTTTTGATAAATTACTTTATTATTTTAGTTAAATGAACGTGGAGAAGTTTTTGAATTGCTCCAACTTGACAACGGAAAGCGTTCTTTTTTCTTCGGCGATTCTGTCGTGGGGAATGGTTCTCTTCACATTGTCTGTCCGTCCCCATTTTGTTTAATCGTCATTTTGCTTCCTTTACCATTTCAGTTTTTCCCTGTCCATCCTCTTTTCATGGCCATTGGTCATCTTCAACGCAAGGCTTCCGACTGTTTTTTGACTGTGTCTGAACTGCTCGAAGACGACGACTTCCCTTCGCTGAAGGAATTGTCACAAAATGTCAAATTGCTCGACGCTTTGAAAACTGTTGCTGTTTTTGCTTCCGAGAAAGGTACAATTAATTTATTCTTTAAAATTAATTTCAGTTTTTTGTCTGTCGTTTGTTCAGATTTGTCCACAAAAAGCGAATATATGAAATTCCATTATAACGAAGAGCGCCTCTTCTTTTGGCTGGATGAACGTTTCAACATTTTGAAGCAGTCTTTAACAGCAAATTGTGACGAAAACGGTACAAATATACCAATTTTATTTGGTAGCCGAGCAGAGCTTTTTTGACAGAGACTACCGACGACGAGCAGTGTTTTGGCATTTTGTCAGACTATTTGCCGGAATCAGTGGCACGACAACTTAAAGAGCGATTGGGCATTAAAGGCGATAGGCCAAAGGATGAAAATCAGCACAAAAAGAAGAGAATTTTAGCCGAGTCGGTCAAAGGAAAGGAGACGAAATGCGCACGAACGACGCCGAAAAGAGTGAATTTCTGCAAATCATAAACAAATTAATTTGATTTTTAAGAAATTTCCCAAACTCACGGCCGATGGAAGCAAAGGTTTGATCTTTTGGCACCCTTTCTTTGGCCAATAAGTTTCTTTAAAGGGAGTCCGTCCATCGCGTCCTTTTTCGGCACAATCAAAGCCGATAAGAAATGAAATGCCGCCGATTGAGAAGCCACTAACTTTCTTGACCTCTTATTTTGTCAAAAAATTCAATTTTATGTAAATTATGTTCAGAAAAATTGTTTTTGCGATTTATTGCCAATTTTACCAAAATAAAATTTAAATATTTTGTTCGCACATCACAAATCACTCATTCCACAAGTGATCAGTGTGTTTAGCGAATGTCGAAGAGAAAAGGCGTTTCTGACGGATCGGAGGCGGGTGAACCTCAACCAAAAATGGGTTCGCTATTAGTTTCAATGGCATTTCGTCCATTTACATTAAGCATCCATTTTCGCCAGCCCTTCTCAGAAACTGAAAGGGGTGTGGAAGGTGATCCCCAATCAGCTGTTCATTTACTCCGTCGACGGCATTGAGCCCAGAGCGAAAATTGCGGCGTTCGATTTGGGTCATTCATTTTGATCCGATTGACTAGCAAATAATTGTCCAAGTTGCATAAATATTCATTTGCACAGATGGCACTTTGATCAAAACGAAGTCGGGGCACACCTTCGCCAGGGACGTCGACGATTGGCAATTTTGGTCGGGCAAAGTGATCGGCACGCTGAGAAAGTGCAGCGCCGACGGGTTCAAACTGTGCATTTTCACCAACCAAAAGGGAATTCCGGTGGGAATCATTGGACAGAGAAAAGAAAGGAAATTCTAACAGAATCGAATTCCATTTTCAGAAAGGGCACGTCGATGCGGGGCAATTCAAACGCAAAGTGCAAAACATTGTCAACGCAATCGGAGTGCCGCTTCAGGCAATGAATGGACTCGCTTTTGGGGCTTATCGCCCTCAATTCGTTCCATTTTGAAGGTTTTCGTTTCGCTGGGGACGCCAAACTTCCGAAAGCCGTTCATTGGTCAGTGCCAATGGCACTAATTGCCTATTTTGTTAATGATTGATTGATTCTCACTGAAAAAGGAATGTGGGAGAAGATGGAAAACGAAGAGAATGGCACTGTCCGTGTCAACCGAGAAGAGTCATTTTATGTTGGCGACGTGAGCAAATGGCGGGGCGAAAGGGCCGGGGAATGGGAGACAATGGGTATATATATATTCGAGGGAAAAATTTCTTATAAAACTCAGAAATCTTCCGAGACACTTTATTTTTGTAAATTTCATTTTTTGCGTTTTTTTTTGAATTTTAAAGTTTTAATCCCACACTAAAAAAGGGGTGGGGGAATTTCCTTAAAAAGCAGTGAAAAGGAAAATAACGGACAGACAATTTTTTATACAATAAGATACCTAATACCTACTCTCCTCCTTCCCCCTCCGCCGAGGCCCAAATCATTTGATACGTCTAACCATTCTAACTCTTTTCAGGCTGCTGGTCGTCTTAAATCATCAGTAATTTTTTTTCTTTGGGTGGAAGGGTTTGTCCATATTTTGCCCTTTTTCAGATTCGTCCCAAAAATGACCATTCGTGCGCTGACCGTCTCTTCGCCCTCAATCTTTCGCTGCATTTTCAAACTCCCGAACAGTTTTTCTCCAAACTTTCTGCCGAAGAGCCGTTCCGTCTGCCCGAGTTCAATCCATGCCAATTTCTTCGCCAACATTCCCCCCAATCTGTCCCCCCAAGTCGGTCGTCCTTCTTTTCACTCTTCTATCTTCTTTTTTTATCATTTTTTACAAGAGATCTGAATTTTGAAAAATTTCAGATTCGGGAATTCGACGGGATTAAAATCTTGTTTTTTTTGGCCTCCAGATCCGGGTCAATTTTTCCAAAAACACCCGGCTCCGCATCAGGATGCCGGGAAAATCCGGTCGGGATCTGGTCCTGTTCCGATCTCTATTTCTTATTACCACTATTTCAACCCCCTCCCTCTCCCTCTCTCGTTTTTCAGCAGATGCTTTACAAATGCCCGGCCCTTCTCTCCCTGAACTTGTTCTGCTCGTCGGTTCACCCGCCTCCGGCAAAAGCACTTTTGCGCGTCGTTTCCAAAGTGATTACACAATTTTGAGCCAAGACGAATTGGGGACACGGAAAAAGTGTTTGGACAGAGTGCGCGAGGCATTGGAGGGAGGGAAAAGTGTAATAGTGGACAACACAAACAGAGACGTGGCGACAAGGCGAGTCAAAGGGAGAGAGAAGGGGGCGGGGGGGGGGGAATAACGGAGGATAGATGGGAATCGGCGGACAAATGGCCCAAAATTGAGAGACTTGGCACTTAAGGAAGGAATTCTGCCGTTTGGCTGCCTCTTTCCGTTTGCCGTGCCGTTGTCTCCTTTTCGCGTGTTCGCCTGCACAAGCGCTGCACAATAACACATTTCGGAAAATAGTCGCCGGGGGCGAGGCCGACCGACCGCACGATAATGTCACTGAAGTGGCAATTCGGACTTACTTCTCAGCTTTTCAGGTGGAAGAGGATAAATTGTTAAAAAGAAGCGAATAGACAGACACTGATTGAATATACGGCGGTTAATCCGTCGTTGGATAGCAATTGATCAGTGAGAGTTGGGTTTTTTATTGATTGATCAGTTAGAGAGCGATTTTTTATTCCAATGAGTGATCAGTCGCAACTTTCAGAAACCGACAGAAGCGGAAGGATTTTCCGAAATTGTCCATGTGAAATTTGTGCCTGAATTTGAAAAAGAGGAACACCGCCAAATTTACGGAATGCATTTGTTGGAAAAATGAATTGACAAATCGCCAAGGAATGAAACTCAAAGGAATCAATGAATCCTTTTTATATTCACTGATTTTTTTCTTTCTCACTTTGTTATTAGCAGCAAATCTAAGAATTTTCCATCAAATGAAAATATTGAAACACTCTTTGAGTTGGAAATTGTATTACTCATTAAGGGAAATAACAAAAAATTAAATAACCAAAAATATAAAATTATTAAATATTTTTATGCGATTATTAAAGTTTGTCACTCATTTGTAAATGCCCGATCGGATCGATAGCGATCCACGATCAGCAACAGCAGCATTTGCAAACATTCCCTGGTGATTTGTCGTGCCGAAAAATCCCCGTCCTAATTTTAACGAGTTCCTTCCCCTGAGTTAGCCGCCGCACAATAATATCATGATCAGCGACCCCAAAAATCCCCATGTCCATCATGTCACACAAATTTAAAAAACATAAAAATCAAAAGGGTCCCCCCTGTGGTAATCAAAATTTGCCGCTTTTTGAAATTTTTATAGTACCGTATTCTCTCGATTTGATCCCTGTTTGTGTTGGGGGCAGCGTATGCCTAAGGCTGGCAAATTTTCGTGATTTTAATTATCGCCGAAATTAGACATAAATTTTACAGAATACAAGGATAAAGAATACACAACCTATGTTTATGTATCATGGCCTTTTTATTAGTGAGGACATGATCGGGGGTTGACATTTTGCGCCAAAGGCTTTAAATTAAGAAGTCCTCTCAGACCAACGCACTCTCCAATTAATTAATACTTGTACAAGACTAAGTAAGAAAATGTTTTATCGAGAGTTAACAAAAAATGTTAAAAAAAACTTTAAAAAAAATGAATGTCATGGCAGAATAAATGGATGAAAATGATGTAAGAGAAGGGTCTGAGGGTTTGATGGTCCGATGCTCGTGGCAAAAGGGTCGTCACGTCCGTCTTGCCCCCGCCCCGTATTCATTTCGCACTCAGAAAGCAACCCGTTTGGCTCTGAGCACCCAGCGCTTCTCCTTCTTGGTCGCCGACTCCTTCTCCTCCTCCTTCTTCTCTTCCGGCTTCTCCTCCTTTTTGTCCGCCTGCTCCTCCTTCTTCTCCTCCGGCGTTGCGTCCTTCTTCTCCTTCTCGCCCGTCTGCTCCTTCTCTGCCTTCTTCTCGCCCGATGCTTCCTCCTTGTCTGCCCGTTTCTCCTCCGTCTTCTTCTCCTCCTTCGCTTCTGTCTTTGTCTCCTCCTTCTTCTCTTCACCCGATGCCTCCTCCTTCTTCTTCTCTTCCGTCTCGCGTTTGTCCTTCTTGTCGCTCTCCTTCTTCTCCTCCTTTGCTTCTGTCTTTGTGTCCTCCTTCTTCTCCTCGCCCGATGTCTCCTCCTTCTTCGGCTCTTCCGTCTTTTTCTCCTCCGTCTCTCGCTTCTCCTTCTTCTCCTCTTCCTTCTTCTCCTCCTTTGCTTCTGTCTTTGTCTCCTCCTTCTTTTCTTCTCCCTTCTTCTCCTCTTCCTTCTTCTCCTCTGCTTCACGCTTCTCCTTCTTCTCGGCCTCCTTCTTTTCCTCCGTCTCCTTCGGTGCTTCCGTCTTCTCCTCCTTCTTCTCCTCTCCTTCCTTCTTCGTCTCTTCCTTCTTCTCCTCAGTCTCTCGCTTCTCCTTCTTCTCCTCTGTCTTCTTCTCCTCCTTTGCTTCTGTCTTCGTCTCGCTCTTTTCCCCTGATGCGGCCACTGCTTCTTCCTTCTTTTCCTCTTTGTCTTCGCGCTTTTCCTCCTTTTTGTCCTCCGCTTCTGTCTTCTCTCCTCCGCCCTCTTCCTTCTTTGTGTCCTTTTTCGATTCGATTTTCGTTTCTTCTTTGGCTGCCGAGGCACTGTCCTATAAAATGGTAATCAAATAAATTTAATTTTGAAAATGGAAAGACAGAAAAACGACGCACCGCCCCTGCGGCGGATTCAGTCTTTTCTTCGGAATTGGCCAATGCCAAGGCAAGCAAAGTGCAGGCGGCCACGACGATGAAGAAAGTACGCATTTTGATGCTGAACAAAGAAGAGATTAGCACTTGGGCCATTGAGTAACGGGCGCGTTTCATCAGTTTATATATGGCGAGCGAAGTGGGGGGACTGCGCGACCATTACAATTGGAGGGGCGCGAGAAGGGAATAAATGAGCAACGGGAGGGATTAGAGAGGGGAGGGGAGCGGAGGAAGAGGGGTCCTTGATGCTTTTGGAGGATGGGGGAAATGATGCGAGAGGAATCTCATCAGTTAAGAGGGGGGGGGGGATTCATTCCCCTCCGCCAAAGTATCACTCCTCCACCCATTCTTTTCTTCCCCGAAAAAAGGTATCGCCAAACATCAACAATCCGTCCCTCTCCTCCCAAGCAGGACTTCTTGCCTTTAGAAGATGCTTGCATTAGATTAACCGGGGGGAATAAGCTAAAATATCTGTGAAGGGGTGGAGGAGGGGGAGATTTAAAAAAGAGCGGGAGGAGCAGGGGATGAAATGGGGACGAACCTATTTATTCTATTTGGGGAAGGGCAAGGACAAACTGTGCTTAGAGTGGGAAGTGCGGGCGAATGAATGTGTGTTGACGGGGGGAGGGGGGGGGAGGGATGGGCAGAGAGACCCCGGGGGGCAGGGGGTGGACGATGAATAGCCTCAGTAATGGTAATGTGATGCAAAGCCTTTGCTTTGGTCCGTCCTTCTCCCCATTCGATTGCTTCCCACCGACTGACTGTGCTGACGACCCCCGACCCTTTAAAAGAGACGGACGTGGGCAGGGACTGCGATGTCTCCTCCCCCTCGCCCTCCGTCGTTGGTTTTTTGGTCAGTCACCGCCCCTCCCCTCCCCCCCCCCCCCCCTCCCTCTCCGCCCCCTCCCCCTCATTCTGATGCAATGTCTTTGTGTTGGTCATCGCCCCGGGCAACCCCTCCACATCCATTCATCATTTTGCCCCATTTTTTCTTCGTTGAAAGAAGCACAACATCGTAACAAATTTTGTGAGAAATGCCCTCCCTCTTTCTCACAAACATCACAACAAAATGAGAGAAACGCAGTAGCTCAAAAAGTGTTAGGGGAAGCAAAAAGCAAAACAGAACGACCAAAGGGGGCGGGGGGGGGGGAGGGGAGGGAAAGGGACGGACGGAGGACAAATTGACGGGGGCATCGTTCGGACGGACGGACGGACGAAGCTTATTGAAAAGCAGTTTGGTGAATGTCGATTTGTGTAAACGATGGGTAAAAATAAAAAGAGTAAGGCGCTTCTTTCTGGAACTGTTGTGGGATGATGGATGGACGAAGGGCAAAGGGGCAAAAAGGGACACGGGGACGGGGGGGGGAAACGGCCAGAGGGGGGGGGGGGAAAGATGGCCCAACAGCGGGCGATGACATTCACCACTCAAAATGGGGATGGGACGAGCTGACACGGACCCGTACCACCCCAACAAAACGGGCTTGGAAAGAGAATGTTCCCGGCGGAGGTCGAGAATCGCCTTGGGCAACGCCAAGGAAAAAGGGCAGTGGTGGCCGACCCAACGGCGACCTTTTGCTTTTTCGTCATTGTAACTCATCGACAAATATAATAAGGTAAACACATCCTTTGAAGAGAAGGGACAAAAAGTGGGGAAATAAAAGGGATTAGCAAAAAAAATGGAAGAACCACAAAACCAGTAGGAGGAGAAGGAGCAGGAGGAGGAGAAACATTTGGGGGGGGGAAGGATTTGAGGGGGAGGGACCTGTCACAGCGACAGACGACACGGCGCGACCAATGGCGGTGGTGGGGGAGAGGACATGCTATCTGATCAGCGGATCAGCAGCAAGGGCTGATCAGCAACAGAAGGAGTTGTAAATTTGTTGCGTTTTCTCCTTGGCGCCGCTCCCCGCCGACCAAATCAAAAAGCGCTTTGCCCGTCGCCCATCCGTCATCCCTCCCCGAATCCCCCCCCCCCAGCATTGCATCCATTAATTTTTTGTCCCTCAAAAATTGTCTTGGAAATGAATCCGCCGTTTATCACTCCACAAAACCATCTCTCTCCTACTTCTTTGGGTTTATTTCTCATCAGTAAACATCGAATAACATAGGTATATCTATGCAATGAATTGAATGAATAAAAAAACGATTAACCATCCTTTTGATCATTCAAATAAAAATTGATTAGCCGTCTCTTTGATCGCTCTCTCTTTTTTTGTGATCACTGAATACTCCGTCCCGCCGGACGGTAATCTGATCGATGGTCACCGCGCCGAGTTATTAATGCCTGCGGGACAGTTTGATGAGCAACACCGTTGTGATCAACGATCGCATCGCCGCCTCCCCCGTAATTGATCGCCGCATTTTGCATTTGGGTGTCGCCCGATTGCCCTCCATTGCTGTCACCAAATCCGGGTTCTGCTTGTGTCTCGCGCCGATTCTGACCGGAATGCGCTCACTGAGCGGACCAATGCCGCCGGGATTGAAGGCGGCGATCTAATAAAGGAAAAGGAAAAGATCGATCTGACGAAAGCATAAATTGTGCCAATCTTTGGGGGGCGTGTGCATTAATGAGTCAATTAGTTGTAATGAGTTCAGTTTTGCTGTCCAATCGATAAAATACTGAAATTTAGTTAAACATCGTTCTCTTTTCTTAACTTAGGTATTTTAAACGGTGTCCGGACAATCCGTCAGTGGAAAATCCGTCAGAGGACAATCCGTCAGTGAAGGACAATCCGTCAGTAAAAAATGATTTTTAAAAATAAAATAAGAAAAGTAATTGTTTTTCCATTTTTATTCTTATATAAATAATTTTTATGTACTAAATCATGCCTAATTGGGGAATTTTGTTCCTAAAAAATCGAGACCGTGATTGTTGCCAAATAAAAATTACTTTCAAAATATTTATTATTAACAAAAAAAAGAATGAATAACTTTTTTTTAATGAGATTTAAATCGGATCTGGCATTCGATAGGTTATTGCTAGAGACCGGATTTTTCAAATCCGCAAGGCCGGGCCGGGCTGACTTTTTCAAAAGCAGCAAGGTTCCGGGCCCTGCCGCTCAAAACCTTGTTAACCTTGTAACCTTGTCAACCTTGTTGTTTTAAATTGCCGGGCCCTGTACAAGGTTACAAGGTTGTAAAAAAATTCCAAATATGTTTTTGGTAAGGTTAAAAACCCAAAAATGGAAACGATTGGCTTGGTATAATAACAACCTTTTATCATTAAGTGTAAATGGACATTAATAATTGTAATTGAGCTGGATTTGAAAAAAAATAAAAATGAACTATTCTTTCCAAGATCATAACCTTGTAAAATCCTGTCAAATTCCACAAGGCCGGGCCGGGTTGGCCTTTTTCAAAAAAAAAACTGCAAGGTTCCGGGCCTTGCCGCTCAAAACCTTGTCAACCTTGTTTTTTTCCAAAAAACGCAAGGCCGGGTTGCCGGGCCTTGCAAAACCTTGTACAGGGCCCGGCCTTGTCCGGTCTCTAGTTATTGCTCGAAGGTAGTCATAAGCATTGCGCTGCCCACGACTTTCAAAAATAGCTGTTTTATTTGGCAACAATTACGGTCTCGATGGATTTTCCACTGACGGATTGTCCGGGAGCCTTTTAAACACCTGAATAATGTACAAAAACATCGGTCGGAGGCCATCAATCCGCGCGGACGGTTTTTGCGGGTCGTACAGCTCCGCGTTTGTCAGTCTCAGAAGGATGGGCTAAACCGACCAATGGCATTTCATCGATTGATTGTTGTCCAAACAATGAAACAGAAAACCTTATCTGCAGTTTCAGACACGTAGACAAAAAGCTGAACAATAAAGGCGACAATTAGCAATTCCAACCAAAACTGTCCCCCCCGCCACCCTCCGTTGTTCTTCGCTCCTTCTAGCAATTTTGTGGGACAGTTCATCCACCCTCCCCCTCCCTTCTCTTCTCCCAGAGATATGCTGGTGCAATATAAGTTTTTCCACTTTAAAATTTTGACCCGGGAGTAAATCATGCCCATTTTTAACTATCCGTTCCCCTCCTTGCTCTCTCTCAGCCTTTCGCTTCCCTTAAGCTTCTCTTAGGTCCATTTCCCTCCTCCCCTCCCGTTTCCCCACTCCCTCTCTCTCCCCCCTCTGTTTCTCCCTCCCGTTTCCCCACTTCCTCTCTCTCTCCCCCCTCTGTTTCTCCCCCTTTTTCCCCACTCTCTCTCTCTCCCCTCTGTTTCTCCCCCTTTTTCCCCACTCTCTCTCTCCCCTCTTTTCTCTCCCTTTTTCCTCACCTTGTACCCTCTGTCCCATGACTGTTCCTTCTCTTTTGTATTGTCCTCTGTCACTGCTCCATTTTCTTCCCCTCTTTCAGCTGCTTCTGCTATTTGTCCTTCCCCCTCCGTTTGTCTCATTGTCAGTTTGACCGCCTTCCATTCGACCATCAGTGCATACGTTCCGTTGCCCCAAAGTGGGTTTGCCTTTCATTTGCCTCCCTTTCGGCATTCCCTCTCCCCCTTTTTCCCCACTCCCTCTCCCCTCTGTTTATCCTCTCCCCCCTCTGTTTCTCTTCCTTTTTCCTCACTCCCTCTTCCCCCTCTGTTTCTCGCCCTTTCCCCTCTCCCCCCCCCCTCCTTCCCGTCTCTTTTCTCACCTTTTCTCCCACTTTTATCGAAATGATTTCGGCCTTTCCCTCGGGCGCTCTCTCTTTTGTCTTAGCCCGCACTCCGTCAGTCCGAATTGGGCCCATCCGACCGAATTGGTCAAACGCAGCCACGCGACATTCGTATTCGCGAAGAGGGCGAAGAGAATGGACGAGCCAATGGGAATAATGGAAAGGGATGGACTGAAAAGGCAGAGGAGAAGCAGCCGACGCAGCCATTTGAGGATCGGACGAATTGGGACTGAAGCGGACGACCCCATTTGGCATTTTAAAGGCAAAGGAAAGGGAAGGGACAAAAAGGGCACCTGCCGTTCCCTTCGCCTCTCTTCCTCAAACGGCCCTTTCCCTCCTCCTCTTCGATCTCTTCGCACATTATCTTAACTTTCCGACTTTTTTTTTTGTTGCTTCCCATTTTATTCACTCACTTTTGCTCCGATCACATTCTCACATGAGTCAACGTTTTGCCAATTCCAACTCAAATTCAAATGCGTTGCGTTGACACTTTCCAAGCGCAGATCGACCGCATATCTTTGAGGTTCTAAATACCCAAAAATTTGGATTAATTTCACTTCCCACTTCTTGTCTTTGATCAGCACTAATGACCATAATTAGGCAATTCCTCTGTTTGGCCCACCTTTTGACGATGTCCGTATCACCGTGTCCGTTCTCGCTTTGCTGGCGCCCCTTTCATTCTCCGCCCTCACCCCAACTTCCAAAATGGCACATTCCGCCCTGTTTTCTTCTCCCAATGGCATCGGTAAGGAAATGATCAGCCTTGGCTCTGTCACCGTCCGACTTTGCGTTTCGGTTGTTTCACTTTGCCCCTCCGCCGACGTCAAAGTGTTCCATGTGACATTGTAGCGGAGATTGGGCGCCGACTGATGCGTCTACCGATGGGAAGGCATTGTTTTTGTCGGCAATTTCAAAAGGACGGACAGGCGGACCTTCTCCACCGGGTCCCACTCGAGCAGAACGTGCGCGTCATCGAGCATCCGAAAGCGAATGTGTTGGACCGTCTCTGTGGGCACCGTTTGCTCCGTGCGAACCCATTCCGAAATGGCCACGGCACGCGTCCCTTCACCGATTGGTCGCAGACGGAACTGATAAAATTGATTTACAAAATGGTAATTGTTGGCATTTGTTTATGCCTAAGTATAGTAAGAAAATGTCTTTGGGGCTGCACCTGATAGCGTTCGTTCGCCTCCAATCTGTCCATGCGAAAGTGTCCCGCCCAATTTTGGCCCCCCGTCGTCGGCATTCGCAATTCATTCACAACGCGCCAAATGCGCTCCCTTTTTGTTCGCATTTCTAATACGAGTGGTTGATGATTTCCACCGAATTCTGACTAAAAACTGTCAATTTTGCATATGATAATCAAAAGGAGTGAAAAGTCCGTTCAATGGAAAACCCCGCAAGGGAAATGATTGTTTTTTTTCAAAAATATTTTTTACATTTTCTGTTTTCCCCCACTTTATTTCCATAAAAACGGCGACGCTTTTGCGAGTTTTTGTCCACGCTTTTTGTGACTTTGCCCAACATTCGCCAGCTGATTTTCGCTTCCGTAGTGCCAATTTCATCGACGGACAGTGCCAACGAAGAAAATTCAGAGAATAATGGACGCAACTCGGCGGTGGCACCGCCGAACAGCGAATGGCACGCGAACCTGCCGATATGGCCTGCGGAAAAAAAACGAAAGGAATACTTAAAATGCCCAACAAATTCATGTGTCAAATGGGTTCAGGGTTTGTTCTAAGTTCAAACCTTTGGCGAACTGTTCCCCCACTTCCAATTCGCTTCTCTGCTGCACCCACACTCCGTCGTCGTCGTCGTTCATTTGGCCTTTGCCCCGTTTTCTCAGTTGGTCACTTTGTCGAATTATGATCATTTCTGCTCCGGTCAGACTTCGTATTGGTCGGTCATTAAAGTGCCAGTCGAACAATCCCTCAGGACACTCTTCCGGCGACGCACAATGAAACTCGACTTCACAGGCGAACCTTTGGGTGCCGTCGTCCCTTTGTTCGCCGTTTTCGTCGGCATATATCGTAACCTGTGCTCCGTCTGTTTCTAAGATGATGAGTCAAAGTTTTTCTGCAGTTCCCTTTTGTTTATTTTTTCCATTTTGTCAAACTTTTATTCGTTTTATCCGTTTTTCTTTCCTTTTTTTTCCCCACATTTTTGCCCGTTTCTTTTTTTTTCCCCATTTTTCTCCATTTTATCCGTTTTTCTTTCTTTTTTTCCCCCATTTTTCTCCATTTTTGCCCGTTTTTTCTTTTTTTCCCCCATTTTTCTCCATTTTTGCCCGTTTTTTCTCCATTTTTGCCCGTTTTTTTCTTTTTTTTTTCCCCATTTTTCTCCATTTATCCGTTTTTCTTTCTTTTTTTCCCCCCATTTTTCTCCATTTTGCCGTTTTTTTCTTTTTTTCCCCCATTTTTCTCCATTTTTGCCCGTTTTTTTCTCCATTTTTTGCCCGTTTTTCTTTTTTTTCCCAGTTTTTTTCTCCATTTTTGCCCCGTTTTTTTTCTCCATTTTTGCCCGTTTTTTCTTTTTTTTTCCCCATTTTTTCTCCATTTTATCCGTTTTTCTTTCTTTTTTTCCCCCATTTTTCTCCATTTTTGCCCGTTTTTTCTCCATTTTTGCCCGTTTTTCTTTTTTTCCCACATTTTTCTCCATTTTTGCCCGTTTTTTTTTCATTTTTGCCACAGTTTTTTCTTTTTTTTTCCCCATTTTTCTCCATTTTATCCGTTTTTCTTTCTTTTTTTCCCACATTTTTCTCCATTTTTGCCCGTTTTTTTCTCCATTTTTTTGGCCCGTTTTTTCTTTTTTTTCCCCCATTTTTTTCTCCATTTTTTGCCCGTTTTTTTTCTCCATTTTTGCCCGTTTTTTCTTTTTTTTTTCCCCATTTTTCTCCATTTTTATCCGTTTTTTCTTTCTTTTTTTTCCCCCATTTTTCTCCATTTTTTGCCCGTTTTTTTTCATTTTTCCCCATTTTTTTCTCCATTTTTTCCCCATTTTCTCCATTTTTTCCCCGTTTTTTTTCTCACCATTTTTGCCGCGTTTTTTTCTCAATTTTTGCCAAGTTTTTTCTTTTTTTTTCACACATTTTTCTCCATTTTATCCGTTTTTTCTTTCTTTTTTTTCCCCCATTTTTTCTCCATTTTTGCCCCGTTTTTCTCCATTTTTGCCCGTTTTTTCTTTTTTTCCCCCATTTTTCTCCATTTTTGGCCGTTTTTTCTCCATTTTTTTGCCCGTTTTTTCTCTTTTTTTTCCCCCATTTTTCTCCATTTTATCCGTTTTTCTTTCTTTTTTTCCCCCATTTTTCTCCATTTTATCCGTTTTTCTTTCTTTTTTTTCCCCATTTTTCTCCATTTTATCCGTTTTTCTTTCTTTTTTTCCCCCATTTTTCTCCATTTTTGCCCGTTTTTCTTTCTTCCTTTGCCCTCTGCTGCTTTCTCACCCAAAACGTCAATTCGAACAGTCGCTTTTGCGTTGCCCAATTCGTTGGTCGCTTCACATTCGTATTCCCCCGCGTCTTCCTTCTGCACATTGCTCATCTTTAGTATTGCGATTTCTCTTCCGTCCGCCTTCGTCTGATCACTTTGGCTTCTGATCGGCGGTCCCTTCGTCTTCCCTTTCCGCTCTTTTCGGCTCCACCGGCCTTTGCCTGGTGGGTTTGACTGGAACATACATGGCACGGACAGAGGGGAGCCCGGGGCAACAGAAATGCGCGAGGGCAGAACATTGGAGTGGAAGCGAGGCGCAAAAGCGGAGACCAGCAACAAAGCAGAGGATGAGACGGAGCCGAGCCCGTCGGAGACCATGCACTGGACCAGGCCAGCATCGGAAAGACGAACGTCCGATATTGACAGTCTATGGGGAGAGGGCGGAAGAGGAAGAAAAGGGGGTGAGAGAGCGACCGAGACTGAGGGATGAGGAGGGAGAGCGATCAAGACTGAGGGAGAGGGTGAAAGAGCGATCGAGACTGAGGGAGGGGCTGAGAGAGTGGTCAATGAAGGAGGGATGAGGAGGGAGAGCATGAGAGAGCGACCGAGACCGAGGGAGGGGGTGAAAGAGCGATCGAGACTGAGAAGAGTCACTCTCAAGACAGGGCCAAATGAGCTCAATTTATGGAGGCGAAGCAGTGGGAGGGACAACTTCTCGAAACAAAGCAAAACTTACTCGTGCCCATCGGTAGCCAATTTGAATCTTTGCCGATCAGTTTCGTTCAGCAATAACGGCACTAATGGCACTCCGTTGAGAAACCATTCCAACTGAGTGACCATTCCCGCACCGTCGGCAATTGGACATTTGAAAGTGGTCGAGTGCCCTTTAGCAAATAAATGCATTCAATTTGACTGATCGACTGACCGGGAGCGACCAGGCGACTGATAAGCGGCCGAAGAAGCGCCGGAGGCGCTAAAAGGGATGGGAGATGACAGGAAGGAGAGTATTGATAGAATAAGGACAATGTATGGTCAGCCGAATTTCGGCACTGTCCATGCCGACTCGGTTCTTCACGGAACAGCGGTAACGGCCCGAATCGCCCATTTCGGCCCGGTCAAGGCGGAGAACGCGACCAAAACTGAGCAAACGATAGCGCAAACGAGGCAAAGGCTGGCCATCGGCACGCGACCACTGATAGGAGGGTACGGGACTGAAATTGGTGGGCATCAATGGTCCGCTTATTTTAAACAATTAAAACGAACAATCCGTAAGCAAAACATTCCAGGAACACAGTGTCACCGCGGGTTGGCATTTCAGGGAATATTTGGGGTTGAAACTCGTCAATTCGTGGAGCGAACGCATGCGGATGATGGGGAGGAGCTTTGCCGCGAGGCAATTTCAAATTGGGACTGATGTGGCCAAGCGGAAGAAGCAGGCGGAAAAAGGGGCCGAGTTGGGCCGACTGAGTGGCCGGAAGGGACAAAGTGCACGCGTAACTGACAAAAATGACCAAAGGCATGCGAAGGTGGCAAAACTGCCGATCAAATGGAAGGCTTAGTCACTCATAAAGCCATTGGGCATTATCGTAGCCAATATTGATCACCGGTCATTGGCTTTATTCAGGGTTGACAGGCATTTTGTTGATCAATTATTTACTCTGTCAGCCATCCCTCTCCGCTCTCTGCGCTGTCACTCCCCTCTCCTTCCCCCCTCTCCGCTCTCTCTTTCCCTCGCTCTATCATTCTCTCTTACCTGTCTTCGTCCTCACGCACATTGTACGAGAAGAAAAGTGTGCCGTCCATTGAAATGAATACCCGTGCCGAAACATCAACAAATTTCCCATAATTTCCGCCGCGGACCCACGAAAAAGCAAAAGACTCTGCGAAAGTAATTAAATGGAGGCGCGTTTAAAATTTGAATAATCAAAAGAGTCGCACTGATTGAATGCGGCACTTTTTCCGGTGCTTTCCCCTCCCTTCCCCTCTCCCCTCCCTCACTCCCTCCTTTTCTCTCCCCTCCTTTTCCTCCCACCTCTCCCGTCCCCTCCCTTCCCCTTACTCCCTCCCCTCACGTCCTTTCTCTTTCCCTCTTGCCCCCCCCCCCCCCTCCTCCATGTTCTATCTCTGCTGTACATTGCTCTTCCACAGTATCTCGCTTTTCGCTTTATTTAACTCTTCGTATTTATTCACAATTAAAATTCATCTTTATTTTCGAATACAATGCTCCGTGGATTACTGTATTGTCATTATGGTAGCAAAAAAATATGCTTCAACTGTAAAGAGTTATAGCTTATTACAAATAGGTTGGATTGTGCATTGTGAAGTTTGTGGATGAGAAGGTGTATATGTGAACAGAAAAAAAAATGCAAAAATATGATCAGTGAGAGGGAAGTGCGGTGGAAAACTGTGCAATAGAACGGATACGGTAGATACGGGGTACTGTAAAGCGATGTGAGTGCGTTTACTGTATGTGTGAGTGGTGAATCTGTGTATGTGTAAAGCATTCGAAAGTGTGGACAAACGTGCGCCAAAGCACCAAAGTGCAAAAAGTGGCATTAAAAGGTGAACAAAAATATGACAAAAAAAAAGTGCAAATGGTAACGGAGAAGTGATCAGTGTGTGATCCGGGTGAGTGATCAGAGACAAAGTGATCGGAGAGAGTACGGTATTGCTATTCTTATTGTTAGTGACCAGAGAGTGCCAAGTGCCGTGCAGAGTATGATGGTAGGTGCGTGCTGTGATGGAGTGCGGTAAAATGTGATGAACAAACGGGAAAGGACAGTACAGTAATCTCAGAGGTTCGAACGATTGCTTTTACACCAGGAAAACGTCAAAAGAAGTGATCGGCAGCGGCATTTGATCACTTCCATTCCCCGCTGCCCTCTTTCTCTCGCATTCTCTCTCTTTCTCTCTGCTTCTCTTTCCGCTGATTGATCAGTCAGTTTCAATTGTGTCGCTTCTGCTTGCGCTTGTTTTTCTTCTCCGATGTTCCCATTGCGCTGCTGCTGATTAGTGATCACTGCTTAATCCAATATTCTCTCATTTTCTCCTTGCTCTTTTTTCTCTTTCCCTCCCCTATTTTTCTCTCACCTTTCTCTTCTTATGCGCTCTCTCCCTCTCTTGTCTCTGTCTGTCTGCCCTTCTTTTGTCTCTCCTCTGTCCATCAGTGAATTTGGTGCCAATTTTTGTGAGTTGTGCCGTTTTTGTGTGTTGGTGTTGTGGTGCACGTGCCATCGGAATAATTACCCAAGGAGAAATGGGAAAGGAACGAAAAAAACCAAAAGGGACGGAGGGGGGGGGGGGGAAGAAGAGATCGTCGAACGGAAGTCAATTTTGCAGTCACATTTCTAAAATGGCATAAAAGAAATGTGAAAAGAGACATAAAGCAAGCCATGGGAATGGCAAAGAGAAAAGGGAGAAAAAGTTGGGGAAAATGAGAGGGGTAGAGGGGGAAAAAGAGGAGGAAAAGAAGAGGAAGGAAGGGGAGGAGAGAGAGGGGAAAGGGTGAGAAACAGAAAGGGAAGAGGGAGTGGGGAAAAATAGAGAGAGGGAATGGGGAAAAAGTGATAGAGGGAATGGGGAAAAATAGAGAGAGGGAATGGGGAAAAAGTGGTATAGGGAATGGGGAAAAATAGAGAGAGGGAATGGGGAAAACGGTCACTGAAACGCAAATGGCAAATTGAGAAATGGACGACGGAGAACGGACGACCTTTTTAACATGGACAACCAACAAAACCACACAAATAATGAGGGAAAAAGGAGACGGGAAAGTGGGGGAATTTGGAGAAGAACAGTCCCTGAGGGGATGGGGAAAGGCAAAACAAAATGGGGGGGGGGGGGGGGAGAGAATGCTATTGGGAAAATGAAGCATAGGCAGAAGGACGCGCATGCATTGAGGCAGGCAGGGTGCTTTGATTATGAACCGGTTTGGGGGAATGCGATGGTTTTGTTCCTTCCCATGGGCAAATGGGCGGAGGGAGGGGGACGAGGGGAAGAAAGGAAGGGAAGGGACTTGTGTAATCGGTCATTGGGAAAAAGGAAGAGAGAGAAGAGAAAGGATAGAAAGGGGAGAGGGGGGGGGGGGAGAAAGAATGTGTTAGAGGAAAAGCTGCCGATGGAAAAAAATTATGAAAGGTTGAAGACGGGAAAACAAGCGGATGAAGGGGAGAACGGAAGAGAAAAGGGGATGAGAAGAATGAAGAGAGACGAGGGGGATGGTAAAGGTAGGAGGGAGAGGGGATGAGAGGGGGGGGGGAGAGAGGGAGATGAGATGGGAGAGAAGAGAGAGGGGGGGGGGGGGATCGGATGACGGAAGAGGAAGAAAAGGAAACGTGGACACGTTAGAGTGACAGTGACAGAGAATGCTGAATAAGAATAGAAGAGTGGAAGGATGATGGTGTGGTGTGATTGGGTGATGATGATGCCAAATGGGTGACCATGATCAATTGGATGGAGGAGAGTCTGTGATGAATGATGGGATGGACGTGAAGAATGCTCGCGTAAGGACAGCCCTCCTCCCTCTCCTTCCCTCACAAATACCCCTCTTCCGCCCCCCCCCCCCCCTCGTCCTTTTTTTCTTATCGTTTTTTTCCGTAAAAATATTTTCGACGAAAATTTGCCGTAAAGACGAAAGATTGACGGGGGAAAAGAATTGGGGGGGGGGAGGAGAGGAATGGCTGCTGATATTGAGCAGACAGGTGACTTTGCTGGGGAGGAATCATTCGTTTTACTTTGCTTGGGATGGATTTATTCAGCGGATGAACCGCCGAAATTTGCCATCGCCCGGGGGCAAAAAACAAAAATTGGGAACATTGAAAAGATATATTAAAAAATAAAAATAAAAATGGAAAAAAGAAAAAAGAAAGGAGGGAGACAAAGGAAAAAGCGCACTTTTAAATTGCTTTCTTTCTTCGTACTGCTGCACTTTTGGATTTATATTTTGACGAAATTGGGTTAATGGGAAAAAGGGGCGGGAAAAGAGAAGGAAAAAAGAGAAACAAAGAGAGTCTCTCTCTCTCCGTTAGTTGGTCAGTCGTACCCTGCAGAAATCTCTGCAGAGGTGCGAAGGTTATTCAGTCGAAAGTGCCACGGGGCGCAAATTCATTCCGTCATCAGTCCGGAAAATTCATTTTCAAAGAAACAATGGAAAGGGAAATTGAAGAAAGCCAACAACACTCGCATATGAATAATTGGGGAGGGGGGGGGGGGGGGAGGAGGGAGACTGACTAATTAACGGCGAGAGAGAGAGAGGGACAAGAGGGGAGAGGGACAGAGAGAGGAAGACAATCCATAAGAAAGAGGGACCGAGAGACAATGGGGGCGGGGGAAGAAGTGGGAGGGACAGGAAGAGGAGGTAAAAGAAAGAGGGAGGGAGGGAGAAGGAAGAGGAGGGAGAGAGAGAGACACCCAAAAGGAAGAGGGAGGGAGGGAGAAGGAAGAGGAAAGAGAGACACCCAAAAGAAGGAGAGGGGAGGGGCAATGATGGGAAGCAATTGCTGGGGCGGGAAACACTAAAACCATTTATTTTAGTGTTTCTGATTTAAAAAAATATTATATATATTTTGGAAAAAAAAAATGAATTCAATTTTTCGGGGAGGAAAGGAAATGGAAAGACGGATGAGCAGCAGAACAAATTTAATTTGTTGGGCAGCGAAATGCCGAAGGGGAGGAAAATATTCCCCGAGGAAAAGCAATGAATTGGAAGAAGCATTGGACAAGGGATTCGTGCACAACAAAAAATAGGGAAAAGGAAAAAAGGCGGGGGGAATGCCATCAAAAAATGGGAAAAGAGGGTGAAAATGCCATCAGCTAATTGGAAAGGACAAGTGAGTGTAACAACGAAGTATGTTGAGTTTGGTCGTTAAATATAATTTTTTTAAAGAAATTTCCGCAAAATAATTAAAAAAATAAAAGTGAATTGAGTGTGGGCACATTGAGTATGGTTCACTTAAACACTCTGTGACTTCTCTCAGAGTCAACCAATTTAAAATTCTGAATATCATTCGATAAATCTAAAGCTTTGCATTTAGCAAGAAAATTTAAAAATTTAGTTTAAATAAATTATTTTTCCTTAACAAATAATGGTGGTCCACAGGTGGTCATTTGTCATTTCTATTGGTCCACAGTTGTCCCGTTCCGCTTTTCTCCCCTCACCTCTTTTCTCCCCATTTTCTAACGCTCTTTTCTTCCCATTCTCTAACGTTGTTTCATCCTCTTCCCTCTTTCCCCACCTTCCCTCACGCTCTTTTTCTTATCCTTTCCTCATGCTATTTTCTCCCCTCTATTCTCGCCCTCCGATTCCCTACTTTTTTCTCCTCGTTCCCTCTCCCTGTCTCCCTCTCTCTCGCTCTATATCTCCCCCTCCCCTCTCTCTCATTCCCAACTTGGGTAGTGTGCCGGTGCATTGCATTCCAACCGCGTGCCGCCCGCTCTTCGCCCGTGTCCCATTAACGGATATGCATCCAACCGCATCTCCGGAAAAGGCTCAATGAATGCGGGACGAACGGTGGTCGAATGGCCTCGAAGGGTTCCTGGAAAGTGAAATTATGAAAATGAAATTTCGAAAGTGAAATACCAAAAGAGTTGGACACAGTGCAATGGAAGGAGGAGGGAGAAACGGGGGAAAGAATGGCGACGGGGACAAGCAAAGTGCCGGCGGAGAGAATGAAGGAGACGGCTGACTGCTGCTGGGGGGCGCGGAAGTTGACCTGTGGTGATCACCAATGGGATATGCCCAGAGTGCCAAAAAGGTGTCAAACTGACCTCTTCGCCCCCGTTGCGAAACCAACGGACCGTCGGAGAGGGAATGCCCGAAGCGGAACAGGGCAAACTCAGAAAGGACGAATTGGTGGCGGAAGAGTTGGGGTCGAAGAAATAGGAGGGCCGAGGCTGATCACCCAAAAGGGGCACACCTTTTGAAGGAATAAATGATAAAAGTGAAAGGAGGAGGGAGGGGGTACCTTTGGGAAGCAAAGACTGTTCATAGAGAAGCAAACGGCGCCAAAGGGGCCAAAGTTGGCAAATGAAAGGGTGCACGGACGGAGGATGGAGCAGAACGCTGAACGGCGCGAAAATGCTGTGCCAAAGGCAATGCCATTGGCAAATGACTCACACTTCGAAATGAGTGGCGGCTCCTTTTGGTGCTGTGGTGCCCCTTCCGCCGCTGCTGCCCACTCGCTTTTGCAGTGCCAACATGTCGCCCGTGCCCTCCTCCTCCTCCTCTTCCGCTCTCTCCCTCTGCTTCTGCCCATCTCTCCTGCGGAAGCGCACTCTCTCCCCCGTCTCGTCCCACTCTGATCGCCATTTTCCCGCCCCCACCATCCAGATCAGCTCGTTGACACCCGTCTCCAGCGTTTCCTCCAAAAAGCATTCCCACAATTTTCCAAATCCCTCTCCCACGCCCTCCTAAATACGTCAAGCAGTTCGGAAAGGTCCTCCAACATGGAATCGTTTAATTCGCCCTCTCCGTCCGTTACATCCACCAATTGTGCCCCCATACGTTCGCATTTGTCCCCCGCATGTTCTCGCCGAGTCGGCACAAATTGCAGCTGCACACATTGGTCACCCGCCACGGCCCATCCCTGAGGGCATCGACGCTGGTCTGAATGATCGAGCACATTTGAACTGATCAATGACCAAATAATTAAGCATTCTGTGGGCAAATTATTTTGTCAATTTTATTTTTTGTTAATTTTTTCTTTACTTAATCCTCCCCCCCCCCCCCTCCATTTGCTTTTCTTTCGCTTTATCCCTCCATTTTGTCATAATTGGCAATGTCTTTGGCCATCAATTTGGGGGATGTGCTTAATTGAATCCAATTTTGTACGCTAATTGACCGACTCATCAGGGAAATGACTCTGTTACAAAACAAACGGATATAATGGAGGAGAGAATAATTCTTAAAATAACTGTAAATTGTGCCAATCATTTGCCTTTTTTGGCCTTTTAATTTGCTTTGTTTGTTTAATTATTTTACCGCTGTCCAAAGGCGATAAATAATCCCAAAAGCTGTTAGCAAAAACAAACGATGAAATGGGCGGAAAGAGAAGGGAGAGGCGGAGGAGAAGGGCCAATTTGGCTGGGTAAGCACCTCCCGCATTCCCCTCCTCCCCGCTCCCTCTGCTCTCCCTCCCCTCCCCCTCTCCCCCCTCCCTCTGCTCTCCCTCTCCCCCTCTCGCCCCTCCTTGGTCCATCTGCTGTGGTCACTCTTCTCAGTCAGCTGTCTGTCTGTCTCTTCTGTCCTTTTTGTCCGTCCATCTCCGTTTGATTTGTTTGAATGTTTGTGGTCACATTTCACCAAATCTCAGCATTTGTCGCTTTGCGGGGATGGCGGAAATGACCAATTTGGCTTTTACCCTTCGCTCTGCCGTCAACAATATAAACATCACTCACTCACTTCTGCTGCTGTTTTCTCTCCTTTTTATTTTACAATTTCCCCCCCCCCTCCTCCCCCTTTTCGCGCTCATTTCTTTTCTTTCAAATTTACCGCCTCTCGCAAATTGCATAATTTGAGCATTTGGCCAATTTACGGCCGAACAAACTGACCCAAAATGATTGGCCGTAAGCGCTGTTCACTTGGTGAAGATGGTGAGAAAGAAGAAAGCGAAGGCAAATGGAAGGGACAAATGGAGGAGAGGAGGAAAAGCGAAGGAATGGGGCCAAAAGAAGAAGGGGCAGTGATCAGCGAAAGGAACGGCAAATGATGGAAAGATGGCATTGGCAATGGGAGGGGGGGGGATAAAGGGAGATAAAAGGCGGAATTGAAAGAAAGGCAGTGGACAAAGCAAAGGCAACTAAAATGGCAAATAAGTAAAAAAATTGGCAATGGAAAGGGGGGGGATGGGATAAATTGTAGGGATATTTAAAAATTGGGATGGAATGCGGGAAAGGGAAGGGAGAAAGGGAGACAGAGAAAAAAGGAGAAGAGGGTGAGAGAGAAGAGGGGGGAGAAGAAGAAGAGGGTGAGAGAGAAGAAGGGGGAGAAGAAGAAGAGGGTGAGAGATAAGAGGGGGGAGAAGAAGAAGAGGGTGAGAGAGAAGAGGGGCGAGAAGAAGAAGAGAGTGAGAGATAAGAGGGGGGAAAGGGCGAGAGAGAAGAGGGATAAAAGGGAGAAGAGGTAGTTGGTTGATTGGTTGTTTGGTTGGTTGGTGTTGTTGGTGATCATCTGCTGATGATCATCCGCCGTCGCGCAATTTGCAGTTGCACGGGAAGGATTACGCGAATTGAAGTGCCGTGGATTATTTATTATTAGCAAAGTGCGGAGTGTCCCTCTCCATTTTGTGGGTACAAATAAAAATGGATGAGCGAAGGGACGGACAGTCACTGACAGAGGGAAAAGGGCGGAGCAAATGGGAAATGGCCAAAACGGCGTCGGAGGGGAGAATCCTTCCGGCGATGGATGTCCCTCCCCCCCCCCCAGGGGTAAGCCCATCTTTTGATTCTCTTTCTTTCTCTCTCATCCTCTCCTCTCTCTCTCTTCTTCCCTTCTCCCTCTCACTCTCTTTAGCAGCTGTGGCCACAAAGGCGGGCCCAGGCAAAGACAAATCGGCGATTGGGTTGGGAAGGCATTTTGAAGACAGTTACGGCGAATGTTGGCGACATTTGCTTATTTCGTTGGCCTTTCTCTCTCTCTCTCTGCTTTAGAACAAATTGAATTGTCCATTGTCTTTTGTCATCTTTCAAAAAAGCCCAAAATCATCTGTTGCTTTTCTTCTCGAGGGTTCTTAAGGATGGTCAAGAAGAGAGGAGGAAAAAGGGGAAAAGGGGGAGTAATGACGGGGGAAGGGTGAAGGATAAAAATGGCATTCGGAGGATGTGCAGAGGATGGCATTCGGAGGACGGAATTCAGAGGATGGCATTCTCAGTGAATTACTCCCCAAATTTAATTCGTTCAAAGTGAGAAAGAATGAATTTTGACGGGGAACTCAGAAAGAACAAAAAGAGTAAAAAATAAGAAAGAATGTGAAAAGGAATTCGAAAGTGAAAGAGAAAAAGGAAGAGAAAAAGGAAGAGAAAAAGGAAGAGAAAAAGGAAGAGAAAAGGGAGGGATGGAAAAGGGAAGTTATATTGAGAGAATGAGAAAAAGGGGGATGAGAGCGGTGAAAGGGGCGGGCGCAAATTAAGTCTTTCCGCGAGTGCACAAAGACAACGACAGAAGAGGGAAAAGGAAGAGAAAAGGTTTGCAAAAACGGGGCGGGGGAAGTTTTGTTTATTTTTGGCAGATTTAGGCAAGTTTTTGTCTTTGTGCCCAACGAATTTGGCGCACTTTGAAAAGGGAATGCGGCGGGTTTCCGTTTCTGCTGATTTGCTAAATAAACACAACATAATTCGCTTACAAATTAGCTGCATAATGTCATCTAATCGTAATTAGTCTTTAATCCTCCTTTTCTTCCCCTCTCTCTTTCTCTTCTCTCTCTCTCCTCTCTCTCTCTCTCTTCTCTCTCTCTCTCCTCTCTCTCTCTCTCCTCTCTCTCTCCTCTATCTTTTCTCCTCTCTCTCTCCTTCTCTCTCTTTCTTTTATTTCCCCTTCTTATCCCTCTTTTCTCATTATCACTTATTCTCATTATATTTCTTATCTTTTTCTCTTTCTCCTCGTCCCCTCTTTTACTTTCTTTTGTTCTTCTTCTTTTCTTTTCCTCCCATCCTTCTTCATATTCTTTTCTTTTCTTCTTTTCTTTCTCTTTTCTCTTTCATTCACAACCCTTTTCCCCTTTTCCCGCTGATGGCATTGGCTGATTTAAGTGGCCACGCGGAAACGGAGACTTTTATATTTTGAGACGGACATTATTAAATTACCACCACAGTCGCGGGGGGTCGAAAATCGAAAATATTGCAGGG
This sequence comes from Heterodera filipjevi, assembly GCA_039877585.1. Lineage (NCBI taxonomy): Eukaryota > Metazoa > Nematoda > Chromadorea > Rhabditida > Heteroderidae > Heterodera > Heterodera filipjevi. Next base: position 2,204,964 of record JBDPZO010000009.1, read on the forward strand.
GAAGAAAGGAAAAGAAGACGAAGAAGCGGTGGCCAGGGGACTTAAGCAAATAAAGAGGGAAAGGCGATCAGCAGAAGAAGGGGCGGGGGGGGGGAAGGGCGGGGGAAGTGCAAAGCCAAAGGGGGGGGGGGGGGGGGGGGGGAAGCGAATGAAATGAATGGTGCCAAATTGGAAAATAATTAATTAATTAATTAATATAAGACATGGCAATCAGCAGAAAGAAGCCCCCTACAATCGCAAGTGTTCTTTATACGGAAATGTCCAGGGACGGTTGGGACTTCAACTACTTCACTCATGTACAGCTCGATGTCGTCGTTTGGTGCCATCTTCGCCGCCCGTTTGATGCACGTCGTCGTGTGTCGGCTTGGTTAACCGTTGCTCAATGTGTTAAAACGAGGACACTATGGCTATTGTTTGTTAATGTCAAAAACAGCATTTAAATGTTATGATGGACATTACTCAAAATCTATTGTTTGATTTAAATTTTTGTGCTATTTAAAATAGGCTTTTTTAATTTTGTTAAATTACGTTTAATAAATGAGAGTAATTAGTAAACTAATGACCGTCCTTCATTTGTTTTTAATCCTCACACCTTTGCCCATTTCGTTTTGCTGGGTGAACAAAACAGTGAATGGAAGAACAGAAACATAAAAATCGAATGGACGGGAGAGAATGCGAAGAGATCGGCCGACAATGCGCCCCCAAATTGTGCAAAACAAAATGAAAAGTGAAAAAGGGACCGTCCGTCGATCGATGCATTTTATTTGTCGGTCGATTGTTCGTCCGTTTGGCCATTCATTCGCCCCTTTTTTGGCTCTGTCGTACAAATTCAATTCGTCCGTCCTTCATTTCTGCCCCCTCCCCCCCTTTTTTCACGGAGAATGAATACTTCGTCCGCCTCCTCCCCGTCTTTTGACTCTCTTCTCCGTCTTCAATTTCGCGTCCACCAACTTCGTCTCGACTTGGATGCCTTCCGTTTGCCCATTCGCGACAACCAAAATGCCTTTTTCCTCACTTTCATGGCTTTGCTTATTTTCCGTTTGTCTCCCTCCCGCTGCCCCCCCTTAAATATTCACATTTTCCTCCCATTCTCTTCAGTTATGCAGTGCGGCTTCGCCTTTCTCGAGGCGGGCGCAGTGCGTGCCAAAAATGTGACAAATATTTTGACCAAAGTGCGACTTTTGCACCGTTTAAAAAATAAATAATCATTGCCAAATTTAGCTTTTAAATATCCTTAGTTGAAAATTGAATTCGGCACTTTTCTTTTCATTTATCCCACTCCCTCCCCTCTCGCCCCCTAAGAATGTCCTCGACTCTCTGATCACCATCGTCTCCTATTGGTCCCTCGGCTGGGCTTTGGCCTATGGGCCTAACCCTGTGGCCATTCTCAGCCCGTTCTTCGGCGCTTCGCAATTCTTTGGCCAAGAAATCTCTGACTTTGGTCGTTTCTTCTTTCAATACGTTTTTGCGGCCCGTGCCTCCACAATTATTTCGGGTGCTGTGGCTGAACGTGCCGAATTCATTACCTTCTTCGCCTATTCGTTACTTGTTCCCGGTGATTTTGGCATCTTATAACACTTAATTAGGCCTAATTAAGTGACAAATTCCCTCCAGGCTTTGCTTACCCCATTCTTTCCCACTGGGGATGGTCTTCGGTTGGATGGCTTCACAAAGGAGTGACGATCGGAGAACACAATTCCTTCCACACAACTTATTTGGTCTTTTCCCAACAATGCACCACCCATCCTAATTATCACTTAATTAGTCAACTCTTTTAGGACCTCGCCGGTGCCGGCGTTGTGCACCTTTGCGGTGGCACAATTTCACTGATCGCCGCTTGGATGATGGGACCGCGAATCGGACGCTTTTTAAGTGGGGGACAACCATCAAAAATGGAGGGACATTCAGTGCCGGTGAGGCAAAGAATGAGTGGACAAATGCCAATGCCATTGGTCCGTCCATTCAGTTGGCTTCGCTCGGTGGCTTTATTCTGATGCTCGGCTTTTTGGCTTTCAACGGCGGTTCCGTGGCCGACATTTCCCTGCCGGGCAATGGCCAATTGGTGGCCAAGGCGATGATCAACACATTGTTATGTGGGGCATTTGCCGCAATTTGCACTTTGATCATGCACAAAATTCGCAATGGCAAATGGACAGTGCTGCTGACAATGAACGCGTGTTTGGCCGGAATGGTCGGTGGGGGAGGGGAGGAAATGCCGACCAAAAAAACAGACGTACGGCAAATGTTAAGATATCCGCCTGTGCCGGATGTAATCAGATGGACGCGTGGGGCACAATTCTGACCGGGGTCGGCGCCGGACTCATTTACATGGCACTTTCTGAACTGATGCTACGGTAGGCCAATGGAATTAAGGGTATATTATTGAGTTGGCTTTCTGACATCCCTTTTCCCATTTTGGCACAATGACTTCACATTCAATTGGAAATCTGTTCAGACTGCGCATCGACGACCCATTGGACGCATTTGCCGTTCATTTCGGCGGCGGTCTTTGGGGATTGATCTCCGTCTGTTTGGTCAGCACTTCTCTCGGCCGTGGAGTGATTCCCTCTCTGATCACCGGCGATGGATTGACCATCGTCCGTTCCCTGGCGGTAATCGAATGTTTCTCCCCCCCCCCCCCCCTCCGGCTTAATTACCATGTGCCGGTGTAGCAACTCGGCTGGAACATTCTCTGCTCCTTGGCCATTATCCTTTGGTCCTCCGTCGTCGTCCTCCCCGTTTTTGGCCTTCTCAAAATGATCGGCAAGTTCCGAGTTACGGCCGAAATTGAGCAGAAGGGAATCGACATTTGGAAGCACGGGGAAGAAGCGTATCCCCTCGTGGCCTATGGGCACGGATGGGACGAAGCGGAAAAGGTAAAGCAGAAAAGGACAAGAAGAGGGGACAAAGAGGGCAATGATCGATCAATGAACATGGAGCGAAGGTTGATCAGTGATCAGAGACCCTTTTAAGGTGGAGGAGGATGAAATTGTATGGCATCCCATCGCAACAATTTACCACGATCCGAGCAAATACCGCGAGATGGAAGGGAGTCGAAAGGTCAACAAAAAGAGATGGGGGCCAGAAAAGATGTCAAAAGAGCGATGGAGGGGGGGGGAAAGGACGACGAAAGAGCGGTGGGAGGAGGGGTGAGAAAAAAGAGCGGTGGCGAGGGGGAAGAGATGGCCAACGAATTACAAAACGAAAAAAGGATTGTTTGGTTTTTCAGAGGACAAATGCGTACAATGGGAACAGCTGATCAGCATGAAACTATAAAATGCAAACAAATTGGACAAAGATGAAGAATGGATAAATAGAACAGAAAATTAATCATTTTTACCAGGCCGTAACCAGAGAAAACCTTCGATGGGTGGGACACCGAAAAAAAAGTTATACCAAAAATGGTCAATTATTACTTTTGAGAAAATTTGTTTTCGCACAAATATTCCAAAATTCTCCATTTGTCTTAAAAAAAATGTATATCGGGCGGAGGGAGAAAGGGCGGCAATTGCCACCCCTTTGCCTTCCTTGGTTACGGGCCTGATTTTTATATATATATATTTTATAATTTGAAAATTATTTTGAATACCAGAATTATAAGCGTTGAGAAGATGATCACTTCTGTCCCTTTCTCCTCACCTCCCATTTCTCCTACTTTTCTCTCTTTCTCGCTCTCTCTCTTTCTCTCTCTCTCTCTCTCGCTCTCTCTCTTTCTCTCGCTCTCTCTCTTTCTCTCGCGCTCTCTCTCTCTCTTTCTCTCTCTCTCTTTCTCTCTCTCTCTCCTCTCTTTTCCTTTTCCCTCCCCCTGCTTTATCTCAAATTAGCCGTCGCCCTCTGGAAATACTCCTTAGTCCATTCTGTCCCTTTTACTCCTTTTTGGCCTCAAGCATTGATTTCCACTCCCTCCCGCCCCCCCCCCCCTCCCCCCAGGGGTGGGGGAGTGAAGACGTCATTGCCTCCTCCTCCTCCTCCCCCTGCCCACCCTCTTTCCCCTGTCCAATCTCTCCATTCATTCGTCGTCCCAGCCCCCCCCCCCTTCCAGCAAATGGCCCATCTCATCCGTCCCCCCCCCCGCCCACAAAACAGCCCATTCTCCCGCTTTCCGCTGGCCATCTCCGTTCCTTCCGTCTTCCCATTATACTATTCCCCGTCGGCAGACTTTTGCGGATTCGTTTCTCTATCCCCCGTCGCCCAATTAGTCACCCCGAGGCACAACATTCCGTCAGAATTCGCTAAAAACTAACGGATGAAACGCCAAAATGTGCGGACACTTTCACTGATCGTCTGCACACTCACTTATTTGATGGTCGGCTCCGCCGTTTTCGATGCGCTCGAATCGGAGGCCGAACTTCGACAGGTGCAAAATTAATGGGATGGAACACGGAGGGAAGTGATTAGCAGCAGCAACAACAACTAATTAGAAACTAATTAAGGCCAAAAATGTTCGATTAATTGGAGGGGGCGGGGGGATAAAGAGGGGAACAAAAGAAAAGCCGACATAAGGAAGAAAGAAAAGAAAAGATAAATGGGGGACAAAGAAGAAGAACACTGATGAGCAGAAAAGGGAACAATTCATTTGATAGAGACAACAAGTGGAAGTGGTGAAGAGCCATTTGGTGGCCAAATACAACATCACAGAAACGGACTACGCACTGCTCGAGGCGATCATTGTCCGTGCCATCCCCCACAAGGCGGGCCATCAGTGGAAATTCAGCGGGGTAATGAGAGGGACAGCAGAGAAGGAAGAGGGAAAAGGGGACGAAAAGAGAAAGAGGGGAAGAAAGAGAAAAGAGGGCGAAACGAGAAAGGAAAACCGAAGAGAAAAAGCGAAAAGGAAATAAAATGGGAAGTGAGTGGATTTGTTGGAGTTTTATCCATTTTTTATCGAAAGGCATTTTACTTCGCAACCACCGTAATCACCACCATCGGATACGGTCACAGCTGTCCGGTGACAATGGGCGGCAAAGTTTTCTGTATGTTCTACGCGTTAGCCGGCATTCCATTGGTAAAGCATTAATATGTTTAAAAGGGAGATGAATGGCTCTTTGCTCTTTTATCAATTCCCTTTATACCCCCGCCTCTATTTTTTGACCTCGCCCTCTCTCTTCCCCTCTCTCTTCCGCTCTCTCTTCCCCCTTCTCCTTTTCCCCTCTCTCTCTCCCACTTTCTTTTCCTTCATTTTTTGACCCTCTTTCTGCTCTATCCCCTCCTTATCTCTGTTTCTCTCTCTCTACCCCATTTTTCCTCTTTTTTGCTTCATTTTTTGACCCTCTCCTTTCTATCCCCCCTTTTTATCTCTGTTTCCCTCTCTCTGCCCATTTTTTCTCTTTTTTTTTTTTTTGATTTTTCCCCACCCTTTAGGGTTTGGTAATGTTTCAATCAATTGGTGAACGTCTGAACACATTTTGCTCCATTCTGCTGAAGCGACTTAAGCTTCTGCTGCGCCGTCCCCCGCTGGTGTCCCCCATGGATTTGATCGTCGTTTGCTCTTTGCTGAGCACCGCTTGCATCGCCACTGGCGCTTGGGTGTTTTCCCATTACGAAAATTGGTTCGTTTTTTCCCTCCCAATTCGTTCATCAATTGTCTCCCCCCAGGTCCTATTTCGATTCCGTCTATTACTGTTTCATCACTTTGGTAACCATTGGCTTCGGTGATTTTGTGGCACTCCAAAAGGACGGTGCACTTGAAAAAAGGCCCGAATATGTGATTTTCTCGCTGATTTTCATTGTTTTCGGCCTTACGGTGTGAATTTGGTCGAAAAAAGGACAAATTAAGTCAAAAATAAAAACGTTTATAGGTCATTTCGGCAGCAATGAATCTGCTGGTGCTTCGGTTTCTGACTTTAAACACCGAAGACGAAAGAAGGGACAAAAGGGAGGCGAAGTTGGCAGCAAAAGGATTGGTCAGTGGCAAAATGATTAAATAGATGCCAAAAACAGAGCAAATGCCAAAAAAAGCAAATACCAAAAACAGAGCAAATGCCAAACAAAGGAAATGCCAAAAAAAGCAAATGCCAAAAACAGAGCAAATGCCAAACAAAGCAAATGCCAATCACACCAATTGCCGTTGTTCCCCAAACACAGATGGCCATTGACAGCCTCCAGGGCAGGCGCCATTATCTGAAAGGGCATTCGTCGTCCTCATCGTCCTCCTCCAGCCCTTCCTCCTCCGCCTCTCCGACGCCAAGCGGAGGAGCGGACGATGATCTTTTGGAGGCGGCAGTGCCAAGGCGCCGTCGACAGCATTTTGCGGGGGATGGCACCAATCGGTTGGCACCATTTTCACTGATGGGACACAACCATCAGCAGCAGCAGTCGAATGATACGGCATCAATCGTCTCCTGTTCATGTTATCAGTTGGCAAAGGCAAACACTGTGCCACCCACGACGATGGCATCAGAGGCAAACGCACAAAATGAACAACAACAACAACAACAGCAAAGTGGGGCTAACTGTCAACAAACCCACACACCGAAACGGCCACCCTGACACTGTAAATACAAAAGAGGGTACTGTAATTAGAGCGATTTGTAATTTCCCTTTGTTTTACTTTTGTCTTTCTGCGAATGTGCAAAAAACAAATTTATTAATAAAAAAATGAAAGTTTTGTTAATTGAGATATATTGGAATAAATAAATAAAATAAAAATGACGTTACAGTAAACTGTCAATCATATGGTAAATGATGGGTAACAAAAAATGATATGCTCGTCGTGGGTTGGACTTGGTCGAATGATTGTGCCAATTGTCTATCGAATGGTTTTAGTCTAATCAGTGCTGATGCTTGTTGAATGGTCGTTCTGTTGAGCAATCAAAGCTTCATCTTTTCGCCAATCGAAGGACAAATAATAGCACCAATAGATTAGCTTAATGGGCGGGGCTTTAAAGGAGGGGGAGGGGATAAAATGATCACATTGAACAGAGTGAAGGCCAAGGGAAAGATGACAATGGAAAATCTGAAGGGGAGGGGAACAGATGATGGCCAACGGCACTGAATTGAGACAAAAGGGTACGGCACTTGTCTATGCTCTCCGGCTGAATGATCAGTCTGTTCTCCTCCTCGTCGCCGGCCCATCGCCATCTGCTGGTCAGTGACGGCCGCCGGGGACGCTCAATCGATGGCATTGGCATCGGAGAAGGGATAAATGGAGGAAAGATCTGCTGCTGAAGGGGAGGGGCGGGAGAGAAATTAGTCATCCGCCGCTGGCCCAAAGAGTCCCCTCCGTATACATTTGGTCACTTCTTAATGATCCAATTGGCCCACCTCGTCCCCAATTGTGTTGGCACTTCGTCTGATGTCCAACGATTGCTTTTGCCTTTGCTCCCCGGCACCAATTTGTGCCGTTGATACGCTTCTATTCAACGGAATTCGCCTCGACACGGACCCGTTTTGGGAGGGGAAAAGCAGCTTTATTGGGGATTGACTCGGAGAATGAGTGGTGGGCACGGCGATGCAAATGTTTGCCGTGCCGTCCTCCGCTGCCATTGGCACGCTGTCCTTTTGTTTCGTCCTATTCAAAGGTTCGTCTTCCGCCGTTTGAATTCGCTCGTCGAAATTGGCGCTGCGTCTCTTTGGCCTCCGTCGCGGAAACATTCCTTTATCAAATTTTTGTGGGTTTATTTTATATTCCTTTTCATAGGCCCCCCATTATTTTTGTATTTCCCCTAAAAAAGAAAAATTCTATCAGATATTTTATGTTTTGCTTCCAACCGAAATTGGACGAGTTGGACATTTGTCTCCTCACCGCCGCGCCGTTGGCACTGTTCGGAATTGTGCCGTTTCTGAAGGGCATTGCGTGCATTCGCACATTATTCGGTCGGTTCCCCCTTTGAGTGGCCAAAAGACGAAAGAAAGTCGCCTCGGGGCAGCAACTCACTAAAAACAATGAAATATTTGAATATACAAATTCTATTTTTCACTTTTTTGCCCATTGCTTTCCACCGCCGGCGATGGTTCATCCCCGAAAACGAAAGAGGCAAAAGAGCGGCGTTTGGAGTGGGCCAAATGTTGTGAGAACGCCGAAAGGGAATCGCCACGGCTCGACGACCTTCGCAGGCCGAGTCGGTAACGTGCCATATTTTGACGCCTTAGGAGGACAAAATTTCAGACCAATTGAAGGGACCGGGGGCATTTTAAAGGGGTTTCTTTGGCGCATTTGCCTGGTGATGAAACAGACGATGGCCAATTCGATCATTGTGCCGAACACAAAAGTGATGCATCCCAACATCCAAACGTCCATTGCTTTCACATAAGAAACGCGGGGCAAATTTTTGTGAATGTTGCCAAACTGAAAAAACAATGAATGGTCAGCAGATGATGACCAATTTGGAGGGAGTTGTTTACACCTGAAGAGTAAGTGCAAGAAGAGAGGAAACGCCGACCTGAAAAATTGGAAAGGAAATGCCAAAAATGGGGGGGGGGGGGGGGAGGGAGGGACAGAAGCACCGTTGTCCTGGCCGGCAGTGCCTTCGGTTCTGAAGTGGCAAATTGTGATTTAATTAATAGGGATTAATCAATGAGAAAAGCCCACCCATGCAAAAGCCAACCCACGAAACGATGATGGTCAAATAGCTTAACGAAGAACAAATTAAATAATGGCCCACCCCATTCGAAAAAAACACACGTTGGCACGTAAGCCTGAAGAATGTAGAACCCTGAAAAGGGAAGATTTGGAAGAAAGACAGACACTGTATGGCTACCGTATCGTCTTTTGAAGGTGAACTGTGCCTAAGGGTGTCGAAGGGAAGGGACAATGGCATTTTGGGAACAGTCTTACGGTACCTGCAGTTCGTCCCAATACCCTGCAAAAATTTTTTGAACATTTAAATAAAACAAAAATCAGTGTTTGCAGTTTACCGTTTGGAAAAAGCACATCGATCCTTTTGGTGGAAAATTGGACCATATCGAAGTCTGGCAGTTGGATGGCCTTCATCATCGTTATCGGCTCCACCATCCCTTGGGCGTTGGGAGGGGGGGGGGGAGTGAATGCCAGGAAAACCGTGACCCTTTCTTACAGTGCAGAGTCACCTCCTCATTGTTATGCGAATAGGACTCCAACAAAAGTTCGCTGTGGAAAGAATGGCATTACAATAATGGCATTGGCATCGGAGGAGAGAGGGGAGGGGCGGAAAGGGCGCGGATGGAAAGCGGAGAGCGGGGGGGGGGGAAGAGGTGGAAAGGGCGGGGATGAGAAAAGATTGAGCGGGGGGGGGGGACGTGGCGGAGAAGGGGAAGGGAGGGGAGGGGGGCGAGAGGGATGAACATGGGAAAGCTGCACAAGGGACATGTTAGACTTGCCATGTTTGGGTGTCGAACGGAAATGTGCGCAAATCTGTGGATTTTAGTTTTTTTTAGTTTCGGTTTCATCCATTTTTTTCACATTTTAATTCCGATCGCTGTTTCCCCAATTTATTTGTCTTTTCCTATTTTAAATTTCCAATTTATTTCATTTTGCCTTTCCCATTTTAACTTTTGTTTGTCCCATTTTCTTCCCCCCACTTTTTTTGATTTTCATTTTCCCTCGCCCACCCAATGCGCACGGCGCCTTCACCGACAATCGGTGGTTTGTCCAAACGGTGCCGTTCTCGTACAAAATGAACATTATATTGTCCGCTGGAGATGCGTGCACTGATGTTCGTTTTGCGTTGATAATGCACTGAATGAATATGGCCTATTCCCTCCAACTTTTCTTCCTCCCTCCCCCCCCCCCTTTCCTCCCTTTTTCTTACCGTATTCGGTGTCCAAATGTCTAAAATTTGAATTTTTAAAAATGAATTTACCCCTTTCTCGCCCGCCCACAAATACCCTTCAAATATTTTGACTCCATGGTAATATTGCGCACACATTCGGAGCTTAAATTGACAAAGGACAGGGATGGGTCGTGCCAAAGTTGGGTGAACAGAATGTCGATTTCGAAGTCGGCCGAAATTTCGTTAAGCGAGCCCATGTCCTTTTCATTAAATAAAGGAACGACAATCACTTTTTTGCATTAATGCCCTCGGGCAATGCCATTTTGTTCGTTTGTCCCCCCAATTAGACAGTGCCCAAGCCAATCATCACCTGCACATGCATTTCTATCTCGACATGCACACTTTCGTCTTTGTGGTCGCTGTCCGGCAGTCGTTTGGTGTAATTGCGAAACATCTCCCTAACAATTTTATCCTCCGAAACAGATCCTTAAGTGGACGATTTATTAATGCAAATATCCGATTAATTACTTCCATCCCCTCATTAGTTCTTTCCCTTAATTATCCGATTAATTACTTCCATCCCCTCATTAGTTCTTTCCCTTAATTAACTAATTTATTATTTCCATCCCCTCATTAGTTCTTTCCCTTAATTAACTGATTTATTATTTTCATCCCCTCATTAGTTCTTTGATTTTCTTTGTGCACTTCCCCTCCACCTGGACACTTTCGCCGTCGGGCGATTGCCTTTCGATGCAATTGGAAGAGAAGGGCAAGCAGAAACAGAAGGGGCAGAAGCAGTCGACGAACGGAGAAGAACATCGCCCAAGGGGGAAAGAGGAAGCGAACTAATTCAAAGGCATGGCCCGCTGAAATGCCAAAAGGACTTTTATTTTGTGTTGACCCGCGGGGGAGGGGGGAAAAGAGGGATTTACATAGTCAATTCATTCATTCATTCATTCATTCATTCATTTGGAATTCGGGGTCGATGTGGCTTTAAGCATACAACCAAATTCCCTTTCTTTAAGCGGGGGAAATGCACCGGAAAATATTGACATGGGCGGGAAATGCAAATCAATGCAAATTTTTTGTTGGGACGGGCGAAGAGAACTCAGTCGGCAGCAGAACAGTCGAAGCAGAAGGAAGCCACTTCCGGACAAACCCTTTTAATTCCGACATATTCAATAAAGTCACAACTTCTCTTCTCTTCGTTTCCGCCCCATTTTCTGCGTGTGCTTTTCGGCCCCTCAAATTTTATCGGTGCCATCGATCTTTGGCACAGAGAGACAAATGGGCAAAGATGGTCTAATGTGTTTCCTCCCCCCCCCCCCCTTCCTTTCATTGACGGACAAACTTAACGGGGCGGCTCGTTTATAATCCTCTGGGGATCTTTTGGAAGTGTCCGCTTATTGGGGGCATAGAATTGAAAATGGGCGACGGGGGAGGGAAAGGGGAGGGGCGACGGATGGGGCGGAAATGGTGAACGGCCGGGGGGTGGGGTAAATGATTTGGCACCGCCATACAATGGGAATTGAGTTAGACAGTCCTACAAAATCAAAACATACAAAAGAAAAACGCTGCCATGGTTAAATTTGGCTTTGTCAATCAAAAGCATTAATTTACAATTTAAGTGAATATTTGCGAAAATGAAAAACGATTTCCATAAGTGCTGAAACTCTTATTGTCATTTTGCTTTTAATTTTTTTATGTGTTCGTTTTCCTTTTTTTTATCAAGAAAAAAAGCGAGTAATTTGTTGCTATTTTTGGTGTTGAATGGACCCGGAGGGGGAGGGGGGGGAGCATTACCCTGACCAATAAACTACCGTTTGGGCGATAAACAAAAGTGAACGGACAAAAATTATTATTATTTTTTTGTTTTGCCAAATGCCTTTTGCCATTCTTAGCTAATAAAACTCAGAAAAAATAAAAGAAATTTGAGCTGTTCGGTGAATTGGACGAGAGAACACGCCGTGGGGAGGGGGACAGGGGACAGAGGGGAGAGCACGGCAGAAAAATGGTTTATTTGTGGTTTAGGATTGCCTTTGGCGACTTAATTGGATGGGTGCAAGCGAAGAGGTGAGTTGGGCTGAGCCAACAACAACATAAGCACAGAAAGGGGAAAAGAAGAAGCACCATTTGGGGTGCCAAGCCAAAGAGACGAAGGAAAAGCAAATGTTGGCAAATCCAATCGCTATTTTCTGTCGGCACTTTTCTTTTTTTGTCGCCTCAGGCGATCATTTTGCGTCTCATTCGATAAATCCCTAATAATTTTGCCATTTCTCTCACCGCTGTCGCCGTTCCCTCAGGGCCAATTAATGAGTTTTTACTTAATGCCCTGAAAGTAAACACAAATTCTAATGAGGTGAGAATGAAAAAGTTGGGACGCCGATGCATTTGATAAGAAAGGCACCGGCAGATGGTTTTCCCGCCCTGCCTCTCTTTTGCCATGGGTTTGTGGTCCGTCCGTTCGCCTATTGCCCTGTCCGGCACAGCATTCATTGCCATCGCCCCCAATCCCTCTCATAGGCTTTTTTATTCACCCTTAAAAAAGTGTCAAAAACAAATTAGGCACACAGAATGCCAAAAATGGTAGAAAGAGAGAGAGAGAGAGAGAGAGAGAGAGAGAGAGAGAGAGAGAGAGAGGGGGGGGGGGGGAGAGTGAAAAACAACTTTAAGGAATTGTCTTGAAAAATGCCTGTCGAAGAGGTTCAGAGATAAAAAAAACCAAACACAAACAGTGAAATGGACAAACAGAGTGTTGGCATTTAAGCCATTCTCGCCGATCCCTTCTTCGGCTTAATTGAGATTCTCGACTCTGCATAATTTAATTTTCTGTCGGTGCCATTCTTTGGTTGGCATATCCCTCCCTCCCCTCTCCCTCCTCTTCTTTCCCCACCCAAATTGCCACGGGGGCGGCGGCGGTTCGCTCGTCCTGAAAAACTAAAATCAGAGAGAATTTGTTGACCAAGCAAAAAACCAAAGCCATTTCAAGTAAAAAATTCTTTCTTAAAATTCAGCTTCTTTATAGCGTCAATAAGTGACAATAAATGTAACAGCAGCAGAAGAGGGGGAAGTGACTTGGCCATTTGGAAAAGGTTACCCGTGCCCCCCCCCCTCCCCCCGTTTTTTGGGTTGCCAAAAACAGAACAAATTTGATGGAATAGGACAATATTTGCTAAAGGGGTAAACCAACGGCAAACATATCGGTTCACTGACGAAATCCACCTAATTTCCTTTTTACCCATTTACTCACCCGACCAAAAGTGGTGGGACAGAGGAAATCTCTTTGCTTATATAAATTGACGTTAATCAAAACACAATTTAGCGTAGTTTGATTGTTTTCGCTTTGCCAAAATTTTAGAAATAATTTATGTTTAAGTCATCAGCAGGTAATTAAGAGCACATTGGTTGGTGATTGATCGGATAGAAAAAAGTCGATGGCGATTCGTAGGAATGATAAGTGGGAGTGTAGGGAATGGGTGCGAAGTTCTCTCATCCGTTCTTTTGCTCATTCCATCGACTAATCAGCGTCCACCTCATCAGCCAACTCGCACTTGGCTCGGATTGTTCGTAGTCTTAATCATTGCCTTCTGAGCGCCATTCACTTTCGGTTTAGGGCGGCGGAAAAGCAGAATGTGACGCTCGGCTGGCCAAATCAAATAATGAACCCACCCTTAAATAGGCACAATTCGAAGACAACCAAAGTCTTAAGTTAGGACTGACCCGGGCTCTGTTGAATGCCAAGGCTTCGCCACTCGGACTCGGACATCAGCCGATTGTGCGGAACTTGCTTAGCAACATCTTTGGTGACATGGACATGGCGATACCTGCAAAGGGCAAATCTAACACAGAAAAAAATGCTTAAGATGCTCACTCGTATTCATCATCCTCATATTTGTTGGAATAATAAAACTCGTTGGACATTTTTTAGTCAAAAATTGCTCTTGAGAATGGCAGTTAATTACTTGAGAAATATTAAAAAAAGTTAAAAAATATGGAATGGAATTAACCAGCAAAATGATGCGGTAAAAAATAGTGAAGATAAAATAACCCAATAAATCAGTTTTACAATATGATCATTTCAAAATGCAATATTTAATTGGCACTGAAAATAGGATATTTGCTCATCGCTTTCTCCCAATTCATCTGACCCTTCACCAGTCGCCCAACAACTTCACCAATTTCGCTCACCTAAATATGGATATGAGTGATTTGACTAACATGTAAATTTAAATTGCACATTAACACGAATTTGCTCCATTGTGGGCGCATTTCGCAATGTCACAGTCCACGGCTCCAATTCAGACTCAAAGTCCACTGTTATGCCGAAAGGTATGCCAATTTCGTCAGTTCGAGCATAGCGACGACCAATGGAACCAGAACTGTCATCCTGAAAAGAAATGAACTTTTTTCCAAATAAAAATAACAACAAACAATTTTTGAAGAGATTTCCCGGGAGGTCAATTGGTCACGAACTGCAAAAATTATTGGGTCAAGACGCTCATTAGAAGAAATGGGCAGTATTGAGCATTTGATGGGAGCAATTAGAGGTGGAAGTTGAAGATACTTAAAGTTTGGGAAAATAAGCCAATCATTGGGAAGACTGTTTCTTACGCATCGCTTTTCGTCACCGTCGCGTTGTCGGAAAGAGTGCTCCAATACGGCATACAAAATCCGGCCTATTCCGAAGGATGGCTCAATCACAGACGGAGTCACTTCTTCAACATGGACAGTTTTCTCGTACCGCTTCACTTCCACCATTGACGGGTTCAATTCAACAGATTTTCCTTCGCTTAAGGCCAAGAGAGACTTTCTGAAAAGGGTTTTCATTTGAGGTAAGTCGGAAATTAAAAAAACAAACAAATAACCCATTGCTTTTGATCTGGTATTCCAATTCCTCAATTTGTGGTTCAGAAAGATTTTCCAAAGCTGCCATAATCTAAAACATTAAATGACTAGTGGAACACTTAAGTAAGTGTTTTGGGTTTCAGGGTAGGATAATCCAATTCTGTATTCATTATATTACACTCTAATCTCGACTCCGAGTTCGAAATGATTCTGGCAGTGAATTCCTAAAAATCATTTGACGAAAATGTTTTTGATTTACAAAAAAGGGCCACCTCATAAGCGTCCTATCATTAATGCTTTTCACACATTCCTTGTGTAAATTAATAACACTAACTTGTTTCGCTTCAGACTTGAACTCCTTGCCCAGCGCTTGTTTGTTGGGCACTGCTTCGACCACTTCGACCTGCCTGGGCTCATTGAGTTTCTTCTCGGCTACAAGTTTGACTCCCGAAGCCTTTTGGTGCTGATGTAAGTCATAACAAGATCTGTCCGCGTTCCCAACACACTCGACCCATCCGTAAGTGGTCAAACATTCCGCGTCCCAACAATCCTTGAGAAAAACAATCAAATAAATAAAAAAGTAACGTTTTAACCAACCTTAGCGTAATGAGCCATTTCGTTGGAAAGATGCTGCCGAAAGCGCATTTTGTTGGGAGAAATGCCAACAGAAAGGAGAAATAAATGCGTCCGCGCCATGTAATAACCCAAAGTTTCGTTGTTTACAATACCCATTTCGACAGCTTTCCCAATTGAAATCTGAAAAAAGATAAATAGAAAATAATATAAAAGAGAAAAAGAAAAACCTTTTGAGGACTTTTTTCTTCCAATTGGTCGCAAGCAGAAAACAATGTAAGTTCCAAATGGGAAATTTTTTCGAATTTGGGATGGTTTTTGGTTGCCGGGTCTACAAAGTGCTCAATTTCACACATTGTAAACTCTCTGACTCGGATTAGTCCTTGTCGAGGCGATATTTCGTTCCTAAAACCAGAGCCAATTTGGGCAGCAGCAAAAGGAAGTCGTCCCTTAAGCAAAAAATAAGATTTATATAAGCTCCATCAATTTACTTGGTTAAATTCTAAAAGTCGCTTAAAGTTGATAAATATCCCTTGCGCTGTCTCCGGTCTCAAAAAAGCGTGTTGGTCTCCAGCAGGCCCAATTTCGGTGGGAAACATCAAATTGAATGAAACGGGTTCAGACAGGTCATTGCCGGTTATTGGAGATTTGAAATTGAATTTTTTGATAGCCTCATGTAAGTCATCACAGTTTAGTCCGTCAAGCCTAACAAGCACACCCATCAAGTCGGATTTTGTTTTCTCATCTGTTTTCTTGTCCTAAAAAATTTTGTATTTGGCGAATTTGGTTTGTCGAAACCCGAATCAATGCTTCCGCCTGATTTTTAATCAAATGGTCTGCTCTAAAACAAGCTCCTGTTAGTTTGTCTTTAACCTAAAATGAAATTTAATTAGCCAACACTTAAAACAAACAAACCATCCAGTCGATAAAACGATCGACATGGCCTGAAGCCCTGAAGGGAGAATATATTTTAAATGTGAAACAAAGAAAAAATGGTTGCTAAAAAACAAAAATTGTATCTGCTTATTTAATATTAGGGATTCTTAAAATTTATGTTTAGTTTATAGTGCCCAAATACTATTTTTAATAACAGTTACTTTAAGACATTTTCGGGTGTGAGCGAAGTGCACTCCACTTCCAACATGCCTTCTTCGAGAATGAAGTGTGTGCGCCAAACCTAATTATATCAAAAGCGTATTGCAAATAATCAAACGAAATACCAATACTCATTACCTGAATCATATTGGCTTTTAGTGCACATCCCATTGGACCATAATCGTAAAGTCCTATTATAGTGTTTGAAATAAAGAAAGACTTTAGCGATGTAAAAACTCACCAGAAACGCCGCCATAAATTGCAAAACTTTGATCAAAGAAAAACCGACGTTTAAGCAAATCTTCGAGCTTGAATCGGTCAATAAAAGTTTCTACTTTATACATGTCGTTTTTTTTAGATTTATCCATTTTCTTGGTTTTCTCAATATTGCGGAGGTGCAGGTTTAGCCTTTTCGAGAATCGGTTTAGTGGTGGATTAATACAGAATAAAATGCGAGTGAAATGCATATGGTAAATTAAAAAGGAAAAGTATACTTTTTTTTTCTCGAAATTTCATATTCCAAAAATAATCTACTATTAAATTTTACACAAAAAAGTATTTCTCTTTAAAAATCAAAAAAAAAATTACTGATCGGTAAAAAAGTTACAAAGCAAAACTCATCAAAATTCTGACTTTTTTGAAAATTTCAATTTGTAACTTTTTGACCAGTTATTAAATCGCTTAATAATGTTTTAATGAAAACTTCATCAAAATTGCAGAATTTCAAGTTATTATGAGGTTTTAAAGTTGGTGGCAATGAATCGTCCCGTACCCCTTTCTTCATACATAGCAAGGCTAAGAAAAATATGCAAGAATTTGCAACCTCTCTCCCTATTCATGCCTTCTCTCAGAAACAACTAAATTCATCACAAGAAAGTAATGGAGAAAAAATTTTCTTGGATTTTGTGATAGAATTTACTACGGCGTGTTAAAGTGCGCCGTACTCAATCGTCCTCCTCCCATGAAATGGGCTCACAAATTTTTTTCATTTGTAATTTTTAGAGCTGGCAATTTTATGCACAAAAAGTGGCCAAAATATGCACATAAATATGCAAATAAAACAGTGAAATATGCACTAAATATGCATAAAAATCTTAAAATATGCACTAAAATCGTAAAATTATGCACAAAAATATTGAAAATTAGGGGTGCAAATTATTAAAAAAAATTTATTCCCCATAATTTTACACCAGAAAATTTGCACCTTTTTTAGTCAAAATCGCATAGAAAAGATATAAAAGTACGGAACCGGTCATTTTGGCGTGGCCAGTTTGGCGTGGCCGTTTTGGCGTGGCCATTTTGGCGTCGTTGGTCATAACTTTGTTCAAAAGAAAGATAATTGAATATATTACTACCATTCGACAGCTCTTGGTAAGCTCTAAAGCCTACATAATTTTAAAATTTGGTCACCCAATAAAAAGGTATGTTCAAAAACATTCAAAAATTCGAGAAAATTTCCGAAATTTGAAATTTTTTGAACTTTTTTAAACATAACTTTTTATTGGGTGGACCAAATTTTTTTAAAGTTATGTAGGCTTATAAAGGACACTTAGTGCTATCGAATGATACTAAAATTCCGACTCCCGAACCCGAATTCGAACAAAAAACCGACACCCATAATTCGAGTACAAAACATATTTCTAGGGGTTTTTGGGTTGCTGCTCACGATTCCGGCATCCATTTCGACCAATTTCGAACCCCGGACCCCGCACTTGATGAATAAGTCGAAAAATAAAATTTTTGGCGCTATATGAAAAGTCACCATTTTTGAATCCAAAGGGGGGCCGCCACCTCCTGATTTTTTTGACAATTATTTTTTTTGCACAAAAAAGTGCTTCCAAATGTTTTTGATGTTGCTGATCACTAGGGAACGGATTTATAAGTTTTTGCTTATTTTTTCTGCGGCTTTAACTCGACGAGAAATGCACGAAAAACACATTTTTTGTCCGAAAATTTTTCGTTTTGACGCACTTATTCGAGCTTAGAAATGCTTATTTTGGATGTTGGCCCTTAAAAATGCATATTCTAGATGTTCGCCCTTAAAATAAGTTTTTGCCCTTATTTTGGCGTTTCGTGCTTATTTTCGCACTTATTTCGCGATTTTTAAATTTTCAAAGGACTATTTTAGGATTTTATGGAAATTTCTTAAGGAAAATACAATAAAAAATGAAAAAATGCACCCCTAAGAATCGGCCTAAAAAATTTCAAAAAATAAACCCCTAAGAAAGGACTTTTTCAAACCAAAAAAATTTGTCAAAAATAATTTTTTTTATAACAAAAAAATTTATTAAAATATTGAAAAGGATTTGCCCCAAAATTTTTAAATGTATCTTATTTGTAACTATAAAAAAAGCAATTTGAAAAATTATACCCCTAAATTTGGAATTTTTTGATGCTTATTTTCGCACTTATTTCGCGATATTTTCGCACTTATTTAAGGACTTATTTTGGACTTTTTCGCGCTTACAAATCCGTTCCCTACTGATCACGAAAGTGACCTTAATTTTGGCTAATTTTAAAAATAAAAAAATTTCAAAAAAATCAGGAGGTGGCCCCTTTTGGATTCAAAAATGGTGACAATATTTAATTTGGTTCCCTCTGAGAAAAGATATCCATCGACGCCAAAATGGCCACGCCAAAATGACCCCGACCGTAAAAGTAAGCAAATATTTTTTTGAGAATTAAATTTTGAACAAAAAATTTAAATTTTAGGTAGCAAATTTTTTGAGAAAAATCCATTCAGGGGTATACTTTTTTGAAAAAAGCCTAAATATGCACAAAAACTGAAATATTTACCAAAAATGGGGAAACGTGCATGAAATATGCAGAAAAATCCCAAAATATGCAAATAAAAGTCACCACTTTTATAAGCAAAAGACGAAAAGAAGTTGTTTTTCCTACTAATTAGACCGAGTAGAATCCAGGAAAAAAATATGCATTTGATGGACTGTGCTGGGATGGTTAAATTCTTTGGCGTTTTGCAGCTCCAACTATTTACAAAGCTAAAAACTGCCAATTGAATAAAAAAATAAAAATTTATTTTGTTATCTTTTTTTTTTAATTAAAGCATTACAAATCAAAATAGGTATTTAATAAATGTCTTCCTGACTTCACGTGCCCGAATAAGCACATGCAATGCAACGGAATTGGACACATCAGAATGTTCCATTTCCCGGAAGGTGACTTCAATATTCTGTTGCCCTTCGATTTCTAATTCTAATGTCTTACAGTGTGAAGCCCGTGTACGGTGCACAGTATCCGCCTTTACAGTCCACCAATGAAAGTGGTGAAACACCTGGCAAAAACTGACAACAAATTCAAAAACTATGAGAAAAGGTGTGCTAAAATGTTCTTTTTGTTACATATTCTGATTGCTTTTCAGTGTGTCCGATGTTTGGGACCCGGGCGTGCCAGTGGACGATTCGCTCGTCCTTTCCGCAGCGGCAAAAGTGTTGGAAAGGCATGCGGCGGGCAACCCGACGAATGTTCCGTCGCCGAGAGGGACGGCACTGAGCCAACGGCACAATGCCGTAATGCCCTCGCATTACCCTTCCGTCCCGTCACGGCACAGCAAAATGCAAGCAATGCAAAGGCTGGCAACCCAACGCGGTATTTTTTTCCCGGCGTATTGCTATTCCTGTCTTCGAATTCAAGAACCCATTCCGGGAGTGAACCCATTGCCATCGTCCGCCAATTCGGCCACTTCTCTCCCCCCGTCGTTATACCCTCGACTACCGGAAGTGTCACTGAGTCGGCCGACTTCCACCCATTCCGCGGTCACATCGTCGCCAAATATTGCCATAAATAAAGCAACGACACTGAGTCCCGGGAGAGCGGTGGCAGTGCAAACGAAAGAGAACAAAAGTGGGTGACCGAACATTTGCTGGATTCACCGCCCTTTAAACGCCCCTTTTTTTGATGGGGATGTCTCCCGCTTCCATCGCCTTCGGCGCATTCTTGGGCTTCCGGACGGGGAAAGGTCCGCCCCAGGCACTGTTGTGGACTTGGACGAGCTGCGCAAGGAGTGCTGGTTGGGCATTCCGCACAAAATTCGCCCGCTCGCATGGCGACTGCTTTCGGTTGATGCTTCGAATCATTGGGGGTTTTCATCGGTTTCCCCTCTTTTCAGGAATACATTCCGACCAGCCTCGACAGATGCGAAATCACACTGAGCCGCAAAAGGGACGAATATTGGCACTCTGTCGAGCAGTACTTCCACACTCGGTACGATGAACAGCACCAAATCACTTTCAGACAGGTTCATTCGTATGCCCTTTACTCTTTTTAATGCCTTTTTTTGTTCCCTTCCGATTCACATTGACATCCCTCGGATGTGTCCGCTCATTCCGTTGTTCCAACAGAAGAAAGTGCAGGAAGTAAAGAAAATGAGCCAAACAACATTTTGTAAGCACCATTTGATTGCAGATTTTTGAACGGATTTTGTACATTTGGGCAATTCGGCACCCGGCCAGTGGCTATGTGCAGGGCATCAACGACTTGGTGACGCCCTTCTTTATTGTGTTCCTCTCCGAGTTCATCCCCGACGGTATGGCATTTTGCTGTGCCACGTTCCCTGCCTTCCACCTTTATTCTTTCGCTTTTCAGAGATGGACATGGGCACCTTCGACTTGGCCCATTTGTCCCGTGCTCAGGTGGAAATTGTTGAGGCCGACTCCTTTTGGGGTATGTCCGCTCTGTTGGAC
Source organism: Heterodera filipjevi (assembly GCA_039877585.1). NCBI lineage: Eukaryota > Metazoa > Nematoda > Chromadorea > Rhabditida > Heteroderidae > Heterodera > Heterodera filipjevi. The sequence goes on from JBDPZO010000009.1 coordinate 2,225,869, forward strand.
ACCATTCAGGACAATTACACATTCGCCCAGCCGGGCATCCAACGGAAGGTCAACCATCTGAAGGAGTTAATCTCCCGCGTGGAGCGTAAGCATTTCGCAAGGCTAAGCAATTGTTAAATGGGCATTATTTTGCAGCCAATTTGCACTCGCATTTCGAGTCCAACGGCGTGGAGTTCCTCCAATTCTCTTTCCGTTGGATGAATAACCTTCTGATGCGGGAAATTCCTCTTCGGGCAACCATCCGACTTTGGGACACGTATTTGGTCAGAGTTTCGAGTTTACCAAATTGTTCAAAGTTCAACAAATTTGAAAAATTAGAGCGAACACGACGGCTTTTCTCAATTCCACACGTACATTTGCGGTGCCTTTCTGCGACTGTGGTCGAAACAGTTGTTAAATGAGAAGGATTTTCAAGTTATTCGGCTCATGGAATTAATCAAATATTTTACTTTTTTAAGGGCATAATGTTACTTCTTCAAAATCTGCCGACAAAAGGGTGGGACGACCAGCAAATTTGTGAGCTGACTGCTGATGCCTACTCTCTCATGCAGTTTTTCCATCATGCAAAAAGCCATTTGCAGACATAATTTCAATAATTTACTGTTCTGTATCCAAATGATAATATGCGTTCTGAAATTTTACATGTTTATCAGTTCTTTTTCTGTGATTTTTTTTTACATAATTGCCTATAGCAGTCGCACTCCTCCAATGTGACCTATTGTTTTCAAATGGGCTATTTCATAATTATGTTCGTTTTTTACAATAAATAACACTGGTGAACCACCCAATTGGCTTAACCTTTCTCAGAAGCAACTAAATTAAATACGCTAGAGATTCTTAATTTGTTCTTGACCATGCTTGCGAAAATTTCAGCTTTAAATGGATTTTGACTTAGAATTTGTAACCGTCAGTTTATTTTTCGAAATTTGCAAGCTAATAGGGAAAAAAATGAAAAACTTATGTTACTACACGGTTTTCTTTTGAAAAAGTTATGTCGCATGGCGCCACAAGTTAAGCCGTGCCAAGATGGCCCTGCCCTAAAAGATAAAAAAAAATGATAGCAAAGATAAGCCTGAGTTAGCTTGTCTGTACATTTGTTTCAATCCCAATTTTCTCCTAAATCAAACCCAGTTTTCGGACTTTTTCTTCTCAGTTCAATTGCCAATCCCAATTTGTGGAAAGACTAACTGTTCGGTCCATCCCGTATTCACAATATTTTTCCCTCTATGAATCGAGTGGACTAATTTTGGAAGAAAAATGGGTCGTAAGAATTTTTCAATCAGAGGGACAACTTAAAGAATATTCTACAAATGCTTTGCTGTTCACTTTTGAATGTTCATATTTTTTGATTCAAGACGAGTTCCACTGACACCCGATTTAAACGCTTTCAATAACTTTTATTCATCTGATTTAAATAAACAAAAATCGTTCAATCATCACCATTCCATAGTGTTTAAGAAGCTGAAATAGGAAGCAGAATATTGTAACATTAGACCAATAAGAAAGAAGGGGGTCAGGGCGGAGTAAAAATGGGAATGAGAAAGTGCCCAAATAAGGTTAGACTTTTAATCAGTAGCCTAAAATATTGCAATATGAGCACAAACCCAAAATGACAGATGGAAATCAAAATGGCCAATATTACGGCCTAATAATTGTGAATTTCGTTTTAATACCACACCAATTTCAAAACCATTAAATGTTTCTCACACGTGTGGAATCCTCACAACTTCCTAAACGGTATAGAAATGATAAAAAAAAATTGCTGAGTTCTGCCACGACCTGTGCCTGTATTTTTGCTGTAATTGCTGCGGCAGCCATCGCAGCGGCGGCCGGCAAAGCGCTAGCGTTTGGGTTCGGCGTGGTGCTCAAATAGTTCAAAGCATCGGGAGGGCTTATGCAACGTCCGATGACCAAACATTGGCCGCCAAAATTGAAACTAAATGGAACAAAAATGATTATTAAATGCTTGAAGAAACCAATCCTCAAAAAGGGAATGAATGACCAACCCGTTCATTCCCTCCACTGCTTCCTTCGCTGCTTGAGGTGTTTTGAATTCGATGTAACCGAAGCCTCTGAAACAAACAAACCAGACCATTAAATAAAAAGTACAAATGTTTATGTTAACTAGTCCAATAATTTGGTTCTCCATCTCAAACCCCACTCTCTCCCGTCGCTTCTCCCAATTGACCTATGTTTTCCGGACGGATCTTTGGCCAATTGGCACTTGACAATCTCTCCGAATGCTTCAAAAACGCTTCTCAAATCGTGTTCTAAAAGGTCCGGGTGCACTGACGCCACGTAGACTCTGTTGAACTTTCGGGCCTCCCCTACGATCATATCGATGATTGACTGCGCTTGTGGCATATTCTGTGGGCGCGTTACCTAAAACAAATTGGTATTACTATTGTTAGACAAGACTTGCCCTTCTCCAAAATTTATATCCTATTATTAGTCTGACTTATTAGTTCCGCTTAATGACTCACCGGTGACACTTTAATTGTCCGTCCGCCCATCATTTTGCCGTTCATATGTTCCTGTGCTAATTGAGCCGCTTCGGGCACTTCATACTCGACGAAAGCAAACCCTTTGTGATTCTATAAAAAGGGACAAATGTTCAAATGCCCCGCCCAATTCCGTGCTGCGCGTCTTACCCCCGTGGACGGATCCCGGCACATGTTGATCAGTTTGATGGGCCCATACGGGGCAAACACTTGCCGCAGGTGCTCCTCGCCGATGTCGAAGTTGATCGACCCAATGTACACCCTGGACATGATGGACAGCGCCTGTGTGTAGAGGGAGACTTTTTGTTGCTGAAATTGGGGAACAGCATTAATAACGCACAATCGTCGAACAAAGCACAAAATTTCTGCTGATTTTCTGTGTGTTTGTGTGTGATTGTCCCATCACACTCCCTTTTAGAGTATTTTCCTCTCTTAATGGGAGAAAGGTAAAAAAAAATGATGGTTAAGCAAATGAATTGAAAAGTTTCGGTGCTGCAGCGGGTCAGTCTTACCATTTGTGGAGAGTCCATTCTGAAGGGAGGGGCAACAAATAATGACTTTCGGAAACAAACGACTGTTTCCATTTTGGACAGTGGTCGAAGGAATATGCAAAAGTCGACCGAATCGAACCCCCAAACACAATGAGCACCCGTTCAGTTCACAGTTTTGGTCGTGTTTTGTTGTCACGACCACACATCACCTGCTGTTGGTGTGCCTCGCGTTGTTTCAGCATCACATATTTCACGGATTGGTCCATCGCGTAACGCTTTGCCCGTTCCAAGTCCTCCTTTTCGTAAGTGCGCAACTTCCTGAGACCAAGACCAATCAATTGAGCTTCTTTTTGCTGTCCTGGCCCAACGAAAACCTAAAAACAAGTGTAAAATACGACGGCTTTTTCCAAGAAAGACCTTGGCAGTTTGTTGAAGCAAAGGCATGGCAACAAATTTTGTAATTGGGGCGGCGGAGGGCGACGATTCGGCGGGGGGTGGAGTGCTTGTCGCATAATGAGCTAAAAACTGACAAAATAAGTTTATAATTTAAATTCATCTACTACCATTTTGTGGCGGTTGCTGCTGTTTCATCCCATTCTGCTGAGTTACATATGTCGCATAAACGTCCATTTTACAGTTTACTGAACCAAAAAGGAGAGAGTAATTTTACAGATTTAAGCACTGTTTTATGCCTGAAAACAAATCAATGGGAAAATCCTTCCACCTTTTGAGGGCCAAAATGGGACTATGTGTGGAGGTTATTCCATTTCTTCTAAACCGCAGACAAAAAAATCGATAGTATTCTGCTCTCCGTCGTACTGGTTCTTCAAAACAGTCAGTCTCTTCATTCAAGACGGGATGCCAAAAAAAAATTCGAATTTTTAGCAAAAAAGGTATACCTGTGTCCATGCAGACATGAGTCAAACAAAAAAAAACTTTTAATAAACTACGGGACCAAGCCTAGGTCTAAGCAAGCTAATGTTGGGTTCTTTTTCGGGGGTACCTCAGGCTCAGTGTAATAGACAGTTCACTTACTCGAAACAACTACTATTTTTTCAAATTGCGTTTCCAGTTTTCCAAAGGTAACCATTACTGGTAAAAAAACACATTTTTGTTTAACCAAATACACAAGAAAGAAAGCCTTTACTGATAATGAAAAATATGGCGCATTTGGCTTGAGGAAAATTGTAAAGCACAGAAACATTAAGAAAAATTTGGTATTATTGTTAAAATTAAATAATGAAAATGACAATTCAAATTAGGTAGTTAAAGGCCATTTAGCACAAAAATAACAGCACAAGCCGAAAGATCTGCTCACTAAATGAATTAATTTTGAAAACCTAACAGTTTTCATAAGTAATCAATCATTAATATTGTTTTTCACTTCCTTAAGTAATTAAAGAATTCCTCTGATTCGAGGATTTTACTTCACATTTTGGGATTTGTTTAATGATCAGATCAGAAATGTTCCACCAAAACTTCGGGAAAATTCTCTGACAGTCGGATGCGTCCTGGTGCACTATTTTCCATTCTCTTTTGGAAATTGTGTTCGCCTATTCTCTGCATTCCTTCGTCTCCAATTGGCGTTGTGGGTGGTGCTCCCGCTGGGGGATGGCGTTGTTGTGCGACAGATGGAAAAGTCGGGTTGTGAGGACCGACCGATGTAAGAGAAGAGGCAGGTGGAAGGACGACCCTAAAAAATCAACATGCAAAGGCAAGTTGAATTCGCAACAAAATCAAAGTCCGACTTTCTCCGCTGGTCCGACCCACTCGAACCCTCGTTGGAATTGTTGCTCGTTTGGCTTGTAGTGGCACCGAACTGTTCCTGCACTCGGGCCAATTTGTTATGGCTATTCCCAGTCATTGGCATTGGACAGTAATTTGGTGCCTGTTGTCGCGGAGGGAAGGCAATGGGCGCGTTTTGCAAATTGAAAATATTTGAGGCTGCGGGGTAAGGCGAGACGGACGGCATCGAAGCGTACTCGCTAATCTGTTGAACGAAAACAAAAAAATCAAACAATGGAAATGAAAAAATTACCATCGAAGTGCCCGCACAAAAATTGGATTGTTGGATGAAATTGGGCTGTTCCTGAGGTCTGTTTGAGTAGAGCACTGGGCCTTGCAGCTGCTGGTGATTGGCGATGTCCATGTGCTGAAATTGGTGCTGCACATTGGACAAAGTGCCATTTTCGGAAAGCGATGCACGCAAGTTAAGCAAATCTGAGGAAGGGAAAGGGCAACATAATTAAGACATGGTGGCAAAATGATTAGGCATTTTAAATTAAGAGTATTAAAATGATAGGCCCGTGTTTCCCAACTCTATACACTTTTACAGCTTGAAAATATTCTGTATGAAAAAACTGCAAAGCACATTAAGTAACCTGCACATTGTTCCCCAAAAATGTAATAGCACTGCTCGGTGAAGGTGACTTTGTTGACGACGTGCGAAATGAATTTGTCTTTCAACAACCCCGCGGCATATTTCTTTGCCTCCTTTCTGTCATCCAAACCATCAATGTTTTCAATAAGCCAATCGATGAGAGCACTGCCTAAACATTCATAGGGGCATATGCATTTGTGCCAATTTATTAGCCAAACCAAGAAATGACTGGGGAATCGGAATTTTCAGCCAAGTTCGATCGCGAATTTCGAGACCGGAGTTCTGAAAAAAAACAATACCGATAAACGTGAAATTTGGTGAAGGGAAAGACTGTTTTACCGGCATGGCCAATGTTTGGATGACTTTACGTTTGTCGCTGTGTATGTCCAGCCGTTGTTGCATGGACAGAATAACTCCGCCAGGCCCGACAACCGTTTGAGCTCCTCCACCGCCCGACCCCGTCGAAGTGCTGCTGCTGGCGGGTCGTTGGTTGGGCACGGAGGTCGGCGGTGCAAAAGTGTGCAGAAGAGAGGAGGACGTGGGCGGAAAATGGCCGGGAGGAATGGGTGTTGGCGTACCCTCAGAACCTTAACATTTAAATTAAGAGGTTTGAGTCATACTATTCCTATGCAATTGTTAATGTATCGAATATTCTCTCAAATTACCCTCCGGAATAGCGTTCATCGCATTGACAAGTGTGCTGGTCATGCCTCTCACTGCATTGGTGTGCTGTACCCACGCGTGAGTGTCAATCGGTCTGACCGGCTCACGTGAGGGCACAGAGAAATAATTGGTTCGGCCGGCATCGAAACTTTTGGCAACCGTCAATTTTATCGGACTAAATGGGCGAATGAATAAATGACCAAATGTTTTGTGCCTTCGATTGGGTTTTACCCCCTCGTGTTCACGGCCCTCTTGAGCACTTCAACCGCCTGGTCGTTCTTGAAGTTCTCGAATGAAATGTCATTCACTTGCAACAGCATGTCCCCAGGTTCAATACGACCGTCCAACGCAACGGCGCCTTATTATTGGAAATAAAATCCGTAAATATTTTTTCGTTGACTCACCACCGGGCATAACATTGGCCTAAAATGGGGCAGATAAATGAGAAACGGATTTCAATTAACAGATTTTACCACATAAATTCCGCTGTCGCCACGAGGACAAGATTGTCCAACAATGGAAATGCCCAAAAAGTTAACTGTGTTCATGTTGAGCTGTAAATCAAGGGTAAGATGGAGAGTTGTATTTCCAGTTCTACCGTCACAGTGATGACTTCCAACGCCATCGAAGTCTCTGTCATTGAGGAAAGGGAAGATGTTCGTGACGGTTGGCGACGATTCCGTTGGAATTGCCTTCGCTTTCTGCGATGCATGCTGTAGTGCTGACGGGACACTGAAGTGACATTGTCCGTTGAGGTGGACAACCTTAAAAATGATTGCCAAATAATTCATAAAGAGGCGGGAATTTGTTTGATATTGCCATTTCCTGACTCTAATTCGGATTTTGCAATTCGATTGTGGCTCAGAAACCACAGATTTGAAGAGGTGGGAAAAGCGACACTCTCTCTGCCTCTTCCAACTCCGTTTTTGCTGCAGCACGTTTTTCTTGGTCGGATGACATTCCGCCTCCCACACGTCTCATCCTCCTCATATTCGTCATTGCCCGAATAATAACCGCTCATTTTGTAACACAGTAATCACTAATTGTTTTTCAGAATTTATGTTTTTGTCGCCATTAAGTATAGGAGGTGTTTTAGCCAAATAAAAATGGATGGAAGTGGCATTGGTTCTGTTTTGTTTGCTCTTCTCTCAATGTTTCCCTTTTTGACAAAGAAAGCAATGCAAAACGATTATTCGACAACGGGGGGGGGGGGGGGGGGGGGGGGGAGGGGGGGGGCGTGGCACTGATGGCCAGCGGCAACTCCTAAGGGCATAATCCTTCACTGCCGAGTGACTCACATAAGGAAACAAAACTCTTCGGGTCACTTTCTGCAATGGACGATTTGTCACATTATTTGTGGGAAGAGGAGCGGGGGAATCGTTGGGAAAATAAGCAATGCCATTTCATTGGTTAAATGTGAGTTCAATTACTTTTATACAAACCAAACCAATACTTTTCTACGGAATTTTAAGTTAATATGTCACCATTTTAACGTGTACTATTTTTTAAGCAATGTTTCGATCTGTTAAATGCTTTTTTCAACTCACCGAGATTCATCGTCCGAATATATTCGTCCCTCAGTCTCTGTTGTATAAATAGTCGAGTTTTCGAAGGCTTTATGTCGGTTTCCTTAAAATTTAAATACTTCATGCGAAAAGTGCCATTTTACAATATGAACTAAGCAAAATCAGATGAGCGTAGGGTAGGGGACGGTTCATTGCCATCAACTTTAGAACCTCATAATTTTTTCCCAATTTGATCAAATTCTACAATTTTGATACCATTCGAATGCTCTACGTGTGTTGAAACTTTCAGTATGACATTATTAAGCGATTTAATAACTTTCCAAAAAGTTAGTAAATTGAAATTTTCAAGTCAGAATTTTGATGAGTTTTGCTTTGTAACTTTTTTATGGGTCAATAATTTTTTTTCTTGATTTTTAAAGATCTAATAGATCTCTTGGTGTCTTTCGAATGATACCAGAATTGTAGAATTTGGTCAAATTAGGAAAAAGTTATAAGGTTCTAGTTGGTGGCAATGAATCGTCCCGTTCCGTGAGCGTAAGTTTATGGGAAGAATTTATCGTTGGCACTTCATCATAATGTTTCACAAAAAACAAAAGTAACCTTTTTACATTGGTTTTTTGCATTTAGGTAACTGGTACTATAATATTGTGGTTTTCCCTGTCTATTTTAACACACCCAAACTCGAATAGTCGAAAAAAAACATTTAGGTCTAAAATTACTTGAAACAGCTGTATATTTGCTATTCTTTTATTGAATATTAGTTCGTTTTCATGTATTTTAATTAATGTTTCACCTGAAACAGTGCGATTGTCAAGTCGATATCGTGGACGATACAAGTGAGAGCTTGGTATGGGATAAAGGGGGGCGGGACCGGGAACCTGAAATTTGTTGAAATTGATTATTAAATAACACAAGAAAAATGATTCTGACAAATCATTGGAAATTGTTTAGTGTCCGAAATTAACAATACTAGGTTAAGCATCACCCTATTAAAGGATTTTCCAGAAAACCCCCTGTCATGCCTATCATGCTTTTCAAAATTCGGACTTTAGAATGGTTATGCTTATAATGTTATGCTACTACAAAAAAAGAAACGAACAGTTCGCTTAATTGGCCCAAGTTTTGAAAAACTGGCAGATGAGGCACCGTCAGAGTGACTTGACCCTTCGGCAGTGAGGAGGAAAAGTTCGAATTGGCCGTTGGAAGATTTGAACAAAAGTTGCTGATCATCTCGGATTTCAACTTTGACCTCACTGAAATAAAATTGCTAAAAAAACAATTCCAATAAATAAGAAGTAAAACTAATGGAAATCATTAGTTTTTCGTGGTTTTGTTCTGCCTAAAATGCCGCATCAAACTCGTACCAGGCCAAATGAGATAAGAATTTTTCTCGGTTAAGCTACCAAAAAAGGTTTTGATATACTCGAGTCCCATATTTTAGCAAGTAATATTTCATTAGCTGCAATTTTTTAATTCTGCATGCTAATATAATATTTAGCTACAATAATTTCTATCGTATATGTTTTTTTCTAAAACCGGAACGAGTCTGGAATACTCTTGAAAAACTTCACAAACTCAGCCCCCGAAATTATGTTTTCTTGGTAGAGTTATAGCCTTCATCGCTAGGTTTTGGTCCATCAAATTTTGTGAATTTTCCATGTAATTTTATTTTTCAAGTAACAAACCCTCCAACTTCGGGATCATTCGCTTTGCAATAAAATTTGAAATTTATTCGATTCAGAACCAATTTAAAAGCAGCTAAAAGTAAACAAATGATTCAACGAAAAAATGAAGACTTTGTTACCAAGTGTTATTTTATCAGCAGAGACGGGGACATCGGTGCAATACGGCGTTGGTTCATCGTCAATGTGATAATAAACCTTAATAAAGGAACTAAATTAAAAATACAAAAAATGAGCTTGCTTTAGTGGAGCCTTTTGCAGTTGCTGAGCTCGATGCAGCAGATTTATTTGATAGCGAAAACTGCGAATAACTGCTGCTAGCATTGTCAGAGAGTTTGTCATTCTCAGATTTTGATTTTTGCAATTTTATGCCATCACTCATTTCGTAGTTTAATTAAAGAGAATCGAAATCGACAGCACTGCTCACAGTATTTTAGCTCCTTTAAATTTACTCATTACATAGTGTAAAAAACAGAAAGAGCCTCTATTAGTCAATCCATCAAAAAATTATAATGGGGCCAATAAACCCGACCCGTTTCTGGTGGTGCAAAATCATGAATAAAATCTTTAACCATTAAATTAGGTATCAATATTTTGTGGCAAAAATCTGAGAAATTTCTGCTAGCATAACTTTTGGTGCAGATCAAAAAGGTAATTAAAACATCATTACTAAAATCTCTCAGAAACATTCTCATTATTAAAACTTAGAGAAAAAAATATTTTCAGTAATTTTTTTTAGAAAATTAATTTTCAAAAATTTTGATTTTTTGTTTTCATGAATTTTTTTTTAAAGTGAAAGAATTTCTCAATATTTCTGTGTTTTTTCTGAAATTTCTCCGAGGAGGCAGGAATTTTTTGTAGTGAATTTTAGGTCGGGCTGCAAGTCGTGTAACCTGAAGTAAAACATTAAGCTAAGTATTCTTAATTCTGAAATTCGCGAACTTTTGGTACTTAATCCTCCGGTGACTAATCTTGTTGTTTCTAACGAAACGTCCGATTTTAAGCCGAACACACATTTCCTTACCCATGCGCTTCAACAGCAGACTAATGCTTTCTCTTCATTTTAGAGAATGAGTTTTCGTTTGGTTTCCAAATTAAAACTTAGTAATTTTTTCATTAATAGCACCAATAAAATTTCTTTTCGCAATTCTTACAACTATCCTGTTACGTTTGAACGTGAGTTGTCAAATGCCAAACAAAGCATCAAATATTTTTTTTCTTCTTTTTAGATGTGGTTTTTCCGCCTACTGGACAATTGAAGCTGCCAACAATGCCTCCGGAGCCCATTTATGACGAAAATTTGGGAGAGAGAAAATACAAATCAACGGGACGACACATTGATGCGAGAGGATTTGAACCAATTCATACGGAAGTATGTGAAGCGCTCTCCAGTTAATGGAGAAAAATGTTTCAGTTGATCCACAAACAGTACGGCTTAGTGGCAATAAGTGGAGGCTTTATTAAAGCGGAGGATTTTGCATGGATTCAGGTGCTGACTTTTATTTAAATGCAAAAAAAAATAACCGTCTTATTTTACATTTTTCGCTCCCAAGCTAAGGTTTGTCTTAGAACGATCAAAAATTATAAGTTTTGGTTAATTTAGAATAGCTCAGGAGCGGAAATATTTTGTCTCAATCTGGAATTTTTTGACATTTCTAATGATTTAAAATAATTGTTGCCCATTCTTACCAATTGTTTCCTGCTGAAACCGTTCCGCCGGGCTGAAAAATCCGGGTCGGGACTTGACTTATGTAAAAAAAAAAATAGGACAGCGACCGGTACTTAAAAACGCTTACCCGATTTAATAAAAAAAGGTAATTACCACGAAATGGATTTTCTGACATAAAACATACAAAAAAGACTCAAATAAATTCAAGAAATTTCCTTTAGCAAGAAGTGAATGAAAAGTTGTGTGACAAACAATTTGCCATTTGGCGCGTCGACTCGCCTTGGCTGCCGCGTGTGAGGCGTCCGCCATCAACGAAAAAGGGCGGTGGGAAGGGACCCATCCACCACTACGAAACACCGGTCAGAACCGGACGAATCATTTTGGAGCTTGGCGGATTCATAACCGAGCAGGAGGTGATTGGAGAGAGTTATTCCTTAAAAAGTGCAATATTTTCTTTCTGTTGAAGGCCCGTGCCATTTTGATGCACCTCTATTTACATTTGCCATTCCCAGTGGAATTCATCAGCCAGGAACTGATGGAGAAGCGCAAAGAATTGGAGGCAAAAGTTCAAGAAAGCAATAGGAACAAATTTGACTGGGAGACGGTTCTCAAATACAACATGCAGGTGGGTAACAATGCAACATGACCATGCCCTTTGGGTTCTGGTCGGTTTTATGCGTCCCATTTTCACTTACGTTTTAATTACGGCATAAAGTGAAATGAATATGAAAATGTTGACATGATTGTATATGTTATCTTTTGGGGCGCGTAAAACGACCCGAACCGCCCTTTGTTTATAGTTGTAACAATTCTTTCCTATAGCTTTGGTCTTGGTTGGTGAAACACTTTCGTTTTTAGAATTGCAAATCTTGGCTGACTCCCTACGACGTGCTTTGGAAGTGCAAATACAAATGAATTTTTTTTCTTTTCTTTAAATTGTTCTTTTTGAAAATAAAATTTTTTTGAGAGTCATACTTTTCCCCCAATGTTTTTTCCATTTTTATTTTCTACTTTTCTCTCTGTCATTTAACTTAAATATTTTTTGGTTTTCTCATGGCTTTTCGGTGATGCAAATTTTTGGAGAGGAAGAGCTCATTTCCGTGCAGTTTAAGTACTTCCTCTTTTTTGTGGTCGGTTGTCCATCAGTCGCATTTTTCCTCTGTTTGTTTCTCAGCATAATTCTGCACTATGAACAGGTAACGGACGTCACTTTCTTTTTTCCTCCGTATTTTTTGATTTTTTAGGCCGTTTGGACGCATTGCGAAGTGAGTCGATTAAATGTGATATAAAAGTGAATGCTGCTCGAATTGAGAAATGCTTCCAACTGTCCTCTCCTATTTAAAAAAATAAATTTTTACGTAATTAACCATTTCTCAGGTTGCCAATTGGCTCCCCTCTCTGTCGGCCGCCGTTTCCTCTTTTGCGCCTGAACGTTATATTTGGCGGCTGTTCATCGGACTCCATGGCTTTCCGAGGTCACTATAATTTCTTTTTGTTTTGAGATTTATCCATTCCCTCAGATTGGTCACTGCGTTTGCCTTCAAGTGGCCATTGATATTTGTCTCATTTTCTTACTTTCCCCTCTGTTTTTCTTTTCCCAGGAACTTTCTGATCACTTCCAGCCTTTGGCCTTCCCCCTTTCGTCCCTGGTACCGATGGGCCTCCCAATTTGCGTGCGCTTTGAATTTGGGTGAAATTCTGTCACTGATTTTGCTCTCGTCCATTTCTTCAACGGAAGATCATTGTGAGTTGTTTTTCCTCCATTTTCACTGGACTGTCATCAGTGCGCCCCTCTCTTTTCGGCAGTTCTCCACGCCCTTTGTTTCTCCGGGTTCACTTTCTTCGCTCATTTTTACATGTTTGTCAGGTTCTTCTGTTCTGTTTTGTTCCTTTTATTCTCATCCCTCTTAAGCATTTGGCTTTTCGACTTCTCAGGAAGACGGCGCTCCAGCAAATTGGTACTTTTCTGTGTTTGAGAAAAAAGCCAAAAAAAGAATTTCAAAATGTTCCGTTTTCTTTTTTCAAAAATTTTTTGCCTGTCTGCATTTGTTGGGAATTTTTTCTCAAAAATCTAATAAACAAGGCATTGTCTCCCCCCCCCCCCCGTTGCTTTAGGGTGAACTGTCCTTCCAATACAAAGTGTTGTGCTGTGTTGGCTCTGTGCTTTCGCTGCTGTTCCTCCTCTACTTCTATTACCGCCACAATCGCTACTGCGAGCCCGGCGTGTACACTTTGTTCGCGCTCAGCGAGTACGGTCTGGTTCTGTTCAACATCCTCTTCCATGCCACCCTCTACTACGACTTCCATTCCCGCGCATTCACTCTGAACACCGCGGCATTCAGTTCGGCCGGAGGGTACGACTTGTTGCCGCTGTACAGCGAGAAGAGGACATGACGGACAAAAAATGGCAAAACGGACGGAAGGAAAATATCAAATTTAATTTTGTTTTTCTGTTGTACAATTATGTTTTCACTTTCTCATCCTTCTCAAATTCTTTTAGTCCATAATTCCCTTTGAGGGACGCAAATTTGTGATTGATTCGTTTGTCCATACGTTACTTTAATTTTTTCTTAAATTATTGAATGTTTTAATTTATTAAATGTTTTTTGGTTACAATAGTTTAAAATTTGCCTTAAATGTGAACAGTTTTTTTCTTTGTTACCACGATAAAAATCATTGACCTGTCGTATTATTGCAATTTTGGTGCCAAAATACTTGAAGCACTTTTTTGTTAAGCCCGGTGCATTTCAAGCACTGCCGGAGGGGGGGGGGGGGAGTGAAGTGCTGTGATGAGTCCAAATAATCCCCGCGGAAACATTTGGGACGGATGGTGAGAGTAAAAATGGACAAAATGGTGGGGGGGGGGGGGGGAACTGGCATTTGCTTCTTACTTTTCCTTTTGAAAAGTCACCGGCAGAAGAGTGAAGCCGTCTTCTTCGCTTTTGTTTGGATCATCCGCCAATCGATTGCCGGTGATTGTTCACCCCGTGGCCATTGCCCTCCCTCCCTTCGTTGGTTTTTCCTCAAATTGGCTTTCTTTCTGATCCCTACGCCTTTCCTCCCTCCTCCTTTCCCCCCCCCCTTTCCCTTCTTCCCCCTTTCTTTCTCACCCTTTTCTCCTTTCTCTCCCCCCCCCCCCTTCTCTCCGTTTCCCCTTTCTCCTTTTTCTCTCGCTTTCCCTCGCCCCCTTTTTTCCCTTTCTCCCCCTTTACCCTCTTTTCCCCTTTATCTCCCACCCCTTTTCTCTTTACCCCTTCTTCTCCCCCTTTTTCCCTTTACCCTCTTTTCCCCTTTCTCCCCCCCCTCCCCTTTCTCTCCGTTTGCCTCTTTTTTACCTTTCTCTCCCCCCTTTTTTCCCCTTTTCTCTTTACCCCTTCTTCTCCCCCCTTTTTTCCCTTTTTCTCTTTACCCCTTCTTCTCCCCCTTTTTCCCTTTACCCTCTTTTCCCCTTTCTCCCCCCCCCCTCCCCTTTCTCTCCGTTTGCACCTTTTTTCCCCTTTTCTCTTTACCCCTTCTTCTCCCCCTTTTTTCCCCTTTTCTCTTTACCCCTTCTTCTCCCCCTTTTTTCCCCTTTTCTCTTTACCCCTTCTTCTCCCCCCTTTTTTCCCCTTTTCTCTTTACCCCTTCTTCTCCCCCTTTTTCCCTTTACCCTCTTTTCCCCTTTCTCCCCCCCCCCTCCCCTTTCTCTCCGTTTGCACCTTTTTTCCCCTTTTCTCTTTACCCCTTCTTCTCCCCCTTTTTTCCCCTTTTCCCATGGGAATGGAAATTGCGATGGGAGGGAATGTATCCATAGAATTCAATTTCGCGTTCTTGAAAATGAAAATGTTTTTAGCGTTTCTGCTCAACATGAGGTGCTTCTTCTTCTGTTGCCCCTTTTCCCCCTGTTTTTCGCCCATTGCTTCGCTTCTTTTTGTCGATGGTCCGTCCTTTTAATGGTCCTTCCCAAATTCTCCGCTTTCCCCTCATTAATATTAATTTCCCTCCTTCGGCTCCTTTTCGTCATTCTTTTTTTTCACCTTAACAATTCTCCGGAGACTGATGCAGCAGTGGGGGCCAAATTACACGCGATCAATGGGCAACAAAATGGGGGAGGACATCGCCAAATGGACGAGGGCGAGCGGGAGGAGGGGGAGCATTTGCGTGAGTCATTTGATTAATGTAAATAGTTATTAATTAATGCTAATGAGTGAGCAAAGGAAAGGCACCGCCAAATCACTGCCGAAAGGCACACACATCGATCAATCATTTTTGCTAATATTCTCTTCGTTCGCTTCTCTTAATTTCTTTTTATAAATTTGATTGCACATTTTATTGATGGAATCGAATGGGCCAAATGGGAGCGCCGGGGGGGGGGGGGGGGTAAAGCAAAAGGAATGTTTGTGTTTGCCCAGCAGATAGACGACGTGGGGGCGCGACGGACAGTTTATGTAAAAGACGAGAAAATGGGGGGGGGGGAGGAGGGACCGGCACAAACAGCAGCTTCTCCCTTAATCTTCTTCTCCTCCTTTCCTATTCCTCTGCTGATTTTTGCCTATCCTTTGGACATGAATTTGAGTCGCTCCAGTGAAAAATTGGGCCGTGAGCGGCCAAACTCATCCAAAAGCTCTGAACAGCATCCAATTGAGCCAATTGTAACTGTGGCCACTCGACCCCGAAGCAAAACTGATCCCCAAAGGCCTTTAATTGGTCCTCCCACTCCTCCTCCTCCTCTTTCTGTTGCCTCTGCCGCTGATCAACCCGTTGTCCCCCGTCGGCATTCGCCCGTTCTGTGCATTTGTACGGCGCGCAATACGTCGCCCACCGCTGTGTCTCAGCTCGTCTACCAACCGCGAACTGTGCCCTCTCCGTCTGCGAGTCTTTCGCCCACTGATCAACACGGATGGGAGTCGCTGAAGAGCTCGTCAAACCTTCCGACTGTAAATGTGCCGACAAATGCCAACTTTGACACGACACCATTGGGTCCATCGAGTGTTGGAGCTTTCGTCGGCACAGACACCCATCGGCCCCACGCACAACAGACTCAGTCAACGTTGCAACAGGCGAAGAAACTTACAGTCGGCAACAATTCGATTCTGTCGGATCCACCATTGACCCCGACCGAATCGGGCACAACCCAGCGACGCATCGGCACTGCGTTATGTTCAGTTGAAGTAACACGACCACGCCGTGCGAGCCCATCCAACATTTTGGCGTCCTCGCCCAGCCGAACTCCGCCAATCGCACACCCTTCGGTTGCCATTGGTGGAGTAGCCAATCGAAGCATCGCCGCGTTTCACCCATTCAAAAAGCGTGCCCAAATCGATTACCAATCGGCCTCTTCCGTCAGCAAATTCCTTTCGCCGCTGATGGAACAGTCGGTGGACTGCACAAACGGCGGCATGGAACAACAGCAGCAAACTGAGGGTGAAGCGGAAATTGAAATGGTATTGAAAAAAAGGAGGGCCAATGAATGAGTACCGTACTCACTCATCGAGTAGATTCAATGCCATTGCACGAAATGGCATCATTTTGAACATTTGAGAGCAACGAAAATGCTGTCATGGAGCAGTATGTGCAGCAGCAAAACAGCGAAATTGGGGGACTGACGCGGACGAACACAACGGCAAAGCCGGGGGGAAGGGGAGGGGAGGACGCGGTTGTGGCCGCAGGGGACGAGGACTGCGCCTTCTGCCGATCGTTGGACTGTGAAATAATGTGGGCGAGGGGAGGGGGGGGGGGGCGGGGGGTGAACCAACCGAACGGACGGACAAATGGACCAATGAATGGTTCAGATTCGCGCTGCTGTTTACACTGATCGTCGGCGGCATTCTTCTGGTCATTCTCGTCTTTTGGCTTCGCGGCGTTCTTCAATATGAAGAGTAAAGAACAGTCGCCCCCTAGCAATATTAAAATGCAACTGCAAATGTGCTATTATTACATACCGTATTTCCTCTAATAGAAGACCCCCCTCTATTAGAAGACCCCCCTCCATTATGTTTCTTTTTTCTGTTCTTTTTTCATCTCTTCCGCCCTAACTTTCTCACTCCATCTCTCTCACACTCTTTCTTTTTGCCTCATTCTCCATCTCTCTCACACTCTCTCTTTTTGCCTCATTCTCCATCTCACTCACACTCTCTCTTTTTGCCTCATTCTCCATCTCACTCACACTCTCTCTTTTTGCCTCATTCTCCATCTCTCTCACACTCTCTCTTTTTGCCTCATTCTCCATCTCTCTCCCTCCCCCTCTCTCTTTCCCCTTTTACTACACTATTTTCCTTCTCTTTTGTCAGCGTGGTCTTTCCTTCCACTTTGTTAGTTTTGCCTTGTCAAAATGCCAATTGCAGCTTTCACCGATTGCGATCACGTGTTCGATTCGCCCAGCAGAGATCACTTCTCTCTGCCGGTGTTTCCCCGCGAGGCGAATGCCGCCGATTCGTCCGCCGCTCGCTTCGCTTCTTCCGCGGATGAAAATGCCGAAAATGACGATGAAGCCTACGGCAATTACGAAAAAGTGCCGAGCAGCTCAAGACATCCTTTTGTCACGGCCACAGCAGCTGTTGAGGAAGCGGAAGAAGAGGATAGAAAGGGAGAGCGGGAAAAGGTTGTGCGGTACCAATCGCTGCCGGAAAACATCCAAGTGAGCACAGCGAACGAAGCACTGCCGACAGAGCGCCGATTGGGACTGAAAAAGCAATGCCCTCGGGCATTTAAAACATATTTAAAATTTTTTTATTTAGTCAAATTAAATTAGCACATTTGCAGGAAGGCATTAAAAATTCCAAAAATAAAGATTAAATAATATCAATATTGTTTTGTTCAGTGTATATACACGTTTGTCGCGCAACCGCGGGAACGAGTGAAGCTGAGCATTGAGCAGTTCCAACTCGAGGGCACCACCAATCAGTACGGACCGTAGTCCATACAGTAGACCAACCATTGGTCTTTTTCCGCTTATTTGTTCAGTTGCGAGTCCGAATACGTGGACATGTACTCGGAATTGGACTCGCCCACTGAGGATTTGCTGATGTCTTCGAATTCGGCTGCGCGTTATTGCGGGGTAACACATATTGATTCATTAAATATGCCCATTAAAAGTGATGCAATTTGCTTTTTTGGACTGTGGCTCCGAATGTGCAGATCAGGTGGGCCCTGCCTTTGGCATTTCGTCTGTTTTTTCGGCTTTTCCTCCGTTTACCCCTCCCCCTG
Source organism: Heterodera filipjevi (assembly GCA_039877585.1). Classification (NCBI taxonomy): domain Eukaryota; kingdom Metazoa; phylum Nematoda; class Chromadorea; order Rhabditida; family Heteroderidae; genus Heterodera; species Heterodera filipjevi. Next base: position 2,243,966 of record JBDPZO010000009.1, read on the forward strand.
TTTTGTTCAGTTTACACAATGTTATTATTTTGGTCTTCCATTCTCGAGTTGGTGCTCAACGGACCGCGGTTTGTTGGAGTTCGCCGCCCCTCTTTTTTTGCCATTCGCCATAAAAGAAATTCACAATTTTTTGACAGCCTTTTGCGCTCGGCGGAATTTTCGAGTTCATTTCCGAGGCGCCCTTTGTGCCGGGCCCTCCTCTCCCCGGGGGCCCAAAAGGGTGCGCTTTTTTGGTCGAACCAAACGAAACACAAAATGACGGCACCGGAACATTTGGCAACATTCTTTCGCCCACTTATCCCGGCGTTTACCCAAGCGTCAGTTTTAACTTTTTTTCACACAATTCTATTTGTCCTCCCTTCACCCGCTCTGTTTAGAATTTGCAATGTTTGTATCTGTTGAGGGGTCCCCCCAACCACCGAATTCGTTTGTTCTTCCGCGACTTCGACGTTTACTTCGGCGGTGAACAGTTCGTTGGAGGGGGCCAAAAGCATTGCCATGCCCATTCATTGGCCTCTTTCTCCCCCTTTTCAGCTGTCCTTACGATTCATTGACCGTTTACGACGGCGCTTCGACCTCCGATCCGATCATTCGCAAACTCTGCGGACTCCAACAGCGTCTTGAACTTTTCTCATTCGGCCCTGAACTGCTGTTGGAGTTCAACACCACCGAAGTTGAGGGAAAAGTGGGCGACAGAGGGTAAATTGGGGGAGAACATTTAAAAATAACAAAAAATAAAATAACATTTGGCTTTTTGCCGTGCCATTTACAGTTTTCACATTGAGTATCAATTCTCCTCCAAATTTGTGGACATTCGCCGTCTGATCGGTGCCAAGCCGAGCATTCATTGCCCCGGCCATTTGCGTGGCTCCGAGTGCGACGTGCGCGTGTGTTCCAACCACGAATCTGTTCATTACGTGCACTCTCCGAATGTTCGTCCCCTTTGTCGTCCTCCCTTAATTTTGTTGTCCTTCTCTCTGATCAGTTCCCCGACCTTTACCCTCCGAATACGACGTGCACATACATTTTGGACGGTCTTCAAGGCGACCAGAACTTGGAGAAGGTGATCGTCCGCTTCGAATCTTTCGTCGTCCCCGGCCAAAGTGCGCCTTCCGTCGTCGGCGGAAGTGGCGCCATTTCCCCGTCGGCCGAACTGTCCCAACTGCATCAGCTCGAGCCCACCACTGTTTGGTCCAATTTGTTTCCGCAAAAGTGCAGCACCACTGGCTCTTTCGTTGCCATTGGCACCACCCCCGGCACAGTGGGCATTTACTTATTTATGCATTGAATCACTTTATAATTCCTATTCACTGGTCAGACCAAAGCCATGCTGGCTAATGCCGAAGAAAGTGCGTACGATGCCATTCTTTGCGATCGAATCGCCGAAGGGACGCTGAAATTCATTAGTCAGGGCCCCAGAATCGTTTTGGTTGGGACTTGAAGAGGAACATCGACTGAACTGATCAGTAGGATAAATTTTGTCCACTGTTAGGTGTTCGATTCCGGCGAGGAAAAACCGCCAATCGCAAAGTTGGGACCTCCACCGTACGGTTTCCGGGCGCGAGTCGAATTCAAAACGGGTTCGTGAAAGTGCCGAATTCCGTATGCGCCCTTACTAATCTTTACCTGGCAGATTTTGGTATCTCCGGAGAGTCCATCGGCGGCTCCAATCGTTGTGCCTTCCGTTTCCGTGACTCGGTCGGCTCCTTCAACAGTCCCCGCTACCCTTCCAATGTCTGTCCGTTCGTTCGTTTGTCCTTTGTTCCACTGTTTTTCTCTCCCCCCTCAGTATCCTCTCGATGCCGAGTGCACTTATCACATCGTTGGCCCATCGGACGCACAAATTTTGCTCTATTTCAAAGTTGGCTATGGCCAATGCCTTCAAAAACTTTGCCATTCTCCTGCAGCAATTCGCGTTGTTCGAGGAAAATTCGATGGACGAATGTAACGATTGGCTGGAAATATTCGATGTTTTTCGTGGTTCAAATGGCGCGGAAACTTTGAAATTGCAAGGTAAAAACCAAAATGATTGGCTAATTTGCCTCGCCATCATTCCATTGGCCCATTGTCCCTTCGTTGAATTTTCCGTCATTCATTCCATTGGCACAATGCCCTCCCCTTCTCAGCCAAACATTGTTGGCACGTCTTTCCCGGACCCACAGTGTCCGCCCGTGGCTCCCACGAAATGCGCGTTGTTTTCCATTCCGACAATTTCGGCACTGCCAATGGTTTTGATGCGCGGTACGAAATTCGGCCAGCGGCCACCAAAAGTTAGGAAATTGTGGCGTTTACTGCACATTAGCGAGTGATCGATTCAGAAGTTTTGGACACAAAAGACTGCAAAGAGGGCAAACCGTCGACGACGACAATTGAAGCGAACGACGAACGGACGACGGGACATTTTGGTGGGAATTGGCGGAGAATGGCAAATACAAAGTGATCAATCAGAGTGCAAAAATTGAATGTTAAGCATCGCCCGGCTTTCCTGTTAAATACACAAAGAATTTGACGTGTGATTTGGAGATTCGAGTGCGGGAAGGGCACCAAGTGCTGCTGAAGGCGAACATGTTCAATGTGGAAGGCCAAATGACCGACGAAAAGGTAAAAAAGGGCAAAACACTTAGGGCACTACAAACGGAATGGCACATAAAATTGGCTGTCAATTTTTAGGTCGACTGCATGAGGTGATTGATCCCATTGAAAGGCATCAAACGCCTTCCTCAAAATGCCAAGTGGACGACTTCCTTCCCTCTTTCAGTGCTGTCCTCCGAGTGCATTTGGGACGGAACAACCGAAGTGGGTCCGATTTGCAATTGTGCGGAGAAAGTGTCTCTTTGATCCCGGCGGTTTGTTATATATTTTGTTGAATGCACTCGCTCTTTTCTTCAGATTGTGTCCAGTTCCAATTCCATCCGATTGAGGTATTTGCCTTTTTGTTTCCTTTCTCCTCCCCTTCCCCAATTTCCCCTCCCCCTCAGTTTTCTTACTTCGCCCGAAAAGGTCGGCCAATGCGTCCATCCGCTTTTCTTTGACCATTTTCATTAGGTGAATGGCCTGAACGGCTTCAACTTCTCGTGGACTGAAGTGCGACGAGTGATCAGTGCGACACATTCATTTGCCAATCACTTACACTAATGATTACTTTAGGTGACAGCGAATGTTCCAACTCGGAACGGCATTATTTGTGCTCCTATTCTCGGTTGTGCATCGATGGAAAGGTGATCCCGGGGGACAGATGGACTGACTGTTCACCAACATTCATTTTCAGTTGCGTTGCAACGGCGAGGACAATTGTGGTGAGAACGACGACAGCGACGAAGCGCATTGTCAGTAATTGTTAGAACAATTTCCCTGAAACTGGACAAAATGTATTATTAGGAATGCTTCTTAAAAAGCGGGGTCTGGAATTTAGGGACAAATGGATGAAGTGATGGGCGGGACTAATGAGACGATTTGAGTGGCTAACTAATTACAAATAAGACGAGTGCATTTGCTAATAATGCTGTCTGTACCTCTTAATTTTGCCTCCTTCCATTTCAATCGCTTTTTGCTTTTCGGTGACAATCGCCGGCCCATCGACGGCGTCCAATCGTTCGGCTTCCCTTTGCCATGGCATTGCCTTTGTCGTTGGCTGCCCTTTCTGCCGCCTCTGCTCCATCTCTTCCCGTTTCGTGCTTTGTTCTTCCCCTTACTTAATTACCCTAATTAGTGATGATGATGATCTCTTAACCCACCCCTTGGCAATACATTGTTCACTTTTTCTATTTAACATTGCTTAATAAATTGTTTGTCGTTGTTTTGTTTTTTTGCCGTTGGCTGTCTGTGTGCCATTTGGCCCCTTTCCATATGGTCCTCATCCTTCTGTCCCTGTCATAGGTTCCCGCATTGAGGCACTCGCTTCTCCCACTACAATTGTCGTCGCTTACATCGGTCGGTTCGCTTTTCCCCCCAATTTTCGGCACTTTCTTTTTCTTCAATTTTTCCTCCCACAGTTTCGGGCATCATTTTCTTCTTCATTTTGTCTCTGTTCTGCTTTTTGTTCAAGTCAAAACTTGAGAGGAAAAATTATAAAAAGGCGGAAGAGAAGCGAAAGCGAAGGGAAAAGGAAAAGCGAAAAAAGGCGAAGAAAAGGCGAAGGGACGGACGGAAGAGTTGGCGAATGACGGCGGGTGACGACGAACAGTCGCAGCAGCACAAAGTCCGACAGCCGTACAGACAGCCGAGGCCACGCCGCACGGTGTCAGACGGGCACAAACTGTCCGGCATTTACGGGGGCGTGGGCGGCACTCCGTTCGTGACGGTGGTGAACAGAAGAGAGGCCATGGAACGAATGGAGGAGGAGGAGCAGGGGGACGAAGCGGAGCAACAGACACAAGGGCAAGGGGGAAGCCGAGGAGTGCAAAGGTGAGCGAGGGGTACGGTAACGGTAGTTGGCAAGGGTGCTAGGTCGAAGTGACAAAAGTGCAGATGTGGGCGAAGTGACAAAAGTGCAAAATATGCTGAATTTTCGAGTAAATCATGTCATAACTTTTCTCAGACGCAACCAAATTAAGTAATCTTGGTATCATACGATAGCTCTTACTTGTTTCTATTAGCTTGTTAAATTTCAGAAAATATTATTAAGTTTTTCCAAAGTTATGACCAAAAGTGAAAAAAATTGATATAACTTACGAAAAACTTAATAATTTTTTTTGAAATTTAGTAATCTAATAAAGCTACTCAAATGCTATCGTATGATACCAAGATTATTTAATTTGGTTGTGTCTGAGCAAAGTTATGACATGATTTACTCGAAAATTCAGCATATTTTGCACTTTTGTCACTTCGCCCACATCTGCACTTTTGTCACTTCGACTCACCACGGTTGGCAAGGGTACGGTATGAGTCAACTAACAGTGGTTTACTGTCAACACAATTTAGTGCACAACTTCACCACAATCACAGCCACCAACACATCTCACAAACTTCATCCAATTCCATGATCGAACAGAACGACCACCAAAATGAGTTGGAAGCGCAAAAAGAAAGGGCCAAAGGGAATAATGTCCGAATATTTTATGGATAATAAAAACAAAAATTCGGTTATTAAAAAAGGTAAAATACAAAGGATGTATGGGTCTTTTATAAGGCATGGCACAGACTTTGCGCTCTATTGAATTCGCTTGAAAAAACGTCGGGCAGTCAGCGATTCGTTGGAGAGCGTCTTAATTTAAGAAATTGCCTTTTCGTTTAAAATTCACTTCAAAATGCCAACATCACCAGGACAAGATTGCCACTGTCCGCGTCCACCGTGTAACGGTACATTTCGCCCGCGTCCGTCGGATTGTCCATGCGAAAGTGTTGTTCCGTCAAAGCATCGCCGTTGTCGACCAAATCGAAGGTTATCTGGACCAGTATTTGTCATTTCGGTAATAGTGTAGTTTGTCCCTTTTTTCTTAAAATTTTTCTAGAAATTTGTCTTAAAAACAAGTTTTAGGTTTTCTGGGTCGCTGATCTCGAATCTGACACCCATTTCGACCAATTCCGAACCCCGGACCCGAATTCGAACAAAAAGTCGAAAAATCTAAATTTTTAAATTTGATTTTTAGGCAAAAAAGGTATAAAATAGCCATTCATAATTGTAATTGACCAATTTTTGGTGGGTTTCATGTATTAAAGTCATTATAAATTCTAAAAATCGAATTAAAAAATTTGGTTATTTGACTTTTTGTTCGAATCAAATCGAAGGTTATCTGGACCAGTATTTGTCATATCTTGTCGACAACCAATCTCGCCCCCTAAACTCGGAGAAGGACAAACCAAAGATTCCTTTTGTCCGTTTTTCTGGCGATTTCTTGGGGTGCACCGCCCTAAACTCGCCTTGTGCTGTTTGCCGTCCAACCCAATGCCCTCGAAAGTCTCTCCGATGGCCCACCCCTCCCAATTGGTGTTCTGTTTTGAGCTTTGGTTGTAAGCGTTGTATTTCGTCTGTTCATTTTGCGATTTCTCAAAAGTTTTTGTGACAGTCGTAAAACAAATCATTTTCCTCAAAAGCCATGACACGCCTAAAAATTATAAGCAAATTAGGGTGTCAAATTAATAGTCCATTCACTGGCCACCTTTGCTGGCCAAATACTCGTCGAATTTCTCGTTCTTCTCCAATTTAAATTTTCCCAAAAATTTTTCGGGGATTTCCTTCTCCGACGTCATTTAATTGTGACAGCAAACGAAATGAAAAAAAGACTTAAAAACAAAATTTAGTAAAAACAAAATTTGGAAAATAATTATTAATTGCAAATTTAGAACATTTAAGAAAACCAATTTGTTACCATTGATAAAACAAATTATATTTATGGAAAACCCAAAATTTGAGTGATAAATTGGTTTTGTTTCCGCATTTCATATCAGCAATTGCTTCGCCCCTGGTGTGAATGTCTTCGCCGATCTTTGACCGCAGTGATAATGAAACACAGTGAGGGAGGGCAGCGAATTCAATTGCAAATGCCAACGGAAAATTTCCATCTGAAATTGGCAATAATAGTCACATCCAAATCTTTTAGGGGAGTTCGACCCCATCCCTAACAAATTCCGACTTTGCCCGTGATGCTTTTGCCCAATCCGTCACCAATTGGCGTCAGTCGAATGTGAAAATTGAAAAAGTTGGACACATAAGCGGACAAAGGAGTTGCATTTGCAGTGGCCACCACAAGGAAAGAACGGTCGGGAAGACGGGCGAAAAGGGTGAGCAGAAATTGGAGCAATTTGGAGGGACAAAGGGACGGATGGGAGAGGAAAAGGTCGTCGAGTAGGACGAGCTGAGGACAGTCGGAGGGAATGGAGCGAAGGACCGCCTGAGAGAAAAACCAATAAAATGAAAACACAAACGGAGACAACCTCAGTAATCCATGAGAAAAGCTTATCACAGTCAAACTGCAACGAGTCGCCAAGAAAATCGGAAACGGAAATAAAACGAAAAAGGTCCAAATTAAGTCGTTGGGCCATTTTGCCCATGACCATTCTAAATTAAGTGGACATAACAACGGAAAAGAGGGGAAAAAGATAGCACCTCAAAAGGTCCAATGTTGTATGAAGGGAGACGAAAACGATGCCTTTTGGCCCACCAGTGCCATTTGAAGAGGAATGTTTGGAGAAAGTACTGATAAAATGTACAAAAAGAAAGGAGGGCGAAAGAGTGGGTGCATATTCAACGAGACAAAGGCCGACCGGACGGGGAGAAAGCAATTGTTCAAGGTCAAAGAGCATCGGATTTAAAAATTACAGGGAAAAACAACGTAAGGAATTAAATATGAAAAAAAAAAATTACCCGACGGAATTTGACCAATTCAAAATTAAAGCAATCACAGATTATAAAGAGCTATATTCATTTTTACAATATTAAAAAATGGTAAAATAATGACGAACAATTATTTTCGTGCCACGTTCAGAAAAGCCTCCCGCGGTATTCTGACCGTGCCGACCAATTTCAACTTTTCTTTTCCCTCCCGCTGGTGCTTTAATTTCTTTCCCAGTCGGTCGGCCACCATGTTTCCTTAAACAATAAAAGTCCGATGGCAATATTTGAATTCTTTATGTGTTGACCCCGAACATTTGAAGAAATAAATTGTATTGCAATTCCACCCAAACAAACCCTTAAGTAGTCCTGTGAAATCCTTTTTCATCGCTTTGACTTTGCGCTGTGCCACTGTTTTGGAGGCCCTGCCAAGGCTCGCCTTGACTACAACTTCGAATTGGTGCTGCGGGATTTCTTCCGTCAATTTTCTCACAATTTCTTCGGCCTTTGCCTTAGCATTTATTCCGGGACAAAGTGCCGAAAGTTCGTCCACCGGTTTATCATTAACAAAAATGCAAATTTTCTCCAGCCGACACTCTCTGTATCCTGCAATTAAAAGCTTTCGAGGTTATTAGTTTGACTTTAAAAAGATACTCATTGACAATTATTAGTTGTTAAAAAATAACACTGACCGTCGTCTTTTTGATCAAACGAAGCAAAGCCGCTGGTCGAAAGTTTTAGTTTGTCGAAAAAGTCGACGACAATTTCCACCAACGGCAACCGCCACTTCAGAAGCATTTGCTTTTCATCAATGTAAGTTGTTTCAAGCACTTCCCCGCGGGCACTCTGACAAAGTTTCTCAATCTTGGGAAAATATTCGGCAGGCGTCAATATGCTGACCAAAGATAGTGGCTCCAAAAATCTGAATAAGATCAAACAGTAAAAGACGGGAAGGAAACGTTTTTTGTTGTCAATATGATGCTGAAGGTCTGGTACACAAACCTTAGCACATCAGTGGGAACTTCCGGAAAGTCGGATGGCTTGCAAATGGTAATTTGCGACTGACCCTTATGTCGCCGTTCTCGAATGCTTTCATTGTCAATAATATCTGTAAAGGTTCATTTACTCCTTCAAAACAATCCGCGAATGTCTGTCCAAAGACCAACCGGCCAAATATTTGACACTTGGTGTGGTAAATACGGCCAATTCCCCGTGTTCCTGCTCTGCAAAGATAGTGTCTTATTTGAGGTCACCTTCTTTCTTTATTACCCAACCGTTGTCCAAACACTTCCATATGCAATCTGCCGACGAATCCCACCCGCCATCCTTGGCCAAACACCACACTCGAGTCCATCTGAAGGCTCACCGAAGGGTCGTTCAATTGGAGACTTTCGACTGCACTCTTACAATTAGCTTTACTTAAACCAAGTTTTCTTTTTTTTTTCTCACTCTGAGTCGCTCGTATTCCGCGGGTTCCATGGGGAAAAGGCCGGAATAGACTGTCGGCTTAACAGTGCCAATCTCCACATATGGCTTCACATTTGCAACATTTGTGGCCGAGTGGAAAAGAGTGTCGCCCACCAAAACATCCTTCGAAAATTTTATGCCGCAATAAATGTAGCCCATTTGACCAGCATAAAGTGCCTAAAATGGTGGGATGAACACAAATTTCTAAGTATTCATCGACTTCTGACGGAGTTGTTTCGGGATGCAAAATGCCAATCTCTGACACGACATATTCTTTTTCGGGGTTACTGAAGAATCGAATGGGCAAATGTTTCGTCAAAATACCCTGCTTGACCACAACGAACAAAATGGCACCTTTGAAATGATCAAAACTAAATTTAATTTTTTATTGTTTAATGGAAAAGGAAAAACCATTAAACCCTTTTTTGACAAACGCAATACCATGAGTCAAAAACATGTGCTTGGCATTGCTTTTTCTGATCAACTAGTGGTGGTGGTATCCTGAAACTTATCTAATTTTCATTTGAATTTTTCATGTATAGCTAGCTTTGCCTTTGAATAATCGCCTCCAATAGTTCTGGCACATTTTTTCCTGTCTTAGCGGACACCTTCAAAACTTCATCAGCGCGGAAACCAAACGATTGTTCTAATTGCGACTCAACTTTGGAAATGTCCGCCACCATGTCAATTTTATTAATGACAGGAATAATAGTCAAATTGTTCTCAAAAGCAGAATGGAAATTAAACATCGTCTGTGCTTGGATCCCCTAAAATTGCGTTAAAAAATATCCTTTGAATAAGTTCAACTTCGTTAGCAGCAACTAGCAAAATAGCTCCATCACAAGTAATCAGAGAACGTCTAACCTCGAAGCTAAAACCGAAAATAAAAAGAATAGTGTAAAAGTGGACGCACCTAAAGTCAACGTGGCCCGGAGTATCGCTGAATTTTGCGTATTAATAAAATATTTTTTTAAAAACTTACACTAAGTTAAGCATATAATCCTAAATTCAAAAACATTAAACATAAATTATGTTGAAAAAAGGACACAGCACCTTATGAAACATAGAACATGTTTGAGCTTTTATCTAAAGCAAGCTTTTTCTGTAATTAGCAAAAAAAAAAAAAAAATACTTACGGTAATCCCCCTCTTCCGTTCGACCTCAAGTTTGTCGAGGTATTGAGCCTCAGATTCAGCTGAGATCACGTTGGTCAACTGCAGCAAGCGATCCGCTAATGTACTCTTTCCTTCATTAAACAGTTTCAAGCAATCGAATGTCAATTTTCAAACCATGGTCAATGTGTGCAATGATGGCAAAGTTGCGAATTTTTTCTGAAAAAAATCATTTTCTTAGTATTTTTTTTTTGGTGACCAACCAGGGATATATTTAAGAAGCGGGCGTGTTTGTTTGTGGCCATAATCAAAAATTCGCTGATTCCCTGGAGCAGAAGAACAAAACCGAAGGACCAAAAAATAGTGACCATGCGAAGAACGCATAATAAGATAAACAATCGTTTTATGTTCGATATCTCATATGTAAAATATAAATTTTGTGGTTTTGAAATTTTTTAATTAAAAATTAACCTGATTTTATTTATTTTTTCTAAAAAAAATTAGGTAGATGCAATATTCTTAACTTAAACTTTTTTTTCTTTGAAAAAAAACATGAAGCCCTTATTTTAAAATGTATATGTACATAGGTATTTATTTCTTTGTCAGGTACTTTTTTGAGCCGCTCTGCTAAACAGTGATATTTTTATAAAAAAGCAGATTTAAATGCCATTAGAAAAACCAGCAAAACACCGGAAAAGGTCGCTTGAAATCAGAATCTCGAGAGAACAGGTGCTTTTTTTTGTTTTGACTCGAAACTAAAAACAAAATATAAGAATTATAATTAAGGCCAAAAGGGAAAGGCGAGAAGAAAGAAATCGAATACGAAAGGAGAAAGGGGATGCCGTACCTAAGCAAATCCCAAGAACAATTGAAAACACACAGGAGCCTGATGACACCTTTGTTGTATCTGATGATGAAGAGGTGGACTAACAAAAGAAAGAAAAAATCAAACCTTTCTTATAAAAGGTATTGGAGGACATGGACAACGACACAATGGCAAAATACTTCGAAGGAACCACGAGTCCCAAAGTTCTTATCACTACTTCGCCTAGAGCAAAACTCGTAAAAGTACAAAAAAAAAAATTTAATAGTAACGTTTTTTAGAAAAGCTTCAAACTTTCTTTCGAGCTTAAAAAGGTCATACCTAATGCTGAAATTGTGTCCAGAAAAAACGTTGCTATAAAACGTGTTGTGCGTCAGTCAATTGAGCGTGGGTTTACCGACCTCGTGGTGGTGCATGAAGACCGAAAAAAGCCAAGTACCATCGTTGGTTTGTTGGTTGCTTTTCGAATTTCTATTTCAGATGGAATTGTTTTCTGCCATCTTCCGAATGGACCCACTGCGTTCTTCAAGATTAATTCTCTTCAATACTCCAAACAGATCAAAGTTGATTTATTTTTATTTTTTGTAATTTGTTTTGAATTGACAGGACGTTGGAGAATCAACTGAACATTACCCTGAACTGATTCTGACAAATTTTACCACGCGATTGGCCAAAACGGTCAGCCGAATGTTCGCCTGTCTCTTTCCACAGAAAGCGGATTTTGTTGGAAGAAGGGTGGTCACCTTCCACAACCAGCGCGATTATGTTTTTTTTCGCCACCATCGGTTAACATAAAACCAATTCTTCTAGCTTCTCTAATGAAATACGAATTTACTGTTTAAGCTATGAATTTAAAAAAGAAGGTCAGAAGGCGGCACTCCATGAATTGGGTCCAAGGATGACATTGAGGCTGAAATGGCTCCAAAAAGGCACCTTTGATACACGCGGAGGAGAGTATGAATTCTATCTCAAGGTAAAAGGACGGGAGTACGGTAATCAAACACAATGTTAATTTAAGAGACACGACATGGAGAAGAGCCGCAGACGTTTTATGCTTTCTGCTGGAAAACCGAAAGAAGTAGAGAAGGAAATTATCAAAGGACAGTCATCTTAACGTTTTTGTTTTTTGCCGAAATGATTAAAAAAAATTCTTGCTCACTATAAATTAAGCAATTAATGCTGTTCTTGACCTTACATTTCTTAATTAAGTATGAAATGGTTCTTAGTTCGTTTTATACCCTTTGTAAACAACTAAATTTATTTTCAGAAAAAAATCTTTCCTGACATTTGTATGTAGTCAACAAAACAATTAAAAACCATCGGTGATTAAGCTAACAAATTGGGCGGGGGGAAGGAGATCGTAAATGCGTGAGCGGGTGGAGGTTATTATCTCTGTTCAAATTGTTGTCAGTTCACCAATTCTTCGCTCATAGTATATTTTTGGATGTTGGAGGTGAATATTCATTCTAACAAGCGCGTTAATACGGGATCGCCACCAGAACAACAACAAAAAAACGGAGTGAGAGGCGGGTAGAGTAGGGAAAAAAGGGAACGGCAAAAGCATGATCACCGATGTTCGATTTGGTTTCGCAACATCTCTTCTTCAGTGTGCAGCTCCAAGTGCCGGAAACTGCTCGTTCTCTAACATAAAACTGCCGCTCTGTTGACGTTTGGATGGTCCAGCAGCACTTCCCCCGACACCTAAACTCATGGAAAACAGTTGCAGAGTATTTATTAGAAAGAACCGTAATTGTTGCGAGGCCCCCCTCCACGCTGTCCCCCACGATTTCCTCCTCCACGCGGACGATCTCCACGAGGCCCAGCTCCGCGATCATTAAAATTGGAAAACCCTCCTCCAGGGCCCCTACGTTTGTCCGAAAAAGAAAGATCGATAAGCAAAGGCTTCTCACGTTTTTCTTTCTAAATAAGATGTGTATTTAGTGGATAATTTTAAAGCATACGTGTTGAGTAAACTCGTCAAATCCATCCCCATGTTCCGACTTCGCATTTGGATTCTTGACCGGAATCAGTTTCTTGTAGAGTTTTTGATCGTCGCCTTCGCCCGGTTTCCGGGTGTTGAAATGGATTTGCTCGGCATTCTTTTGCAGTTGCTCATTCTTCCATTCCTCATATGTCTTTTCGCGAGGAACTTGCTCAACTTCCACATCCGGCTGTAATAAAGGAAAAGTAACAAGAAAAAAAAAAGATTTATTATTACCTCCTTAGCTTCCTCAACAGAATTGTTCTCCACATTTTCCTCAGTCTTTGGCTTTTCAGCAGTAATTTCCTCCTCGCCCCAACCGACATTGCTCTCCCACCCGCCTCCTTCTTCGCTCTTCTTAGGCTTGCTTTCCGTTTCTTCTGTTGTATTTAACTTTTCTTTTTCTTCCCGCTGGTACTTTAATTTCTTTCCCAGTCGGTCGGCCACCATGTTTCCTTAAACAATAAAAGTCCAATGGCAATATTAGAATTACTAATTTGTCGATCCGAACAATTAGAAGAAATAAATTGTATTGTAATTCCACCCAAAACAAACCCTTAAGCGGTCCTGTGGAATCCTTTTTCATCGGTTTGACTTTGCGCTGTGTTGCAGACAGGGCAGCCGAAACAGCTACTTTCTTCGCCTTTTCCACCTTTTTAGACAAGGCCTTTTCAGGATCGCTCACATCAACGTCGTCTTAAAGGACAAATTAGATTGTTATTTGAAAAACTAAATTGTATTGTAATTCCACCCAAAACAAACCCTTAATCGGTCCTGTGAAATCCTTTTTGGTCGCTTTGACTTTGCGCTGTGTCGCCGACAGGGCAGCCGAAACAGCTACTTTCTTTGCCTCTTCCACCTTTTTAGACAAGGCCTCTTCCACCTTTTTAGACAAGGCCTCTTCCACCTTTTTAGACAAGGCCTCTTCAGGATCGCTCACATCAACGTCGTCTTGAAGTGACAAATTAGATGTTATTTGAACAATATACTCACCATCCAAGAATGCAAATTTGTTATGAGTTTGTATTCCGTACTCCATTGAAATGGTACTGAGAAATATTATCAAAAAGAAATCTGCATGACCTGTTAAGATTATATTCCGTAAATGCAGAAAAAAACTTGTTTGTGCACTTGTGGGTGTTTATGTCTTACGATAACCACTAAACTAATTCGAATTTTTGTTTTTGCGTGTGAGTGCAGACCTGAGGTTAGCAGTTTATATACATACTATAGTATGTGTATAGCAACAAAAGAATCAGGACATAAAAAGAATTAGTCAGGAACTATTGGTGTCGCACAAAAAAATCCTTGGTTAAGTTGACCCTAAAGCGTCATTTGTCCATTCTATTTTCGTTATCTCAATACAAAATGCCAAGGTTAAATAGTTTTTCGAATTTTTAATGACAGATTCATACAAATCTAATTTTGTGAATGTTTCCATAGATTTTCTAAATCCTCAGTGAGTTCAAGAGCCCCTTCGTTTACTTATGACTTATGATACTTAGATTACAAATACAAATTCTTAATTCTATGTCTTCTACTTTTACAAAGCTGATCAAATTTCACGAGCTTACACAAAAAATCATTTGCATTGGTCGGAATTTCAGAGACCATGCATTGGAATTGTAAGCACCATTCTCATAATTATTCGTACTCAATTTACAGGTCAAACCCTATTCCAAATGAACCGCTGATTTTTGCTAAAACTCCGAACGCGTTTTTACTTTCTGGCGGTGCGATCAAAACACCTATCGGATGTTCAGAGCTGCATTATGAGGTAATTGAAAAGAATCAACAAAAGGTTGAAATTTTAAAAACATTAGACTTGTGAATTGTAATTTAAATTAGGGTTCGAAGGAACCCGACCGGATTGGTCCCGGAATCTCGGCTGTTTAGGTCCCTGCAAAAATGTGTTTTGTGCAATTTTTAATCGCCTTATTTCGATAGAAGCACTTTTATTTTATTTAGCAGTCGGACCTCTGTATATGTTTAAGGTAGAACTCGGTGTGATAATTGGCATTTGTGGGAGTCGAATAAAGAGGGAATCAGCCTTTGATTATGTCGCTGGTTATTGTATTGCGCTGGATATGACTGATCGCGGAATGCAAAATAGGCTCAAACAGGCGGGACATCCTTGGTACTTGGCAAAGTCCTTCGACTCGGCCTGCCCTATAGGCGAATTTGTCGACAAAAATGCTATTCCAGACCCTCACGATGTAGAAATATATTGCTCAAGTAAAAGAAGGTTTTTAGCTATTCTATTTTGAATATTTTAGTCAATGGAGAGTTGAAACAAAAAGCGAGGACGGATATGATGATGTTCGACATCCCGAGTTTGCTCGAATACATTTCAAACCGCATAACTGTTGCACCAGGCGATTTGATTTTGACGGGAACGCCCGCGGGTGTGGGACCGTGCAAATCTGGGGACAAAGTTGAGATCGGAATCACCGGAATTACAAAAGCCAATTTCGATGTTGTATAGACATGTAGTAATATTAAAGCCTTCATTTCCATTTCGCCACATACATACACCATATAATGCAGTCATTTATTTTACGAAAAAATAAAAATTAAACATCAGACAATGGCAAATATTCGACTTGAATACAGCGTCGAATCAATTTCCCCCGATATTCAGGTACACTGGGCCGATGAAAAGGTATTCCAGAAGGTCCAATGTACACATAGGGCACTTAATCAATTAAATAAAAAATAAATTGATTGATCTGCCGTACACCGCATGACGTAATACTTTGCCCATCCCAATTCGATGCGCTCTTTTTGACCAGGGAAGAATACCCCATCATCAGTGGGCATCTATGCGAAATGTTTGCGTTATTTAAATTTAAACAACAAGAATCCTATTCTCACTTGAATTAATGGTTGAATTGACACGCTGACCGGGGCCTTTGGCGTCACTATGTGAATCCTTTGACAGGTAAAGTTGATAATTTGATGTGCGCAAAAGGCTTTACCTCATTAGTTGCGCTGCCATTCTAGGCTCTTTTTTGCAGGGACACGGCATCCAAATTGGCAAGTCGTTGTCCATTAAAGGCGCCGCATCAGTTTTTAGTGTACCTGACATTCGACGGTGCCTGAGAACTTTCCCGGGCTCCACAACCATAAAACGATGTCCTCGTGGGCACTCATAGTCAAATCCAATGAAAAGCTAAAAAACAAAGTTGAAAGCCAAATGAAAATATTGTATGAGTATTGCCTTGACTTTCTCTTTGCTTGTCATAAATGAAGCGCGTTCTGAATTTCGTTGTTGTTGTTGCTGCAAAGTGCGAAAAGTCCGTTCGGTGGGAGTTGCGCCAATAAATTGAAGTTCCCTCAGCCATTGTTCCGTACGAACTGTAAGTTGAACGCCCCAAGGCAGTAAAAATTCGGAACCACTCCGAAAATTCGGCGATTCTCGGATTCCGGTTGAATGGTTGTACAGCGAACTGTGCCCAATGCAAACGACAGAAAATGAGGGAAAAAGCGGGAGCAAATCGGGCGGCGACTTCGAGTGCGGGACATGTTCCAAATAGTGACCTAGCAAAACAAAAAGAAATGAACCAAGGGACGCACCACTGAAGCAAGGCACGTCGGGTATTGTTTTTTTTCAGCAAAAAATAACAATTCGACCTTTATATTGCTCAATCAGTTTCGCTTCATCGGTTTGTTGTCGCCCAAAACTGAGACTGCCTTTTCCGTTTGAATCCTTCTCTCGCTTTCGCTGCTCATACACATCGTAACTCTCCAAATAATCAACATTTTTTGCGGGTGTCATTGGACGGGAAGACCCGTCGTCGCCACTTTGTTTAGACAACTTAATTTGTTTGTTGCATTTTCCGCTTTAGTTGTCCACCCCCATACCCATCCCCTATCACCTCTTCTCCTTCCTCATCCAATTCCTCGTCTTCTTCGGTCGAGTCTATCCTCTCCTTCCTTCGATGTTCTTCAGCGTCCTCTTCATCATCTTCGTTATCATCGCCACTAATTGTAAGTGCTTTGTTAGCCATCCCTTCCTCTTGTGTCATTGGCCCAATTGAAGCATTATCGTCTTTCTGTTGATCCAACATGCCAAATTCATCGCCATCGTCGGAAGGGATTTGCGCCACATTTTCATCTTGGTCATCAAAAAAGCGAATGTTAAACTCATGAGGGTCGATGGCAACAGTCTCTTCCTCTTCAAAATTTGCTTCATTTTCTCTTCGTAAATCATTTGGGCTTGACTTTTTCAGGTTCTGATCATCATCGACTTTTGTCCTGTCGAAGTCTTCGTCAATTTTAGAGGAACAATTTGCTAGGTCTCGAACACAAAACAGATGAAACTCATAACGGTCCAAATCGGCACAACAATTGGCAAAAGTCAGGTCTGACTTTTGGTAAAAAGTGTAATTGGCTTCCTGCAATTTGTCATTTAAAAACATGTCGTAAGATGTGGAAAATATGGAGGGAAGGGGGGATAAAATGTATCCAAAAGAATAAAAGAAACACTCACCTTCAATGAAAAGGGATCTCTTCTAATTTGACGCGATAGACCGCAATTGCACCTTAAATAAGAAAGGGAACAATGGAGTGATTCAAATAAATTTTCACATTGAATAAGTTTTCACACCAGAACAATGCTCCCTTCGCGATCGCTTATCCTCTCGAGAACGACTCCCTTCAAATGAGGAGTCATTAGGCAAATCATGGATCTGAAATTAAAAATGGAAGATTAAAAATATATGAGAACTCACCGCAAAATGACACAATTGTCCTAAATGGAAAAAAGGATGGGTCAATTTCAATTTGCTCAAGTGACCTGTGAGAGAGAGCTTTTCACATCTTTGGTGGCCATCCAGCCAAAGTGCAGTGCATTCCTCTATGACTCGCGCAGTCATCGCATTTTGCTTGGCCTTGCCCACGGCCTTCGGACATCGCCGCATTAATTGTTCAACTGCCTTTTTCAACTAAATCATAAATATGAACTGACAATTCATTTCGTTAGTCTATAGTTTTCAGTGGGAAGGAATGGTCGAGCTGCTCTCGTCGAAATTACACTTGAAAAAATAAAAGTTTACCGTAAAATCATGCTCCAATTGCGAGAAAGCTACGTCTCCGCCGCCAGTTACGTCAGGTTGCTGCTTCAGTTGATTCACATAAATATTAACCCCGACTCCGATAGAAGAATCAATTATGCTAAAATGTCAATAAAATCAGTGGAAAAAAACAGAAAATAAGAATATGGCTTTTACAAAAAGAATTGCGCCTTCCCCTACCCCCCAGAAATTATTTTTTTTGTTAGGATAAATTTCGGAATTTTAGTTTAATGCTCGCCCCCTACTTGAAAAAAAAAACTAATTTTGCCGCTCCCCGAAAAAATCCTAGCTACGAACCTGATAATTGCTAAAATTAATCCAAAAATGTTTACCTATTTAATGCGTCAATTTCTTGCAGAGAATGTCGCGAAATTGGCAATGAATATCCGTCCGCCCCTTCCACAAACATGCGTTTGAGACACTTTGCCACTTTAACTAAGTCACTCAGGCGAAGCGATGTGTCCAGTTCTGAACCATTTTCTTCCTCTATTTTTTTCCGAACATTTAAAATTGCCGTGTGAAGGAAATAATCGAAATTGTAGTCGGAACGACTTAGGACTAAAATTTAGAATGTAAATGAATTAGAAAAGGACACACATTCTTTGTTTTTAGGAGCCAACTCGAGCACATTTTCAATTAATTTCTGAATGTGTTCGGCATTGCGTTCTTCGCACGACTCTTCAGGGTAAAGAGAGAGAGCAAATTCATTGTTTGCATCTTTAGGCAGTTCATCGTGGTTAAAAATGTAAACAAAAGGAGCCCCGGAAGAAATTGTTATTTGACCAAGAGCATTCTCAGGACTAAAATGTTATTTGAGCATTAAGCGAAATTATAAATACCAAACTATCAGTTTGAAATAAATGTAATTCACATGCAAAAAAACCGACAAGCGATTGTCAATGATACCATGCTGTCTCATAAAGTGTGAAACTTGTGATTCCATACACTTCTCCATTTTTTCCAAAAGTTCTTTCTGAAGATTGTTAAAGAATAAAACAAAGACGTGGTCGATACCTTCTTAGAATTGGTCAGATCATTTCTCAAGGGATTCCGATAAAAACAGAACAACATTCTTGGAACAGCAATTCGACCATTTTTACTCAAAAAGGGCAACTTTTGCGCAATATGATCGTCAAGATCGAACAGTGCAGTTTTAATCATACTGACGGTCCTTAGTCTAAAAGTTTACAGTGGAACAAATAAAAAAAAAACAAAATATTTACAATTAATTACTGCAAAGCTTTATCAACTTCCAATTTGTTGTTATGGAAAGAGAAATATATACCTGTTTCGATTAACATCCTCCAAAAGGTTAATCAGATCCAAATCGAAGCGACAGGCCTGTTCAACGAAAACCACTAAATGTGATATGGAGAACAGAAACAAAAGAAAACGATGCTGAACATCTTCAATTTCAGATAACTTCTCGAAAAATGACTAAAGAACATTATCAAATAGGTGACGAAAGTAAAAGAGACTAACCTCTCCATTTTGCCCACTTTCAAAGACTTGATGCTGCAAACAAATATCATAAACTCCATTCAAAGTAAGCCAAAGTAGTGATTCATGTTCATCATAAAATGCAGTAACCTAAATTTAGGGGTTCTTTTTAAACCAAAATATTTAGCAACCGAAATTCTTTTGTCGTCTTCAAAATACCACTTATCAGTGAAGACTTCCTTGCCAAGGTAACGGTTTAATATATCCAATTTGGTATTGTCGGAAGTTTCTTTCCCAATTATTGTCGCAATAACAATAGGAACCGGTGGATGCTTAGCGTCAAAATTTTTGATTTTCAAGTAACAATTTTCAAGAAATTCATTAAAGTCTTCTGCCATGTCTAAAAGAGAAAATTTAATTGATACAAAGAAGACGCGTAAATAAAAAGGTAAGTTAGATTAAAGCTCTTCGAATCAACCGATAGTGAAAATTTGAGGTTGAATCAAAATTATGCCGGTGCACTACAATTCAGTGTGCACGATTCAGTGCGCACGATTCAGTGTGCACGATTCAGTGTGGCACAGTTCAGTGTGGCCCGATTCAGTGTCGCCCGATTCAGTGTGCACGATTCAGTGTGCACGGTTCAGTGTGCCTCCTTGAAAAAGAGACAATTCAGTGTCTAGAAAATTTTGATTACCAATTTACGAAAAAACACTAGAAAATTTGTAAATTTTTCCTTTATATTGTACATTAGTAGTAGTGTGCGGCACGGTATCGGTATACAGCGGTATTTTTCGGTATACCGACCGGGAGTTTTTCGGTATCAGTATAATACCGATATTGAATACCGAAAATCGCATTTGCCGCACACTAATTAATAGCGAACCGGGTCATTTTAGTCAGGCAATTTTTAGTAGTTTTTTTGAAACCCAACCATATTTTTATTTTGAAAAAAGAAATAAAAATCTTCCTAACTAGGGTGGGGTTTTCAAAAAAAACTAGGGGTAGGTTTTCAGGCGGTCCGGAAATGGCGGTCTAAAGACATACCGTGCCGTCAATTCCGGTGTATTTAAAACTTTTGGGGTCTTGGAAAAAGTTAACAGTACCTTCAACAATTACTTAATTGGGACCTTGGATTTCCTTTTTTCTTGAAATCTGCTTGCCTGAAAAAGATGTTATTATGCTCATATTTTACAGAATTAAATGATTGCCTTAGATTAAAAAAAAACTATCAAAAATTTTGTTAGATTTCATGTGTTTTTCCGTAAATTGGTAATCAAAATTTTCTAGACACTGAATTGTCTCTTTTTCAAGGCACACTGAATCGTGCACACTGAATCGGGCGACACTGAATCGGGCCACACTGAACTGTGCCACACTGAATCGTGCACACTGAATCGTGCGCACTGAATCGTGCACACTGAATTGTGTTGGCCCGAAATTATGCCTATCGGAGTGGGATCTCAGATGAAAATTTTAAATAAAAATAGGTAGTTCAAAAATAAAACTTTGTAGTCAGTAAAAATTTTTAGCTGTTAGGCTTTGAAAAGAGACATTAACGGACCCAGAAAATCGAATTTGCCTAGCCCTACCTATAACACGTAAAAAACGAGTTGAGACAAAAACGAATTGGCCGAAAACGAATCGTCCCTCGTCCGGAACTTTTTATTTTGTTTACATAAGAACATCTGATTTCTGGTGGAGTAGTACCAGGGTTTTTTTTTCTCTAAATAAGAATGAATACCTAGATCTAATCCGCCAAAATAAGAGATATCTTACTTTTTTTTCAGACTTACTTTGATAAATGATAACTTGTTTTTTCAAGTATGTTTGATTCTAATTATAATAATAACGATTCTGGTGAAGGCCATCATGTTTCGCCAGATATTCCTACTCGGCAAAATGATAACAATACTTCGACACGTTTCTGTAAGATTTGCTACGAGACTGAATCTCAAGGCGATGATTGGTTGCATCCCTGCAAATGTATCATTCCATAGCCCTCTAATTAAAAGTCACATTAAACTTTTAGGTTCTGGCACGATTAAATGGGTTCACCGAAAGTGTCTCATCCATTGGCTTGAAAATGCGCCATTTCAGCAACGCATTCAATGCTCAATGTGCAGGTACTTTTTTGATTTCAATTACCCTCTTAATGACTTTAAAAGGTATAATTATGTCCGTGTTTGGCACTTGAAACCATTCCATCGATGGACTTTTCCATCTCTCGGACTGAGTATTTTTGACGGATTGATGATTCTTCTCGATATGGCGACCTCATATCGCTGTGGCAAACATGCTGTTGCTCTGATTCAGGCCAGTAGTCAGTTTAATATATAAACGCATATAATATTTTAGGGTACTACGAATTCCACGGTGCGCTCGCTCTGCTATATCGTATTTTGGCGACTCTTTGTGATGAGTGACCGTCGAATTGAATTCTACAAGCGTTTGGGATTGAAAATTTTTGGTTCTATATCCGAGATCACAGTTCTGAATGCGTCTTAATTTACCAATCACAATAATATATTTCAATTCTTGGTGTTATTAAACAACAGCAATCTGGCTTAGAGCATTTTTTATTTTGTTTCCGTTATTTACGAAACGGTATTTTGTAATCAATATAAGTTTTAGCTGACTTTAATCCGTGAACATTAATGAATATTTTTCAAATACTGCCTTAATTATTTAACATTTATTCCTTTCATTAACAGAAATATTCAGTGGTATCTAATGAAGAAATTCGTTAACTCTCCAGAAAATGTCGTTAGTGAAGTCGTAAAAGGTCTCACACTCGTTGGAAATTTGTCGAATCTTTCGGTTGGCTTTTCATTCTTATAAAACTTAATGATTCGGAAATTAATTTTTAGTGTAACGGTCGTGTTGTTGTTCGAAGTAACTTGCCTCAATTCAATAAATTGAATGCTGTTGCACTGATTTCCGGAGGAGGCTCAGGTCACGAGCCTTTTGCAGCTGGTGTGTTAAAAAGTTGGGATTTTCACCGAAACCACTAATACGTGAAAATTTTATGTCACAAAATCCGACAAATATAGGTAAGCGTAGTAACGTTAAGGGCTTGCATAGCAACTAATTTCAGTATCCCTTTAAAATTTGACCTGTTTGTCTTTTTTTAACAGGTTTTATTGGGAGAAATGCCTTGGCCGGTGCCGTCTGCGGCGATGTCTTTGCTTCACCGCCTTCTTCTGCC
Source organism: Heterodera filipjevi (assembly GCA_039877585.1). NCBI lineage: Eukaryota > Metazoa > Nematoda > Chromadorea > Rhabditida > Heteroderidae > Heterodera > Heterodera filipjevi. Next base: position 2,266,342 of record JBDPZO010000009.1, read on the forward strand.
ATTACAGTAAGTTCAAACTTTCCTTGATGTTAGAGTGATTATCAAAACACCCAAGTCTGCAATTAATGCCATTTCAAACGATGGTATGTTAAAAATGGGAAGAGAATTAAAATAATAATTTAGCCGGTACAATCGTCTTCGTTTTAAATTACACTGGTAGGTGTTGAATGGAGATCAAAATGATTTACGGAGATTAAGGCGACAGACTAAATTTTGGAATTGCCGTTGAGAAAACCAAATCCCAATCATCGAAGCAAGTTGCACTTGTTTATGTCGATGACGATGTTGCACTGGAGAATAAACGTAACATAAAAAAATTTTTTAACATAAGCATTATATGTCTTTAGAAAATTTCGTCACTGGCGGGCGAGGCTTGGTCTTTTGTTCCTTCGCTTTGCAGATTATTAATTTCTCTTTCTCTTCAGGCGGGAGTGTCTTTGTTGATTCACATTATTGGCACATTAGCTGAACAATTCAATGTAAAATATGACGATCTTTTAAACATCTCCCGGACCATCATTTCAAACACTGGTATTTAAGTTTTTCAATAAAATTAAACACAATTATTATTGTAGCCACACTTGGGGTGAGTCTCGAACCGTGTGCTCTTCCGGGACAGGGACGGATGTTCAAGTTAGGAAATGAAGAATACGAACTCGGACTAGGAAGTGTGACAATTATTAATAAATGTATTCTATTCAAAATTCAGTTCATGGCGAAGCGGGGGTTGAGCGGAAGAAAATGGCATTTGCCAATGAAATTTGTAGTGACCTGATGGACCGACTTGTGCACTGCAAGAGGCTTGGTCTTCAAAAAAGTGATCAAAATACAATAACTGCAAAAAACAAATTATTTTTAACAGACGAACCGCTTGCGATTTTGCTCAACAATTTAGGTAAAAGACAATTTACACTACTTCATTAAAGAAATTTTAGGATCAGTCAGTCAATTGGAAATGGGCATTTTGAAACTGGAAATTAGCAATTGGCTTTGTAAGCTTTTTGGGTTGTTGCAATAACTTAAGAATTAAGTAACAAATGGCTACGATATCCAGTGCTTTATCTCGGGCACGCTTATGACATCAATTGACGCGCACGGATTCAGTGTGACCATTCTGCGAATTGTTGATCAAAGATGGCTTAGTATTTTGCTCGGTATTTCCTTTCTTCAATTCGATTCTTATGGTTCCTCTTTCAGAATGTGATTCTGCTGTGTCATCATTTTGGGTCGCTTCCCGTCTTAACAAAGTGCCCATTTTGGGTCAAGACTTGTGCCATTCCATTGAGGACGATAATCTTTATCAGCTCAATCTTGGACCAGAAATTCCAGAGAGTATTTGAAGAATGTTCTGAGCCATATTATAATTTTTCCAATGCTTACAGCTTATGCTTCATTAGTAAAGAATTGTGTTGAAAATGCTTGTAAATCCCTCATAAATATGGAGGCCGAGTTGAACAGACTTGACTCTTCTATTGGCGACGGCGACTGTGGCACTTCCATGAAAACAGCAGCCGCGGGTCAATTTTATTGCTTTGATTAATCCTTCAAATATAAACTTTTTTTTTAGCAATTTTAAGGTCGCTGGAAACGAGCGAATTGGCACTAAACCATCCAAAGTGCCTTTTTCTGCAATTGTCAAAAGTGGTCCAATCGGCAGTGGGTGGCACTTCGGGAGCAGTTTGGCATTCTCTTTTATTTGATTTTGGCTTTATTTAAATATTGTCTATTAGATCTACGCTTTGATGTTGAATGCGGCGGCAAGTGCTTTTGAAAAACCCTTTTGTTCCGAAGTTATTAAAGAGGCACTTAAACTCGCACTTAAAAGTGTCGAATATTACGCCGGTGCGAAGTCGGGCCATCGTACTTTAGTAAATAAATTCACTTTTTCTTTTTATCCGGCTTCTGATTTTAAAGGTGGACCCACTAGACGCAGCTGCCAATTTTCCTGGAGAAAATTGGAAAGACATAGCAAAGGTAATTTGAAAATAAAAACACCGTTTTGTGTGTACAATAATTGTACAGTTAATTAATTAAGGCAGTGGAAGAACGAGCCAAAGAAACGGCTAAAATGGAAGCAAAGGCAGGGCGTGCCAGTTACACCGACAAAAGTCTCCAGGTGGAGCCCGACCCTGGGGCTATGGCATTTTCAATTTGGTTCAAAGCTGTTTTTGAAAGCTATGATGTTCATAAGACGACTCAAGATTAACCTTTTAAAACGATTTAACACTCATACACGTGTGATATTACTTACCCTGTCGAAACAGTGTGAATACAAATCTTTCTTACGTCAATAAAAGCCCAAATTATGCTATAAAAACAAAAAAAGTTCCCGATTAGTCAATCCATCAAAATAAAATGGCCAAAAAGACTGACCCTTTTTTTTGTGGTGCAAAAGTATTGAAATAACCAATAAAATAAAAAATTTATTGGTTAAAAAATCTAAGAAATTTTCTGATAGCACAACTTTTGGGAAAACAAGGGGTTAGGTTTCCAGAAAAACTAGGGGGTTAAGGTACGATGGTGAGGTACACCCGCGCCGCGCGCCCTATCCGGTATGACATGTTTCCGGACCAGCCAACTTTCGAACCTCATAACTTTTTTTCAAACTTGATCAATTGCAATTTTGGTACTGTTCGAATGCTTTACATGTTTTTAAACTTTCATTAAGACATTGTTATGCGATTTAACAACTGGCCAAAAAGTTTTAAATTGTGATTTGCAAAATTTTGATAATGTTAATTTTCACGGGCCGGGTCATTTGAGTGCCGATGTTTGTGTGCCGACCTTTGAGTGCCGACGGTTGAGTGCGCGGTCATTTGAGTGCCGACGTTTGAGTGCCCATAGAAAACCGATCATTTCAGTGCCGAAAAATTACAAGTAAAAATTTTAAAAAATTCAGTAAAAAATTTTAAGAACGTAAAATAAACATAAAAAATTACTCTTATTTCTGGTTTAAATCAATAACATTAAATAATCAAGGGTTCATTTCATAATGGTAAGACATTCCACAAAGAAATTCAATAACATATTGTGATTGGGGCGGGGGGTTGCAAAGTACTGGTGATCATTTTGAATTGGCACCACCGCATTTTGCCGAACTTGTGTGAGATAACGCTGAACAAGAATCAGAATTCGGCGATCAACTGTCTGGTATTTCTGTTTCTTTGAGGCTGCTCGATTACCTACCAAAAAATTATTAAATTAATAAATTTATCTAATAAATACGGGTAGGGGACGGTTAATTGCCAGCCGTTTCATTTCCATCAACTTTAGAACCTCATAACTTTTTTCGACCTTGATTAAATTCTACAATTTTGATACCATTCGAATCTTCTAAGTATTGTGAAGCTTTCATTTAGACATTGTTAAGCGATATAATAAATGGCAAAAAAGATTTAAGTTGACATTTGCAAAAAAGTCAGAAAAAGTCAGGATTTTGTATCACTTTTGGGTTGTAACTTTTTTATAGAACAGTATTTTTTTTGAATTATAAAGAACTAATAGAGCTTTTGTTGGTCTTTCGAATGACACCAAAATAGTAGAATTTAATCAAGGTCGAAAAAGGTTATGAGGTTCTAAAGTTGGTGGCAGTGAAACGGCTGGCAATGAACCTTCCCTTTACCGTCCCGTTCCGTAAAAATACAGAGTAAATAATTGATGTTTTTTTTTTATCAAAATAATGATTGATGATGAATTATCGGAATAATAAAATATAAATATGATTTTTGCATTTTTCTCGTTTTTTTCTTGAATTTTTAAATTTGGGCACTCATCCGGCACTCAAACGTCGGCACTCAAACGTCGGGCACTCAAATGACCGGCACTCATCCGTCGGCACTCAAACGTCGGCACTCAAACGTCGGCACTCAAATGACATGCACCGTAATTTTCGCTTCCGCTCCGAGTGCCGAAATTCCGAGTGCCGAATAGTGTAAATAATGTCCGAGTGCCGAAAAGGCCGAGTTCCGAATGATTTTTTTAAACAGACACTACTCTATAATTAAGGCTTAGTTTAGGTCTAAACTTTGGCATAGGTTTAAGCTTGACTAGGTCTAGGCTTTTATGTAGGTCTAGGTTTTTATGTTTTCATTTTTTTTAACAAAAGCCATTTTGGCTTTTTTGTGCCATTCGGAACTCGGAATTTTTTTTTGTTCTATTCGGCACTCGGATCGGTAGCCGTAATTTTCACGTTATAGATAGGTAATACATTGCGTCGTCTCTATAAAAGGAAATGACTGTATGTTTTAAACTCATTTTAAGGGCATAATAAAATAAAAAATTTTTGTTTCAAACGATAGTTTTTTTTTCTGGCAGCCCATTAATAAAAGATTGTAAATAAACGAACGACTGACCCTCCAAACAAAATGTCAGACCATCCAAAGGAAGCGAACCGAAATTTGAAGCGAATGTGAGTTGCATTTTAAGGGGGAAAACAATCAAAACAACTTTATTTTTCAGCCGTATTTGCAATGACATTTATTTCGATGTGTTCCATTTGGTGGCACCTGCCAAAATCGGCTTGCAATTGGCATTGGTCTCCCGCCGCTTCGACGCATTGGTGGACACGCACTTCAAAAGTAGAAAATGGACGCTTGGCAAATTGAGAATTCGTGCGAAGAACATTGTCAAATTTGACGATGGACCAGATAAAGCATTGCCATTTCCGCAAAAGCCATTACCCAATTCAATCGTCGGCTTCTCTTTTGTTGGCATTGTGTGGGTCTCATTATTATAATTAATTGCAAAAATTACAATAAAAAAATTTTCGCTTATTTCTTTTGATAGCTCGACCAATTCCGATTCCATTGCTTTTCTTCAATGCATTGGACGCCTTTTGGAGTCGGATGTCTTTTTGGATTTAAACATTGATGGGGAGCCAAATTGGAAAAGATTTGCCACTTCCGTTTGGCCTCTGTTGAATATGTCCGCCATCAAAATGCATTTTGAATATCCATCTGATTTTAAAAACTTCCGCCGTTACATTTCACCCTCAATTCTCAGCTACTGCTCCAATCTCCGAATGATAAGATTCGACTGGGGTCGTTTTCTTCAATTTCCGCCAGATAACACCAAAGGATCATCCAGTGGTCAAGCGATATGCAAATGGTTGCACATGCCACGCACGGATGGTCAACCGAAAATGCTCATATGGCGTAGGAAGAGGCAAATTTTCAATGGACGCACTCAAAACGGTCAGAAAACAATTTCATACCATTTGTCCTTTTTTAGTTCTTTTTGAATGCCACCACTTCTGTCAATTTCATCCTATGTTTACGTTCCGATACTTCTGTTGGTCCATTTGAATTGGTCAATTCACTGACGCGTGAACGGCTGACACGGCAAAGAATTGGCAATAAAAGTGCTTGGTGGCTAATCGAACGGAGTCCAATTAACAAAAACGCTGAACGATGGGCCGAATGGGCGAAAGAAGTATTCAGGGATGATTGGAAAGTGCTCAGAATGTATCATTAGACTAACTGTTAGATAATAAACACATATTATTGTTTTTGATCTCAATTGCAGTTACACAATATATGAAGGAAAATAATGGCCACTAATTGGGCAAAAGCCCAAAACCAAAAAAATTTTCCGATCGACAATTATTCTCACACCTAAAAACATATTTTTCCAAAAAAGACATCCACTGGCTTTTGACCAAACTTTCCCGTGGGATTGCGTTATTTTTTAGATTTATTTATTCAAACAAAGAGAAGGGGCGGAAAATATTGGCCAATAATACCTTCACCATTTAACATCCCTTTTTCGGCATTACTCAAATATGAAAATTGCTCGCTGAATTTAATCACAATTACACTGGTGGAAAAGAGGGTAATACTAAGGTTTGTCCCCCCCCCCTTTTTCGAAAAAATTTTTTTTTTAGTTATAAGTCATAGATAGTATGTTTTAAGGGGTTATCGGGGTCGCTGATCACGAAAATGACACCCGTTTTGTCCAATTTCGAACCCCGGACCCGAATTCGAACAAAAAAATGAATTAAAAAATCTTATTTTTCGACTTATTCTTCGAGTGCGGGTTCGGGGTTCGAGATGGGTCGAAACGGATGTCATATTCGTGATCAGCGACCCCGATAACCCCTTGAGACATGTTTTCTACGAGTAATAACTAAAAAAAAAAAATTTTTTTTGAAAAATGGGGGGGACAAACCTTAGGGAACCGCCCGTTTCGCCGCGGACAGTTCGCCGCGAACGGTTCGCCGCGGGTTTTTCGCCGCCGGTTTTTTCGACGCGATTTTTTCGCCGCGAGACGTTTCGCCGCGGCCAGTTCGACGCGCCCAGTTCGTCGCCCAGCATAAAACGACCTTTTCGCCGCCGTATCCAAATTTTTTTTTCTTAATTTTATGCATTTGAACTTAGTAACTACGGTAGCCCAAGGCAAAGAAACATCAACCTTAGTATTGGCACATAATTATGCACGCAATTCCATGCATAAACTACCAAAGGGCCAAAATTTTCCCTAAATTTAAATAAAAAATAAGTTTGATGGACCCTCGAAACAACCAGAAACTAAATACTTAGAGTAGTTTCAATAAGTGGCGAATTGTAGGTATTTTCGACCAAAAAACGCTTGGCGCGGCGAAACGTCCCGCGGCGAAAAAGTCTGCGGCGAAAAAACTGGCGGCGAAAAACCCGCGACGAACCGTACGCGGCGAACTGTCCGCGGCGAACCGACCCGGACCCCAAACCTTAGTATTACCGAAAAAAGTCTTGACTCAAGATGATAAGATTTGTAGAATTTTAAATTCCGACTGGAAAATTTAGTTGATTATTTTTTGTTTATGTATATTTACCCCAATACATGCGGTCGGTCTCGGTTCGGCGCCCAGTTCGGGGGCCGAACTGAGCGCGCCGAAAAACTCGCGCCGAACCGAGCGCGCCGAACTGAGCCGCCGAACTGAGCGCGCCGAACCGAGTGGTCCCGAATACATGAGCCATTCATCGGTCGGGGTCAGTTTGGCGTGGGCCGTTTTGGCGCGGTTTAATATAACTTTTCTTAGAGTCAACAAAACTATGCATTCTTATTGTTATTCGATAGCTCTAGTCAGGTTATATAAGCCTGCAAAATTTCAAAAAATTTGACACGGTTAAAAAGAGGTTCAAAAAAAATCGAAATTTATGTTTTTTTGAGTTTTTTTCAACCTAATTTTTTAATACCTTGACCAAATTTTTTGAAATTTTGCAGGCTTATAGAGCTTACCAAGAGCTGTCGATGATACTAAGAAGGCATAGTTTGGTTGACTCTGAGAAAAGATATATCAAACTGCGGCAAAACGGCCCACGCCAAAACGGCCCGTTCCGCCATTCACACACCACAAAATAATTTCAATTCACTTTTTCATTCTCGTGAATACCTAAGTCGCCTGATCAGACTTTGCTAAAAAAGGGCGGAATTGATGATTAAAGTGTATCTGCTTTTTGCTAGCATATACTTAATTGAGCTTTTTTGGCGTAAGAAAGGTTTTATTCAATTATTATTTCGAGAGAAATTCGAGTATTTCTAAAAAAAACCTGTTTTTTTTTGCACATGACGTATTTTCGTTATTCAGAAATTTCGGGTTTTATGACATGAACATATGATCATATCTACAATTTTCAGTTGTTTCGCTGTATTTGTTCTTTAATTTATCCCCTTGCCCTACTGCGGTTATTCAACTGATACTGAATTTTATATTGGGATGATGGCCGGAATCTTCGAAATCGAACTGATCGATCGTGACAGAAACCAAGTTCGACCTTCAGCACAAGCACTTTCCGACATGGAAGACGAAGACAACGAATACGAGCATGTGGAATATGTAAGCGGTGTTTTTTTATTTCTTTTATCTTTTTTCCAGGATGAAATTCCGACACTACCCCCCTCTTCTTCGTACATGTAAGAACAAAAACTTGGCTTGGCTTTCTAATCTTTCTCCCTTATTTCAGAGATGGGCCGGAAGTCATCGAAACTATTGAATTGGGGGAAAATCCCGAATTGGTGAACCCACCGAACACAAAAGTCGGACCCGAAGACTTCCAATTGCTCAAAGTGCTTGGAAAAGGAGGGTATGGAAAGGTACAGTCTCACCAATATAATTTATAGGTTTAACACATTTATTTAGCTGAATTGAACTCACAAAGTTTTTTCTTTCTAAATTTGTATTTCCTTTTAAGGTCTTCCAAGTTCGAAAAGTTACCGGAAAGGACAGCAACAAAATTTTTGCTATGAAGGTCCTCAAAAAGGCAACGGTAATTCGAAATCAGAAGGACACGGCGCACACAAAGGCCGAAAGGAATATCCTCGAAGCTGTCAAGGTAATATGACTCATATTTTAAAAAAGTCATGGAAAGATGCTTCCCGGTTTCCGACAGATCATGTTTCGTATAAAAAGTCAAAATATTATAACTAGTCACAATCTCTGAAACCCCCCGGAATATATTTCCATCAAACTTAAAAGGTATCTTTTTTTCATAAAATTGGGTAGGAGAGCAAAAATTAGTACCATCAAAAAATGTTTCTAGAGTTTTTTTAATTTTTTTTTAATTCACGAACTTATTTTTAACAGAGTCCTTTCATTTGTGACCTTCAATACGCTTTTCAAACTGGCGGAAAACTTTATTTGATCCTCGAGTATTTGAGCGGTGGTGAATTGTTCACGCACTTGGAAAGGGAGGGCACTTTTATGGAGGACACTGCGGCATTTTAGTGAGTTCGATTGAAAGAAAACGGAAAAATAAGTAAAATTTATTTTTTCAGTCTGGCTGAGATTGTAATAGCACTTGAACACCTTCATCGACAGGTCAAAACGACTTTTGGTTTTTAAATTTCAATCGGTAATTAATTTTGTTAAGGGAATAATCTATCGTGACCTCAAACCAGAGAACATTTTGTTGGACAGCAAAGGTGTTTTTCTTCCTCCCCCCACCTCCCATTAACCAATATTCATTTTTTTTTTTCTTTTAGGTCATGTGAAATTGACGGACTTTGGTTTGTGTAAAGGTTGTTGTCCTTAAACAATATTTGCACCGTTCAATTGCATTTGTTCAGAGGCCATCGAAGGCGATCAGAAGACGCACACATTTTGTGGCACTATTGAATATATGGCACCCGAAATTCTAATGAGGCGATTTCTTTATCGCTGTAAAATATTTTTTTTTTTTTTTGCAGGACTGGGCACGGCAAAGCTGTCGACTGGTGGAGTTTGGGTGCACTGACGTACGATATGCTCACCGGGGGACCGCCTTTCTCGGCAGAGAACCGCAAAAGAGTGAGTCATTCATCAGGCGGCAAATTTACTCATTATTTTGATCATAAACAATGCTTTTTCTTATCCTTAAGACAATTGACAAAATCCTCAAAGGACGCCTTACTCTTCCGCCCTATTTAAGCTTCGAAGCAAAAGATTTGGTATCTGCGTTTTTGAGCGCCTTTATTGATGTTTTATTCCCATACCCATTCGCAGATCAAACGGTTACTGAAGCGGCACGTGGACACTCGGCTTGGGGCGGGGCCCGGGGATGCGGAAGAGTTAAAAAAGCATTCCTTCTTCAGTCATCACGTCGAGAATTGGTCGAATGTTTATCGGCGAGAGTTAAGTCATGTTCAAACGACTTAATTAACTTTCTTGCGCACGTAAATGAAAAACAAAAATGAAATTTTGACTATTTAAGATGGAACCTCCGTATAAGCCGAACATTATCAATGAAGAGGACGCCTCTCTCTTCGACTCTAAATTCACCAAAATGACTCCGGTTGATTCTCCGACTGCCGAACTGCCGCCAATGTCAGTCAATCCCTTCGAGGGGTTCACTTATGTGAGTAGCGGGAGGGGCATTTCTTCAATTGGAGCATACCACGCATTCTCAGGTTGCTCCTACCGTACTCGAGCAAGTCAGCCAACCCACTTTGGTTCGGCCGAGACAGCAAAGAAAAATGTTAGTGCTGCTGTTTTCGTTTTTCAATTTATGCCTTCATTATTTATTTAATTGCTTAATTTATGCCAGGCATGGCCCTTCAAGCACCCAGCCAAGTCATCACCAACCTTCGACCAATTACGGACTTTTGGAAGAAATGGAGTAATTGTTGCGCCCGTTTATGCTCTGTGGTGCTTTACTTCCTTCTTCGTTCGGCCGTTTTCCCCTAGGCCTTGGTCTAAAGGCATTGGCTGTCTCACTCCTCCCCTCCCCTTTCTTCTACCATTCAATTAAAATTCTATCCTTTCATGGACTAATCGGGGATTACCAATTTCTTTCTGCTTTCAGTGCCTCTTCATCTTTCTGTTTGTTGTTTTCAGAAATTAAAGTATGGTTGCTCCTTTTACACATATTGTGGCTTTTAAACCGATATTTTATCATTCACACTTTTTTGGCTCATTCGAATTCAATCATTCTCAGTATTGAATTTAGCTGCTGGTGACGACATAAACCCCCTTTCTATTACTTACTTCTTTTGTGCCTATATAATCAAATAATAATGAACAATACAACAGCTTCAAGTTAAGCATTTTTGCTTTACATATATGTCAATTTAAAAATAAACTAACTGGATAACTTGCGGGTTTAGAATGGGGATGAAACTACTCAAAATTCTTTTTTTTTAATTCTTGTTTACTTCGAACTCGTTCGTATAAAGGGCCGGAAAATTTGTCACAGTCAACATAATTCCAATTTTCCTATTTTACATTCTTTCGTTAAATAGGGTAGGTCGCGGCCAGTTTTAAACCGGGACTAAGCCAACTGTCTATTACTAAACCTAAGGCTCCTCGAGAAAACCTACGCGAGTGGAGTGTGCCGATAGACGCCACCGGGGGAAATTTTGAAAATTATGGCTAATTTGTTAATTGAGTTTTCCCAAAGATAATCAATTGGTGTTTTATTTTGAAAAATTGCAAAGGTTGGCACCGCAGGGAGATATCTGGGTCTGGTCAGTTAAGAGATTTAGCATAAAATAGTTGAAAATCAACAAAGAAATCAAATATTAGGTACAATATTCCACTAAAATTTTACTCCAATATCTTTATTGAAAGTACCATCTTTAGGGATGTATTTTTCATTTTGTAAACCGGTCCCCCCGGTTTTGGGACTCCCGGTTTCGGCTTTTGGCCCAAAAAACCCGGGTTTCGGTTCGGCTAACCGACTGAGACCTACCCTATTTAATAACATGGTGTGAAGTGTATCAGAAAATCAACATTCTTTACAAAAATTTCGACAAATTTATGGGCAAGCAAATAGACATTCAAATAAATCATGGTACACAAACACCATTTGACCAACTAATACGGTCGAAGTCGGTCATCCAACCATTGAAAGGTCGCTTCGTCACTACCGCTGCGGGAGATCAGTTGTTCTGAACAGGAGCCGTCCTCCAGCCGCTTCATCGCAATTTCTAACACTCCGTAATAGTGCACCGCGGCAGCAAAGATGACAAAAAGATGGAACAATTGGTGGGACTGACACTGAACAAAAATTTGTATTGGTATAAGAGGAAAAATAGTAACGAATATGACAAGCACTTACCAAAAGGTCGCACTTGCCGGGAAAACATCTTTCGGGAAACCGAACCATATATATCTGAAGAGGAAAAATTAAATTCGAAATGCAATAGGCTCACTGACAGTAGCGCCGGTAAGATACAGTATGCCCATCAAAATCAGCCAATGGAGCGAAGCCTTTTCAAACATCCACATAATTCCATCGGTGATCAAAAGATGCAAAGCAGGCACAACACATAAAAAAGTATGGTTAAGGTGGAGCAATTCCCGAACAAAAAGAAGTCCACTTACTGCTCAAACCCATCGCCATGAAAACGATCGCACGGAGAGGGCCTTAAAACAAAAAATTATAATTGAAATAAAAGAATAAATACGATATTTTGGTTGTGAAAATTTGTCGAACAACGAAACAATGAGAGCCGCAATTCCGAGAACGCAGATCATTGAAATGTAAATGGTCATCGGGAGAATTCGGCAGTAGAACGCATAGTACAGCCAAGGGACAAACGAACCAATGATCAGCAATGATATTCCGGCATAATCCAGTCTGAAATGTATTTCATCTTTTTATGAGATATATTGTTAAAGATTTTAAAGAAATAATTTCTGCTTGTAAATCCAGAAATTCAAAAGGTGGTTGCCCAGCAGTAATGGGCTCAACTAACCATCATGGTTTTATGGGCCACAATGTGAAAAAAAGTTTAAAGAAAAACTGATTTTTTTCCCTTATCGGGCGGGGGTCTTGGGGGGGGGGGGGGGGTACGTACCCCGTGTACCCCCCCCCCCCTGGATACGTCCCTGCAACTGAGAGGACAATTGAATTTAGACCTAACGGAAAATTTTCAGACAAACGGAAAGAAAACGGGATGCACGTCACTTGCTAAACAATCGGCCGACGTCTTCAGAATGGCATTGAACAGTGTGAAATGTGAAAGACATTCCCATGCATAGAATGGCACCAACAAAGAAAGAGGAGAAAATCAATTTATCGGGCCAACTGACGACATCTTCCGCTTGGAATAAAAACCAAATAAAAATGCTAATGAATGCTAGTGCACCTGAAAAATGACATTTAATATCTGAAGAGAAAAAAAACGTCGATCTGTTAACACTCACCGTACATATGTGTCAAAATGTTCCCAGTTTCGGTGTGAAGTGAGAAAATGCTTTTAAAACAAGAGCCAAAGCTCGGAAGTGGGGGCCGATGCCCGAAATGGAGGAATTCGTTGTCCTATGAAAATTAAACTGTCAAAAAGTCATTAAAAGGCAATCAATCACCTGTAGCCAAGTGGGAAGACCGGAGAAATGGACTCGCTTCCAATTCAGCTGCCAGAACCTCCGGTGAACGCTGATTCGGTCCGATTTTTGTGACTCTTCTTCCATCCCGGGAAAACGCATCATTTCCTCCTCAGTGATTGGAACCTATTTTGACACTAATTGTTTGATTTTAAATAAAATGCTGTAATTTGCCAATGGACTTCGAATTGGTTCTCCTCTTCGTCGAGCACTTCGATTGTGTCAAAGTCCGGGTGCGGGTTTCTATTCTTGGAAGAGCTTCCTGCAACTGCCGACGTGGAAAGATTATTCGGTCTAAGTCGAATATGGCGATGTCGCATCACTCGTCGTTTGTGCTCTGGTTGCTGATAATTTGGGCTTATTATGTAAATCACTAAAATGCCCGAAAACCTTTTCTCCGAAAGTTTGCTGTTTTTCATTTATCATTGCTTTGTCCGCTTTTTGCGCATTTGAGGGCATTGAATGGGCTCTTCTGTGCCCTTTTTTGAATACTTTCTCATGTTGAGCTTCATTCCGAGTGTTGCAAATATTTGCATTTTTTGTAACAATTGCGCCGGAATTTGGTAATAATGTAATTTCTTTAGTTCCGTCCGCTTCCATTCTTTTTAAAAATAGCTGAAAACTTGGTCTTCTCAAAATACGCCGAAGAAAAATGTTATTAACATTCTGTTATTCGAAAATCTTTAACCACATATGAATTATCAGAATTTAATCCGATTTTCGACCTTTGTTGTGGAGGATGCAAAAGTTATGACGAGATACAGAAAGTTACCCTACCGTAAACATTCGTATAAAATATTTTAGGGTTTGTGAAAAAAAAAATTTTCTCAATTTTTGAGGTTGTCAATATTTTTTTTAATATTTTGGCAATTTTCGACTTTCTTGTAAAAATTCAATTTTTTGTTGTCTCAATCATATTATTTTTTACCTGAGAATTTTGAAAAATAATTTTATGCACAGGTAAGAATGGGGTTTTGAGTAAAAAATTGTTTAGAAGAATTGGCGAAATGGAAGCTTTGGAGAAAAAATTCGTTATAAATTTATCGGAACCCGTCAATTGGGCGCTCACGATTGGGCGGCCACGATTGGGCGCTCTCGATTGGGCGCCACACGATTGGGCGCCAGTACAATTGGGCGCTCACGATTGGGCGGCCACGATTGGGCGCTCTCGATTGGGCGCCACACGATTGGGCGCCAGTACAATTGGGCGCCCACGATTGGTCGCCAAGCCAAAAATATGAAAAATCCTCTAGAATTTTTTTGAAAACCCAACCCTCTAGTTTTTTTTGAGAACCCAACTCCTTAGATTATTTTGAAAACCTAACCCCCTAGTTTTTTTTGAAAACCCTCTTCCCTAGATTATTTCTAAAACTCAAACCCCTAGATTTTTTGAAAATGTAACACCTAGATTTAAAAATTTTTATTTTTTTTAAAAACTAGGGGTTGGGTTTTCAAATAAAACTAGGGAAGTGGGTTTTCAAAAAAAAACTAGGGGGTTAGGTTTTCAAAAAAACTAGGGGGTTGGGTTTTCAAAAAAAACTAAGGGGTTGGGTTTTCAAAAAAATTCTAGAGGATTTTTCATATTTTTGGCTTGGCGCCCAATCGTGGGCACCCAATCGTGGGCGCCCAATCGTGAGCGCCCAATTGACGTAGACCGTAAATTTTTATATTTTTTAAATTAGTTATTCGAATAGTAATTGGTGTGGTGGTAGAGGTATTGCTTCCCGTGTCTTTTACTTGAGTTCAAATCCCTCTCATACAGTAAATTTAAATATTTCGATTTTTTTCCAAATTCAATAATGGTTAATTAAAAATTAGAATATAAAGCAGGGTTCCCATTCGTCCTTTATTTCAAAGGACGTCCTTTATTTTAGGGTTTCGTCCTTTGAGAAATTGAAGCGTCCTTTATTTCAAAGATGTCCTTTGAAAACGGCATTTTGCCCAAAAATGTAACGGCGCCACCGGATCCCGTTTACCTTAGATTTTCTCAAATTTTACTCCAATTCAACTATTTTTTGTGCAAAATCTGTTACTAAAATAACCCAAAATTTCAAAAATTTTCCCGGGGCGCCTATCGGCACCGCCTACGCACCCGCCCCCCGTGAATGAAAAAATAAAACATTTGAATAAAAAAACGATTTTTTAATGCAAATAATACATTTTTGTTGTGTCCTTTGAATTCCCAAATTCTTCCCCTTATGTCCTTTGAAATCACATTTTGGTCCTTTGAAATAGATCTCGACAGATGGGAACCCTGATATAAAGTGATCCCCTAACCTGCCAAAATTCAAAAAATGACAATTCTTTTGACGATTTTCTTTATAAATTTCATTTCCTGACATTAATTTTAGAAAATTGGACTCATAAAGTCGGGTCGGGGTTGTTTCGGCCCCCACGTTTCGGCCCCCACGATTCGGCCCCGGGCACGTTTCGTCCCCGGGGTCGTTTCGGCCCCACGCCAAAAAAAGCAAAAACAAAATAAAGTTGTCAAAAAAAAATTGTTTTTTTTCAAATAGGGGTCCCCCTAAGCCTAGGCCTACGCAAGCCGAAGCTTAGGTTGGTGTTTTTTCGAGGTATCCTTCAGGTTTGGTGTAATAGACAATTGATTTACCAGTACTTTAAAGAAACCTATGCGTAAAGTTCATTTTTTTTAAATTTTCAAAATTAGGTTAAGGTTATAAAAATTCAAAAATTTTTTTTTTGATTTTCGAAAATTTTTTAAAATTTTTTTGAAAATCAAAATCTATTTTTTGAATGAGGTAGTTTTTCAAAAAATAGGGTCAAGTTTAAAAAAGGTTTCAAAATACTAAGGAAAAAAATCACTCTGATTTTTTGAAAAGTTAACCCTAAATTTTTGAACCCCTAGTTTTTCAAAAAAAAAAAACTAGGTTGAAAAAAAATTTGGGTGCTATTTTTCTATTTTTAGCTTGGGGCCGAAACGACCCCGGGGCCGAAACGTGGGGGCCGAAACGAGCCTGGCCCCATAAAGTCGATTGGGCTGGAATATCAATTTTTTAGAAAAAAATAATAATTTAAAAATTAGGTTCGATTTTCAAAAAGTTTAGGTTGATCTGCATTTTTCGGTCCGCAGTTTTTTTATTCCATTACGGTAGAAAATCTTTTAAACAAAAAAAGTAATCCTCTCTTCCTCATTGTTTTCTTCACTGTCTCTTTTCTTCACGTGAGTTTTGGAAGTGGCGCCCATTGATGCGGAAGAACTCAATTAAAAAAATATATTGGTAAATCGATCAGCTGACGGAACCTGTCAGATTATCAAATAGGTGAAGAGGTTTAAATGAATGACTAAAAGTACCATAGCTTCTGGAAGTGCAGCCAAAAAGTCGGGTGAATCCCTTCGGGTAGGGTTTCGTTGGGTTTTTGTGCATTCGGACCATTTTCATGCACTTCTCGTGGCGATGGATCGTCGCCAGCAGGTCGCCATGCGGGAATACAGCGACAATTCCTCAAATGTATTGTCATTTTGCAAATCGTCACACTGTCGGCAAACTTTGCAGAGACATTGTTCCGTAATAGATTCCTGAGACTTAAAGCTTTGGAATGATCTCAAGAATGTAAGGAATGATTAGTCAAGAAGAAAGTTATAGCGCCAAACTCTGCAACAATCCCCGGGGGGATCATTGTCAGGTGCTTTTGTTTTGTGGGGCTTTAATAAATTTGTGCGGTATCTTTCATTGCTCCGTGCCCTTGCAAATTTTCGCCTCCCTCCTTGTCCCATTGTATAAAATGTGTTGGTTTGTGCCATATTCCGTTGTCTTCTCTAATTATCCCCCGCCCCCACCGACTGTCCCACCCATCGTCATCATCTATTTATTAATCCCTTCGTTGCCTGCGGATACACCTCACCCATCCCCCCCCCCGCACCCTCATCATAGCAATTTGAGTTCCTTTATCTCCCTGTCACCACCATTCCGTTTCCTGCCACCCATTGACTGTACGACATATCTTTCTCCCGTCCAACATTTTGCGACTTAGTCGTCCTCCACTTATTGGCGTTTTTTTGTCGTCTTCTCCTAAGTCTTTGTCATCTTTCACCAATTCGGAGCAATTTGGGATGGTCGAAGATCAGAGTTTGGTTTCAATTCTGTGAGTCGTTTATCTAAAGTATCGGTAGAATAATTGCAACTGAACACAAATGATCATTCATTAGTTGTTTCTTCACTTAAGTTACCTCTCCTACATGCCTTTGTGTTGTGTTGTCGGTTTGACAGGGTCTGTTCCTCAACTTCGCTTATTTGTTAGTCTCCCGCCCCCCGCCCCCATTCAGAAATTGTATGGTTGTCGTACTCATTCGGTCAGTGACTTTAATTTGTGCCCATTTCAATTGCCGACCAATCATTTAAATGTTGGCATTTCCCATTGGTTAAGCTCAAATCGCATCTTCAAGAAGTTGCCCTCCAGCATTTATCTGCTGACCCTCTCTCTGATGTCTTCAGTATTTCTGCTCTCTCTTCTGTATTTTTTGTCCATGCCAATTCAAACATTTTAAAATTGTCCCCCCTCCCCCATTTTTCAGTTCTTTTTGGGTGGAGGAAGGGTTTATCACTGGTCATAATGAGCAGGTGTTCAATTAATTATTGTGCCAATAACCTTAATTAGGTGTCAGTCAATTGGGCTCTTTCTTTTAGCATTCTATGTTTTTGTGCAAAAGTGCCACTTTTCTCGGTTCGTTTTCTGATGAGTCGCTTTTTCAATGTTTGCCTGTCAGCCCATTTCTGCGACTTCGCCAGCGTTTGGCTAATCGTTTTGGTTGGCTTTGAGCGACTTACGCTCCTTTACCGGGTCAGCTGCCGCCGTTCGTTGGTCAACTCCAAACGGCACGTCTTTTTTCTGCTCATTCTCAGCGGTCTCGCCAACCTTTGGTCAGTTTTGTATGCAAAAAAAGAGTATACATCCATTCATTATTAAATGATTAAAAAATATTCTTGGCATTTATATTCGGAAATTCCTTCCATGGTCTGTCCTCTCTTAAGGATTCTCTTCGTTGCTCAGATCAATGAGTTCGGCGAATGTGACATCAATGTGAGTGGCGCGGTTTCATCGAATATTTGAAAATGCTTTCTTTTCCCATTTGTGTCTTCAGGCTGATTATGAGCGTGTTTACCACGTGAGTTTGGCATTTCCTTTGATCTTTTATTTTATTTCTCTCCCCCCCGCCCCCTCCAGTCATTTTCGCTGCTTGAAACAATTTTCTGCATGATTCTGCCCTCGGTGATCATCATCTTCTCCAATTTGTTGGTCATTCTCAAACTGCGTGACCATCTGAAGAGAGTTCCGAGCTCACCTACCGTATCCTTCAACACAGCGGATACCGTATACTCCACGGGTGGACCCCAACAACACACGATCAAATTCGTGAAGGTCTCCAAGTCGGTGACGTTTTTGTGTCACATACCGTACCTTCTTCATTAGAAGTCCTCGAGGATAAAAAAGATGCTGTTTACAAAAATTTTTTTTAAGACTTACAAAAACTAACCAGTTTGGGAAGTTTTTCCTTTTATTCCCGCCCCCCCCCCCCCCCCTCAGAGCGAGTTTATTTCGCATGGGTTCCTCCAAAGAGAACGACGGACTGTCCGTGGCCGGCGCCAAAACAAAGGCGACCAATCGTCTCGAAGTATACGACGCGGCCATCCGAATGAAGTTGAAGCGGAACCATCTGAGGTGGGTTAATCCGTCCAAATATATTGGCTGGCATTGGTGTTTTGTTTAAATGCCAAATTTTGGTTTTGCCTTTGATCAGTTTCACATTCACTTAATAATCCTCCCCCTTTCTTCAGGTACACCGATCTTCGTAAGTCCATTCGCTTTTTTTTTGCTGTTTTTCTGCTGTTGATCAATGATCATCTCATTTGACTGTCAGAACTCACTCGCTCTCTGTTGGTCATCACTACCGTATTCATCGTGCTCAATCTTCCCAATTATGTCTACCGTATTACCATCCAATTCTTTGTCATCAATGAGCAGGTAAGGCAATTAATTGTATACTTATGACGCCATCATCAAACTTTGCCCCCGACTATTTGCTTAATGACAAATCCAAATGAAATGCCATTGTTGCCAATGCCGACGAATTCGTCCCGACTCAAAAATTTTTTTTTGCTTCCAAATCAATTTTTGGTATTGTTCAGACCAACTTGAGTTTTGCTGCCCATGTGCTGTTGTACACCCATCATGCTATTCTTTTCTACGTTTACATTTTCAACAGTCCGCAGGTCATCGTCAAAAATGTCAAACTTTGGCAAATCAAAACACTTTTACAGATGCGCAAAAGGCTTCTTCCGACGGCACTCAAACTGTTGGAGTGTTACTGTTTGAAGCCGCAACACATTAACGATTTCTCGGATAATTTGTTTCAATGAAAATAATTCGAATGTTTCTTCTTTTTGTGCTTTAACTCTCGTAAATTCTTTCTCATTTCCATTTGCCATTCATTTGTTCATCTTTTCCATTTGTTGAAAATGTCTCTTACAAAAGACCGCACCATTGGCAGAAAAAACGAACGGATCGCCAACACAAAAACTAAAAAATAACACGAATTTGAAAAAAATTTGAACCGCTTCCACCGCGCATTGCATTCGGCGCAAGCGAAACACTGCAAATGGAACATGCACTTCTGCTTTGGTTGATGCCCAGCGGAGCATTGGGACTGAGAAAATGCAGTAGCAACAGGCGAAGTTTGACTACGGCTAACACTGACAACCCATTCGGAGGTGCCAATTCTACCGGCACACAAATGGCAAACACCGCTGAGGCCAAAGAGACGGACATCTGATGAACAATTAGGAACATTTAGGGGGGAGGGAGCAGAAATGTTCGACTAATGATATGCCAATTATCAATTACAATGCCAAGCGCAAAGGCACAGTCCGTCTCTGATGTAGAAATGATCGTTTTGGTCAATGAGGCGACACTTGCAGCAGACACACTTAAGTACATTAATTCCTGGTTATTCGCGCTCAAATTGTTCCGCCGTTTCTTACCCTGAGGCAATCTTCGTGCCAAAAAGAATTTATTGCGAAAAGAAACAAATTCCCAGTGATCGGATTATCGCATCCTGCACAATTCATGCCTATTTTATTTGTAATGCCAAAAAGGGATGTTAAATGGCGAAATGTATTGGCTAATACATTTCCACCCTTCTCTTCGCTTTGAAGAGATATAATCTAATTAAATAAACAAAAGTCCCAAGGGAAATCATTCTTTTCCAATTAAATTCAACAATCTCAACAACAATTTGTGATCATTTGGGTGGTCTCATATCCGCACATTTGCTTCGTTCACTCGGCCTTTCCTTTGCGCACTGTCGCAGGTTTGACCTTCGTTTTCTGTGAGCGAAGGATTTGTGACGCGCGACGCTGTGCCAACTTCGCGTGCGACTGTTTGTACGCTCCCACCGCTTTTCCGACAGCGGCGATCACCCGGCGGCTGTCCCTGGTCATCGCTGTGCTGGCAGTTGCCTGTATATAAAAAAGACGCAATTTTAATATTCTTCGCCATTGTTTTCCGCCACCTGCGATGGTTTTGCCACCATTTTGTGCTTCTTCACACTCATCACCACTCCTTTGCCATCCTTCGCCGCAGAAATGTCCACCGCCTTTTTGTTGATCATTCCGTTGTGCCGAATGCTGTTCAGGCGCGCCATGTTAAACGGTTCCGTGCTGAAATGCTTCGGAATACCGCGCTGTCGTTTAAGAAAGGCACTGTTTTTGCGGATGATTTGCCACTGAAATTTAAAACATCATTATTGTATGAAAACAGCAGCCTTTCTTGCCTGGATGTAGCTGGACGCGTTATTGGCGTAAACCATTTGTACGGTTGCACTAATTTAAAAAAAGTCAAATCAAAAGAATGACAAAAATAAAAGAAATAGAAAATGATGAAAAACATTTCGTTTCGTTTACTACCGAGTAAGTTGTGTACCTCATTAAATTAATGGAAATCAAAAACAATGAAATAAAGCAATCAGAGACAATACATAATAATATTTATTCGTTGAGCATGTGAGCGCCATCACTTCTGTTCGTAAATCCTATGATTCAAAATTGCGGCACGAAGAAGAATGGCATTGATTCGGTGGTCGAATTTCTTCCTCAAAGCCATAGTTCTGAAAGTGGGGAACAAGTTTTGTATAACGAGAAATAATCTACCGGTCATAAATGTCCGTCCGATTGTCCGAGAATTTGGCATGAAGCACTTTGTTGTAAGAGTCTATTTTTGCCTTCAGTTGTCCACGCTCAATTAAAGTGACCAATTCCGATTCCATCTAAAAATAACTAGTGGAAATAAAAGCAATCTTTGTTGTTCAAGTTACTTGTTCGGCAGTCGTTCTAAATTCAACCGCCATTTGAGTGATGTCAGCAGTGAAATACGAGTCAAAATATTGAATGATAGCACTTTGGCGAATCGAAATGTAAAGGACGCTAATATGAGGGGCCAAATAAATGTTCAACAAAAGCTACACAAAAAAAAAGTTAATAAAATTAAAAATTTTGTAAATAATAGCACAACCTGGTCACGCAACTCATGGAGGATGTCCAAACACGCGCCGAATTGACTTTTACAGAATTTTTGCAACAGTTCAATAAGTTTTGGCTCCGATTCGAGAGATTTCCTAAACAAATTTGACCCCAAAACACGTTCTTTCAATTCCGAACGATTGAACGTAGCCAATGCACACTAAAATTGTTCGGTGCCTTCATAAAATTATGGCAAATTCACCATAACACCATAAACCGCCACATCACTCGCAGAAAGCAGCTGAGGGTAATTGAGCACATCCAAGTCGACCTTAACTGTATTTTTAAATGGAACTCATTGCCAGTCAAACTAACTGTCATAAATTTTTCAGCAGCTTCTTTAAACTTTTTGTCCTGCAAATGTGCCAAGCCGGTAACCGCCAAAATTTTGGCCTTTGAACTGCGCACGAACTCCTTCTGACTTTTGTTCCCAACTTTGCTTGCACTTTGCATTTGGGTGTACGGGTTAGCCAAGGTGGCCGAAGTTGGTGTGTTCTCCCGTTCAATTATTTCGGCAATTGCTCGTTCGGCTTGGGGCAATAGAACAAAAAGTTTGGACCACTGTTCAGCATAAATTGTGACGCTAATCCAATTGATGAGCATCTTAATGGGAGTTGGCAAATCAAAGGTTCAAAAAACTAAATATCAAGAATTTTGCAATCAAAAATGGGTCCATAATTTATTTTTTGTTATTTAAACTCAAATTGGGTACGGGGGTTCGTCATCCTAAGTATTATTAATGATATAATCTCTTCTTTTTTTTTCCCATATTCCAAAACCAGGGCTATTTTGAAAATAGGTTCCATACAAAAAAACGAGGCCAGTGTCGAAAACAAATCGGTTTTTCCACTAGTATTTTTGGAGTTAGGGTTCGAAATTAGTTCAACTAGTGCCAGATGGGTGGGTGGTATTTTTAATAAGTGTTATAGGAATTGGTACCCCATTTTTCGGTAAAGTCAAAAATTCTCTATTTTTGCATTCACGCACCTGAACAACTTGGTTGGGTGCGGTGCAATATTCGCGCATCCCACGCCCATAAAGCTTCAGTGCTTCTTGCAGATTGCCCATTTGGACGTATTGTTGAAATACATCCTCAAGAGCCCGTCTGATTGACTCCTCGAAAGAATTGGTGCAACTTCGGATTTTGGGTAATCAATGATACAAACCTTAACCGCCTCGTCCTTCTGCCGCTTAAATTCGGCAAGCAGTGCTTCCAATCGACTGCTGCCCTTCACAGTAGTCACTTCCACCCAGGCCCGGTCCAATTCGGGAATGCTTTCAGCCCCCTGAGTTCCGCTTGTTTTCGCAGATTCCACACGCTGATACGCAGCACTAAGCATCGGCCAATTTTGGGTTTTCAAAAATTGACAAAAAATGGAATAAAATAAATTAAAGTAAAACAAAAAACCTTAAGAGCATAATCGATGAGCATTTTCAAAGCCTCGACTTTGAGCGGCGGACAAACATCGGCGATGAACAACAATCTGTAAATAAACAAAGAGATGCCATTGAAGCAGAGGGTCAATGGTGAATTGCATTTGGAGTGCAACCTGTTCATCAGAGCATATTCGGTATAGTCATTAGAAAGAGAATCCAAATCGATGCCAGCAGAATGGACAGTGGAAGGTTTCACTTGGACTTCTGATTTTGTTAATTTGAAAGTGAATTTTTAAGTTTCAAATAAGTAACCATGCGTTGCGGGCTCATCAACAGCGATTGGGTCATGTAAATTCCCTAAGTCGAAATCAGCAGACATTGGCTCTTCAATAAACTCATCTTCATCCTCCTGCTCCATCCCCTCCATAAATTCATGGTCATCCATAATTAAATATATGCAATAATCCTTTATCTAAATTATAAATTGAAGCATTCGAGTGCAGGACTTATCAAGGATTTTGGTAAGGGGCGCAGAATGGGGGTTTTCCATTGAGAAAAGCCATACTTTTCAGATAGTATTTTTGGTCTTACTTGAAATTTTTTCTAATGCACTTTTGGAAAAACCTGACTTTGCGTCATTCACTTTTTTATTCACTAAGATAATTAGGTATGTTGACGGGAACTTTTTTAGGTCTGTGTGTATTGTCCCTAGATGAAGTAGAATTTAAATGGTAATTTAATGGTTTAACAGTATTTTGGCAAAAAAAATAGTTGTATTCCACGTTTTTAGCATGAAATCAGATACGTAAATTTTTA
The DNA here is from genome assembly GCA_039877585.1 of Heterodera filipjevi. Lineage (NCBI taxonomy): Eukaryota > Metazoa > Nematoda > Chromadorea > Rhabditida > Heteroderidae > Heterodera > Heterodera filipjevi. The sequence continues at coordinate 2,289,850 of JBDPZO010000009.1, forward strand.
AATTTGCTGTATCGCCCAACAATTTTCTATTTTTCAAAAAAGTATTTTGCCATATTTGTAAGAACTAATGATTTAAATTAAAACTTTTTATGTGCGTAATATTTATACGCTGAAACAAATTTATTTTACATATAAATAACAATAATTAACAGCCAATGTGATAATGATAAAACAATAACAAATTGAAATCAAAATGAAGAAAGATTGTTCGGTGTTCCAGACCCGTATAGAGTAAAGTAGAGATCGGTTAAAGATGTACGAATTCTTGTTTCCTGAAAACATTAAATATTACAGACAAACAAAAATATATCTAGGCTTCACTCACAGTTTGAACATCCGAAATTATCTCCCACAAAAGATCGGCCAAACGTTTAGTATTCAACGGGTACATCGAAGTACTAAAATTGTATAAAATTAAAAATACTATTCAAACTAGCTTATCACTTTTCGGTGAATTCAAAGGGTGAATTAAGACTAAGGCGCTGAGCTACGGAATAACGAACAAATGGATCGGTATCAGTTACAACAAATTCGACGAGCCTTAAATTGAAGTCCAAAATTAGAGCAATTACACATTGGCGGACGACCTACCGAAGAATCGTACCAATGAACAACTGATTTCGACTTTTTCTGACCATTGCCACAAGGCACGCCAAAGCAGTAAGTCGCAACTGAACAAACAATCGCCGACAGTCAATAACAAATGGAAGTTAAAAAGTGAAACTCACCGGCGAATAAATGCCTTTACATTGACCAAACTTCCAGAAAATGTCCGTGTCGATTGGAAGATGGCGAAATTTTTGCAACTTAATTTAGTGCGCTAACTATATTGTATTGGTTATTTGGGTATCGCTAAGCAATTGCACCTCATAAAGCACTTGAATGCAGTGGATGCTGATAATACGGCCGAAACTTGGCCTCATCGTGTCCATGTTAAGCGCATGTGTGACTTCTTCCAACACATCACGAGCATGCGCAGATAACCAGTCGGGTTGCTCGACGGTCCGCTCAGACATTGTCAATGTTTTGCCTTTTTTTTCACAATTCATTAAAACACCCAAATTCGCGCTTACCAAGTGCGTGAATTAGTGCTCCTCTGTAATAGTCATCAGAATATCTGACAAAAAGAGAGGTAAACTTTGGGAAACTTTATGGGAACTAACCGGTTTGTGCTATTGTCGTTGAGTCTGATCAAATTGATGATAAAGTCCAAGACGTACCTTGGACACTCTCTTCCGCCTTGGCCGCGAATTGACCCAATGGCGGCGGGTAAAGCCTTGACATGGACAAAGTTGTAATGCATTGAATGTCGGACTAAACCTGTCCCAGCAAATTATTCTGCAGATTGGAGGAAGTAGCCGCGTAATTATTCGGCATTGGAATGTCAGGCGAAGTTTTACTTCCAAAATTTTGCCGAAAGTAATCAATGAGAGGAGGGCATTCGCCTAGACGACTTTCGGGCAGACTGTTGTAAATTTGGACCAGACAATGGGCAGCCTCGCGACGAATACTGAAAAATAAAATGAAAATCGAAGACTCTGTTTGGACTTTGCGGCATTAAATTTTAGGAACAAGCCAATTGTTGAAACAAAACAATAATACTACAAACATATTTTCTTTATTAGACCCACTGACCGATAAAAGAATTTGTCGTTTCGAACTGTCTCTTCCAAAAGTATTTTTGTTTTGTGCTCGGGAAAACGGCAAAGCGCTTCGATGGCTTGTTGTTGAGCCAAAACATCCCTTTCATGGAGAAGCATAAATTCCCATTGATAAAAGGGCTGATTAATCGACATTTGGCGGTAAAGTAACAAATTGGGGTCGACCCTACAAAGAGGAAAATAAAGTATCATCAACAATTAAATATAATAGAGATGCTCGAGAGTCTCGGTCTCGGTTCTCGAGTCGAGAAATTTCTCGGGTTTTTTGGGGTCTCGGTCTCGGTCTTTTGATCTCGGTTTCCGAGACTTTTTTTACACCCCTAAAGATTGAGTTTTTGGACCAGAACAATTTATTTGGTCAGCTAAATCATAAAGTTTTAGTGTAAAATCTGTTAACAAAGCGGCCATAAATTTTCAAAAATTTCTCCCGATGGCGCCTATCGGCACCATCGGACCCCATTGGGTATATTGTCTCAAGAGTAAGTTCAATTTAAAAACTCGTCTTTTTATGCAAGATTTGTTACCAAAAACGCTCAAAGTTTCAAAATTTTCCTCGTCAGAGCATATCGGCACTGCCGCCTCGCCCTGATGAAAAACACATATTTCAAAAAACAATTTTTTGTTTTATTGCAAATCATAACTTTTGAAATTTTTTTTGAATTTACATTCTCAAACATGATTAATCATTCAATAAAAAAATCCATTTGTTCAAACCTTAATTATTTTGCGTGAGCTTTACTAACGGATTTCGACCAAAACATGGTTATTTTTGGACAATCTTTGAGATAAATTTTGAGAAAACCATGGGATTCGATGGTGTCGATAGGTGCCCATCGGGGGAATTTTGAAAATTGATGGCCGATTTGTTAACAGATTTTCTCCAAAAATTGTTAATTTTGCGTCTTATAATGAAAAATTTTAAAGGGGTTGAGTGACCGCAGTGCCGATAAGCGCCGTAGGGAAAAATTTACAAATATTACTAAGTTTTGTTAACAGATTTTGCCCCCAAAAAGTCAATTTTTTTAGGCTTTTTACTATTAACAAAACAAAATTTTTCAATTGATCTGTGAAACAATTTCAAAAATGTTCACGCAATGTGGTAGATTTGAACCAGGCTAAATTGCAAAAGTTCGAGTTTATAAAATAGGATTGCAATAGCTTTTTTATTTCAATTTGATAAATGAATGCGTAATTTTTTATATAAAAAAATGCTTTTTTTTTTTTGGTTAAAAAAAAATTTCACCCTATTTTTAAAAAAAATTTCTCGGTCTCGGTTCTCGAGTCGAGAAATTTCTCGGGTTTTTAGGGGTCTCGGTCTCGGTCTCGAGTCTCGGTGTCAAGTCTCGGTCTCGGTCTCGAGTCTCGGTGTCATTTCTCGGTCTCGGTTCTCGAGTCTCGGGAAATTTTGGGTCTCGAGCATCTCTAAAATATAAACACCTAATCCAAAGAACCGGAGAGTCGGCATCCATAGAGTTCAGGTCGACGTCGATCTCTTCGCCCGTCCCGAGCATTATCCGTTTCTTCTTCAATTTGCGTCCTTTTGAATGGCATTGGATGTCATGGCGAGAAACTGCGGCGTCTATTTGGATGGTATGAACAAAAGGTCCCTATAAAAGGAGAAAATAAATAAATTCAATAAAGAAAATCAAAATATCATGCCTCAAGTTCCTGGACAACAATTGTGAGAGGGCCGGTGTAACTTAAAAGAAAATAGCATTGGCAAATTTACAGACAAAAAAACCCACTTTTGACAGCCTTTGGGAGAGGGCGTTATTTGACGCAATTCCAACTCAATTATATTCCTTTTGCGATTGAACGTATGGGAAACCTTTGCAGAAAGTAAGATTATAAATAATTTTTGGTATGTAAAAGCTAACCTGAAAATTGACATAACCACCTAAGTCAATCCATTGTTCGACAAATGAGGGCAGTTCCTTCCCGGTAACATCAGTCATAATCCTAAGGAAAATCGCAGTGTTGATCAGCATATGCGTCCACTCGGCAGGTCGATCCAAATTCTGACTGTACTGAACTCCCAAAGAAAGCACTCGTTGCAAAACCTTGAAGAAACTCGCAAATATTAACGAAATAAAGGTAAAGTGAGTTTAGTGACTTTGATGAATTGCTCTTTGGGCAGCCGTTTTTCCAACATTCGAAGGACCAATTGGCCTTTGCGGAAGAGTGCGTCCAAATAAAGAGGAGAACACGTCTCAGAGCAGTTGGGGTCAAAGTAAAATTGGCTCTGACTGGCACTCGGACGAAGCGAAATGGCGCCAAACCGAGCTTCAAAGTCACAGGAATCCTTCAGCAATTTGTTGAGTTGATAAATATTTTCTGTGACCCCAAAAAATCGTTCGACAAAAACACCTGTCAAAAAACTGCAGAAAATATTTGGAAGAAAAATTAACAAACAAAAAAAAAACCCAGAGAGTCCTCGGAGGAGCCAAAGCTCATTAAAGCTTCGATGGGTGACAAAACAACCGAAAAACTGCTGAGCAATTGCAGTCGCGAGCAATTTACGAGTGCCTTGGACCATATCCAAAATTTTCTTATGGTAAAGGAGACGGAGGGAAAAAATTGACAGTCCGGCGAATGATGTGACTTCATCGGGTGTCTTTAAAAAACGCATTAAAAAGACACTTCTAATCAATTGGCCACCTGATCCACGAATATTTGCCAATACGTACTGTACGGAAATCTGCTGGACAGAAGTTCTTCGAAAAAGACAAAGATCCTGTTTAGTGACGTCATCGTGTGCTTTAAGAGAGGCATCAGCTCGGGGATAACAAAATTAATAATCTGAGTAAATAAAAACTAAAACTTGTTTATTTTATATACATGCCTCAGGCATTTCCGGTTGTACATGAATTTGAAAATCACCGATCGCAAAGCCAATATTAGCGGCCGAAGTCGGGACGAGTAGTTGATAACAGAGGGTTTTCAATGAATCATCGGTGGAATGTGGAATTGTATCCTAAAAAAAAGATAATAATAATTAAGGTTGCATGTCCAAAATTTCCAAAAGTATAAGAGGGCTTTGTCCCTTCTTTTGGACTTTTATTTTATTTGAATAAATAAATAAAAATACTAACAACTAAATCGCCACAACACACGGCCATCATTTGCTTTGGCACAGTTATTTCAAAACGCCAAACACACAATTGGGTGGGCTCCTCCGAACATGGCAGCCATTCCTTTGTCGAACTTTGTGGGTTTGAGCGATAAGTGAACAGATGAGCACCAGAGGGAATTTCATTGCCATTGTCACCTTTCCTTGTAAAAACAAATTTGACGCCCTAAATTGATAAAGAGCAATACCCAGAAATAAAAGTTTCTCACTTGCTTGGGAGAGCAAACAATGATATCGATGTGAAGCGATACGACGATTTGATCACGGACTTGGTCAAGACACTCTTGTGGTACGTAGACAGTCAAACAACCGTGACGAGACTGGACCAAATCATTCCAAGCATCCATCAAAGCAGGAATACTTTGTGGCGGAGATTTCCCATTCATTGACTAAAAGAAATCGAAAAAATTGTCGGAGAATTGTTCAATACTAATTTAGTTTTTTGGTTGCGTAGATAATTAGCATCAATATCATTTATTGAAACACGTCCTTCTCCTTCAAAATCGGGTTGGTTTGGAAGAATGCAGTCTAAAAAAATTTAATACAAATTAGTGCACAATTTGTTGAAGAAATTACCATCTCCGAGACTAAGAATAATTTCTGTCAAATCGGAGCGAAGTGCAATGACGGACAAATCGGTAGAGACTCGGAAAGAATTTTTTTCAAAATCCAAGTCGAACATTTGCACACTTTGACTAAGTAGTCGATAAGAAGAATGACCATCAGCAGCTGCCATCTGTGGAAAAAAAAATTAAGTTGGCCATAATAACAACATCAAAATATTTGGAAACATCTATGTAGGACTTAAAAACAAAACAAAACAAAAAAATGTCAGAAAAATCAAAAGGGTCCCCCTTTGGTTTTCAAAATTAAGTGTTTGGAGAATAGCGCCAAAGTGTCCCCTACCGCGCCCCCCCCCCCCCCCATCCCTTTGGTTTTCGTGCTTTTTTAATTAAAAAAATAATAAACTTACACTATAAAAAAACAAAACCAATAAAAAACTAAGAAGTTCCCAAAGGTTTGTCAGTGATCATTGATCACGATTAGATAATAAAAAAATTTGATCAAAGACCCAAAAGGTCCCCCCCCTTTGATTTTTTAGAATAGCGCCTACCGCGCCCGTATTCGTATTTTATTTCTTACCCAACACAATCCCCAAAACATTTGGCATGCTACATATATTATTTCTCATTATCAGATTTAACTTTTTGCTTAATTAATTTTTTTAAGTGTAAAATGGCTTCATCAATTCGCCTTATTGGTGGTCCTTTGCGAGAACTCAGAATTCATCTCTGTCAGACAACCGCAGCAAGTAATGGTGTTCGAGAGTTCATCGAGAAAGATTATGTGGACCTGAAACAGAATAATCGCAGCTTTCCCATACTTATAAGAGAGTGCTCCGGAATTACACCGCGAATTTGGGCGAGGTATGTTTGATCATAAATATTAAGATTGGAGCGTTGAGTGCGAATTTCAAAAATTCATTCCAATTCGCTGTAATGAGTGGCTTCTTATTTTTTTGTCTAATTAAAAAATTAAATTTTTGTTGAAAGTCGGGCATTTAACTTGAAATAGCAAATTTGGATTTTTTTGGGGAAAAAAATTTCTTTTAACACTTGTATTTTTAAATTTATGGTAAGCTTTGGTTTGATAAAAAAAAATCCAAGCTCACTTGGGAACGGGATGAAGTGACAGTTATTCATATTAGTTTTTTTTTAGATATGAGTATGGAGTTGAGACTAGTGTTTCTGTGGAGAATGAGCCTCGTCAGAAAATATTAGAAGTGATCAAAGGATTGGCGTCGAAGAAAACTTGACTTGGTTTTGATCCAACATTCTGCATGTATTGATAGTGCATATAATTTTATTCATTAGGATAAAAATTAAAATCTATTCATTTTTAAATTCACTTTTCGTTAACTGCAACTTTTATTTGTTTCTTTTAATTTTAAATCAAATCAATTGTTATTGTTTCAAAGGATGGTCCTTTATTTTACTTCAAATGTCGTCGATCCTCCGGCTTTAATTTACATGGGGGACGATAAGGAGGAGAATGAGAGACTGATCAGGTACGAAAGATGCAACACGAAGACGTGCCAAGGACATTTTTAGGTGGGGTTGGCCCGAGGACGTTTGGTTTCATGTTGACAAGGTGTCATTTTGTTGTCGTTTTTGAGTTTACTTCTCTTTTTTAAGCTATCTTCTGCGCATGTCTATTTACGGTGAGTTTGTTCTTTGTACATGGTAATTTATTCTCCAATTAATTTTCCCTTTTTTCGATTGTCCCCGAACCAAACCATCGATGAAATTCCAGAAAATAAGTTTTAATAAAATTATAATACCTTAAAAATGTCTTTTTCACATGACAAATTTAGGTCTTCTCCAGGATTGTTGCCAGCTCGTAAAAGCCAATTCGATAGAAGTTGTTACAAGAAAATTTTTAATTCTGAAATAATTTGTATAGTTTTTATGGCGAAAAAAAAAATTAATTAAGGGCTGCAAATTGGCATTCACCGATGTAGTGTACACAATGTGGGGAAATTTGAAAAAAACGGGCAATATGGTGACGGGACAAGTCGGCTTTCACAATGACAGAGGAGTCAAGAAAGTGATCCCTTCTTCCTTTAATCTTTTACTAACTATTCTGCTTTTCTTAAGATTCGAGTCGAGCGACAAAAGGAAATAGTGAACAGATTGAACAAAACGAAAGTTGTGAAGAAGGACGTTGATTTTCAAGAACTGAGGGAGCAAAGGGACGCCGAAGAACGCCGGAAATTGGTGAGTTTAAGAAGAAAGTCCATGCAAAATAATGTTAAAAATTATTAACGTGCAGAAAGAACAGCAAAAAGATGAGCGAAAACAGGCGGAGGCCGAAAGTGAAAGGCGAGAACGGGAGAAGGAGGCCCGGAGTTATGAGCGGGTGTTCAAAGCGGAGAGAGGCACGACCAACAAAGACGGGGTCGACTTAGAGGAGGACTTTATGTGAAGGAATAGAGAAATGGTAAGATAATGTTGGGTGATCCTTCATATATTTATTGTTAATAAAACATTCATTTGGATTATTGGTAAAACAAATTTATTATAAAAAATTGAAAAAATAAAATATAAAAAATTTGGGCACTGCGATTCAGATCATCAATCATAGAAATTTATATTCGGAGGTGAACAACTTTCGCTGGTTGAGGCCATGATTGAAATGTTTTGAAAATGTCCGCAACAATTTACGTGTCCCCCTTCGTTGGGCTTTTTCGCATCAGTAAAAAGAGATGACAAATAACATGGAGGGACAAAGTGAGTGTAAGAGAGAGAGCGGACGGCGGAGAATGTTGCGGCGATGCCGCCAATGCATCCGAACGCTGAAGGAATAAAACGAGTTCAAAATGATGCATGAAAAGGGAGGGCAAGACCATCATTCCAAAAATTATTTGATTGGTTTCATACGGTGATAGGTCGATCGACAACATTTGCTGAATTTTTGACTACTCAGACGCAACCAAATTAAGTATTCTTGGTATTGTCCGATAGCTCTTAATTGTATCTATTAGCTTGCTAAATTTCAAAAAATGTTATTGACTTTTTCAAAAGTTATGACAATTTTTTTTTTCACTTTTTTGGCCATAACTTTTGAATTAATAAAATTTTTGAAATTTAGCAAGCTTACAGAAACAAGTAAGAGCTATCGGACGATACCAAAATTTCTTAATTTAGTTGCGACTGAAAAAGTTATGACTTCATTTAGTCAAAAATTTAGCACATTTCAGTTTTTGTCGGTCGTCAAATTTACACTTTTTGTCGATTGAACAACCACGCACGGTACGAAGGATATTCGTGGGCAGGATACAGTAACCCATGGTCCAAATAAATTGGAGTATACTGTTCTTTTAAATACACTAACCGATAATTGATCCGCAGATGAAAAGTGTACACCGATCAGTCTTTTCGATCACACTTAATTCATGTGATTTGTGAATGGATCTTCCGTCGCACTTTTCCTCCCACCTTTTCCACCCGACTCTCTCTCCTTCGTCCTCCTCTTCCTCCGCGTCGTCGTACCCTCCACCGACAATGGCCAATTGACCGTTTTGGCCATTGCCCTTTGCATTTCGTCGTCGCCGGCGCTCAATTGCCATTTGTTCGCCGACATTCAGAAACAAAAAGAAAAGGCAGGGGAAGACCAAAGAAGTGAGCATTAACACTGAACCACCTGAAGAAGAGGCAAAAGGGTAAAATACAATGGAAAACAAAGAGAGGAGAAGGGACAGGAAAAAAGAAAGAGACAAACAATGGAGAAGAGAAGGCACAGAGGAAAAGACCCCCTCGGGATACGTACCGACAAGGTCAAGCAGAGGGCCAAAGGTGGGCACAGTCTCAGCAACAAAAAGCACCAAAGCCATCATTGACGAGCGTACGACCACACGTTTCCATCCGAATTCTGAATGTAAATGTAAAGGGTAAATGGCAACTCGTATTCACTGACAATTTTTTTTCTTCAAAAATTGCACCATTTGACTGACCGTGAGGGACATCGAATATTTCCTCCACTTTTTGATTCAGCGGATTATTGACGATAAGGATAGTGACGATTAGATGCAGGGTGATCATCAAGTTGACTATCTGCTGGATCCACGAATGCTGCAGTGAGTTGATCACACTTTCCCGAAGAGAGTCGCCGTAGGCGAGGAAGCCCAAAAGGCACACGGGGGTGTACATGGCGAACAGAACTGAAAAACAGCCGGGGGAGGGGGAGAGGGTCAGTTGACGAAGAGTGAAGCTGAAGCACTCGCAAATGCGAAGACGGATGACTTGTTGAAGTCGCTGGGCCGTCGCATGTCCACTTGTACGGTGGGAAAGGCGGCATGGCCACCGTAGGCGAACAGCAAAGTGCCAACGGCGAGGAAATAATTTGTAGGACGAAAGTTGGGCATTGAATGGTGCGGGGAACAAGTGCCAAAGTCCCAAAGAGTGCCCAAACAAATCAGTACAACAGCAATTGATGTTGTACATACAGCAACAACGGCAGCACCCCTTTAATAAAATTGAATACGTTATTAACCGATTAATTGCATAATTAGTGAAATAGGGGGGCGGGGGGGGGGAGGAAAGAGTCCGACCAAAAATCAACGGGCGAATTCAAAAAGATCAGCGGAAGCAGCAGCAGAACGAGCACAATGAGCAGCAGACAGAAGGAAATGTTCAGGTCGAGAAAGGCCTTCAGTGCGTCATGGATATTTTTTGCGGCCAACAGCAGATAAACGGTGGTGGTGCTGAACTGGTTCAAGTCTATGCACACCGCAACGGCCCCTCTGCGGGAGAAATTGGGAGCAGAAGGCATTATCGGTTGACATGAATTGTGGCCAAAGTCGCGCTACCGTAATTTGGGCCCACATGCCCTGCCTCCGATTTCGGGGTACGGTTGGCGACAATGCTCCCTACTGTAGCTGGAGGGCCAACGGCGTTGGAGAATTACCCAACATTTGCCCTGAGAAAAATCGGGGGGGGATTGGCAGAGGCGGGAGATTTGCTTAAAAAGAATCACCCCACCAGCACATTTGACGTATACATGAACATGAGATTCATCAAAACTGAGAGAAAAATGCCGGTCCAAAAGCCTAAATTAAATGAAAAAATGCCGCCCATCCATTGCAAATTGTTTCCTCTCTCTTTACCCGAGCGGATCATCGCCGTAGGCAACGCGACCAAACCCCCGCCGGCCATGTCACTGACCTTCGGCGTGGGAAAAGTTCGATAACAGTTAATTCATTGGCCAATTAATTGCAATTACCAGAAATAAAGCCGTGATAAACCATCCGAGCCCTTTTTCTTTTATGCCATGGGTTCCTTCGTTACTTTTTTGGCCTTTTGAAAACTTTTTGTTGCTGTCTTCAGAGTTTTCGTCAGAAAATGACAAATTGTCCAATGGGAAAGAATACGCTAACTTTTCGGGGATGGCCGGAAAAGCGGACATTTCGAGAAGGAAATTTGCTGAATAAAACCGGGAAAATTAAAAAAAAAACTTATTAAATTAAAATTAATGAGAAAAAATTTTAGGAAGAAAAAAGACAGGAGAAAAATGGTTGGAATTTTGAAGCTAAAAAATTGGCAAACGAAACCACGAGGAGAAAAGGGAAGAAGATGAGGTTGGTGGAGGAGTCAGTCAAAATGAGATGGAATGACGGAGGAGAAACAGTGGAGGGGGGGGGGGGGGGGGAGGGGAGAGGGTGGCAAAACGGAGGGTGTTGAGAGGGGGGGGGGGGGAAGCGACAGATAGGGGCACAAAATGTCTCCCTACCCGCCCCCGTTAAACAAACAATCGGTGCCGTCTCCCCCCCCCCCCCCCCCCCCCCCCCGGTCCCTTTGTATTGGCACTCATTTTGTCTTTTCACTTTACTTTTCCCTTTCTTTTTGCGCTTCCAACGAAATGAAATTGGTCCACAAAAGAAAAGGAAACATTTTTACAGACAAAAGTAAAAATAGAAAGACCAACCGAAGGACTAACCAAGTCAAAACCCAGAGGACCAGCCCAACCAAACAATCACCGCCCCTTCCCCCAAAGAAACCCTTTTTTTCTCCCCCCTCCCATAATTTCCCCTCTTTCTTCCATAGCAACGAAAAACTGCCTCTTCCTCCCTCCATTTCCATTACTGTTTTTGATCATAGGAGAACAAATTTATCACTATTCTATCCAAAAATATGGCCATTTGCTCTGATAAGACCCACTGAGATGGTAATCAAACCCATACAAAGACAAACGAGCAAATTCCATTCAAAGACAATGAAAGTGCGAAGCAAATGGAGAAAGTTCAAATATTTAAAATAACAAAATCAAAAAATGTGCCAACAAAAGTTGTGAAGACATTTTTTATAGTGTGTTGATATTTAAATTTTTGGGGTCGGATTCCGATATTTTTTTTTTTGAATGTTAGCTCCCATCCCTGAATGAAACTGTATTCTTTTGGTCACCATACAAAATGATTTATTAATTCTTCGACAAAAAAATAATTAATAATGCAACGAGAAAAAATACTATACAAAACCAGAAATAATACAACATTAACAACAAATTTTTTTTTTTTGCAAAAATTGATAATTTATACATTTTTGGAAAGCCAAAATAGTCAGAAAGCACCCAAATCCCCTTTCAGAAGACCACATTCAAAAAATTTAGTATTTGAAAAAGGGACCCGATAATTATGGAATATTGTAACAATCAGTCAAAATGTTCTTGAGTAACCGTATGAGAAGTATTATTACCCGTACTGTTGAATGAATGCATTAATAATATCTCAGAATTTTTGAATGGAAAAGTGACAAAGAAATATATAAAAGGTTAGAACTTGGAATTTTGCAGCGAATGAATGGAGGGGAGATTTCCGCTTATCTGCCGGCCGATTAAGCGTCATTTTCCTCCTCTTCTTCCTCCTTTTTAGGCACACCGAGTCGTTGAAGGCATCCCACCGAATCGGCCGCCTCAAATGACGTTGAAATTTCACTGAGCAACTGCTCTTTCTCTGCATAAAATTCGGGTCGTTCCAAAAGTTTGTCACGCAGTTTCGTCAGCAACCGGCCCATCCAATTGAGGCCCCTGAAAAGAATTGGTTTGTTTTATTAATGAGGGCATTGGGGAACATTCCATTTTTTTCATTTCTTATCCCCCCACCCCCTCCCATTCAACTGACTTCCACATTTGCTTCTCCCGAATCCGCCAATCACCCATGCCCAATCCAATGCTCCACCGCTGGTCCGTCGGGTTCACTTCGATCAGATCGGCACCCGAAGTTTCGAACAATTGACGCCTTAAAATTTGGTTGGACCTAAGTCGAACGGATGTTTTACGAACCTCAGTTCGGGGTTCTGCTCAAATTTCTTGACCGATGCTATCACCATAACCTTTTGTTAAAATGAAAGATGAACTAGCAAATACGTACATTTACTTTTATTTCTTGCCTGAATTGCGATTTTGTACCATTTTTCCTGGTCAAATCCCTCAACATTTGCGCCAATTTTTTTCATCATTTTTGGATCTTCCGTCATCATTATTTGTCTCATGGCTCTTCGGTCGCCGAAGACTCGCGCTTTGTAATACCTTAAATGGAATTTGACTTATTCTATTCGTAATTAGAGAATTACTGCAGACATATAATAATGCTCCGAGCAGATAAAGCGCTGTCCTTAAGAAATGTTAAAAGCGGCGATGCATTTTTCGGAGAAAACCCAATTACCATCGATGATCAAAGAAGCACACCGAAAGTGGTTGCTAAAGCAATAAGCATTGGTGAAAAAAGGCGCTATAGGCGAACAGTCGAACATAAACTTGACCGGCACGGGTTTGAACGCGAACTGTGACAATGAACAGAAATTGAGGGGAGGGGGAAATTAAGGCCGAGAATGGTTAACCCCGAATACAGGAGTAGTGGTAATGAGTATTCATCACAGAACCCATGAATGCAATAAATGCTAATTGTAAAAGTTTGTTCGCTTTTACCGGATCTTCGCTGTCCAATGAGCTGTTTGCTTCGTTTGACGTCGAAGGTGAACCCCACAAATGAGAAGAATCACTTTGAGACTGACGGTAGAACTTTTTCTTCAAAGGAGGCGATGCAAAAATGCTATTCTGACGATTCGCGTTGTGTGTCCAAGACGAATTGCTTTCATCAAAACCATTTCGTTTGTTCATTTCAATTGTTGGCGGCTCCCAATTTGTGGAAGACGGTGGCGACTTAAAAATAGGGAAAAAGAACAACATTTTCCGTTGCTTTTTCAATAAATTACCCATTTGATGAATTTGGAGGGCGAAGAAATTAAGGGTGTGGAGAACGCGCCGTGCAATAATGTCGAAAGGTTATCTTTTGCAGCACTGTCTGATTTTGTGCCGTTCTCCATAGAGGCTGTGCCATTTTTTAAAATGCCAGTGGTCGATGTTTCAAAGGCTCTAACGGATTTATGTGAATTGTAGCTGAATGTGGGCGAAGCAAAAAAAGTCATCTTATTCTGGTAGGATGTTTGACTTTTGACGGCACTGGTTTCCCTCCCAATTACAATGCCAACGTCATCGCGGAGATCGTAATCTAAAGAAGAACGAATTCGCAAATTATTATGACCCACCTTCAATAAGAAAATTAATACCTTTATCGTTCGGATGAAATAATGGCCCATTCATTGAGTAATTGGTTTGGTCCGTACCCATTTCACTTCCTGTATAATCCATTATTTCGTATTGAAAAAGTGCTGCTCTCTGCTGAATTAGTTTTAGACCGATTTCCAAGGAAAAATTGAAATCGGTAAAAATTTACGCTGTAAATTTACCAATTTTTAACGCGGTATATTTTTACGGAATGCATTAAAACAGAAAATAAGCCGCACAAGCACTTTTCCCAGCGGGTTTTTTTAAATTTAGCATTAAAAAATGGAGATTTGTAATGATTTCTAATTATTATTTTTTTCATTATCAGGTAACATACTGAACTCTGACCAAAAATAGTGGAAATAACAAAGAACTTACCTAAATATATTTCCCTTATTCTCACCATAAAAAGAAAATATTCTTTTTGATATTTTTCAATTTGTTAACACTCGACATATGTAGCTAAAATGATAAATAATAAAAATGCCAAAGGAAAACTTTAAAATAACTAAGGGACAACTAAGTTTCAAGATATTAAAATAAGGAATAAATCACAGTCACTTGGCGACCAAAATGCCCTGTACCCTTTTTTTTTTGTGTATTTATTTATTTGGCAATACCCGTTTATAAATTTACAATGACTATTTGGTGATGGCACCGAGAAAGGTTAAAAAATGAAAGACAAAATGAATGAGTAAAGGAGATGACTTGTTAATGCGTATCTTCTTTGTTTCTACATCCGTTTAAATCTCTTCGGGTCCTCTCGGAAATGGTCCGGTATTCTGAACATTGCGTCCGGAAATGGCGGGGCATCGTCTTCACTGCACCAGCGAAAGTGTTGGAAAATAATCCGAGCCTAGTGAATTGCCGTTCATTATATTAGTGATACGCGTCTATAATTCTTTATGTATGTTACGAATAAAAAATTATGTGAATTTTTTAAATAATTGAGCAAAATGAAAAGTTCCACCCGCCCCCCTTTAAATATATGCCTGAATGGTCGCGAATATGGGCATTTCCACGCGCACGGGGAACCCATCGGGCAATTTGGCGGTGCATAATTCGCGCAATTTGGCCACCGTCGAATTTACAGGCTCCATAACACTTAGGATGTCCTGGGAACAATGTAAACATATCCGTGTATATTTTAATTGTCATAAAAATGTGCAAAATAGGAACGAAAATACTTACAAGTACGACATTCAGACTGAGCGGAAAGTCGGTGCTCTGCAAATGGATTTGCTACAAAGTCAGCAGAGGACTAGGAAACGGACAGACCATGGCCAACATTCCTCCCACTTCTTTGATGTTCTTTTTGCAATGAATTGGTCTCCCCAAATGACTCAATTCGTCCGAAACCTAAAATGTTTGCATTTTTAAGACAATGGCCAAAACTCGACCCTGAGATATTGGGACCAACTGAAGTCGGGCCGAGGCGGTGGCTCGAGACTCTCGAGGAGATTCTGAACCATTGGAATACGGCTTACAATTAGCAGTGTTTTTGGCACATCTTTTTCTATAATTCTTTCTCCTTTTCCCCTTTCTGACCAGTTCCGAGTCGTCTGTGCTTATGTCGTCCAAATCGGCGTCCGAATTGTTCTGTTATTTGCCAATTATCACATTACAATATATATGCCAACTCTTGACCATTTCTTGTTCCAGGTTTTCGTCGCTTGAGTCGTCCATTTTTTTCGGCATTTTGCCGCTCGAAAAGAACAGTTGCATTTTTTTGTTCCGTTCCAAATCCTCTTGGGACAAATGTTCACGTCTCAACATAAATAAAAAATTAGAAAAATAATTTGTAGGAATTTTATTTATTCTCTTTAAATATTAATCACTAAGAAAATACTTCCACCTTTTCATGGTTATCAGCTGCATTCCTTTTATGTGGAAAAGGTACGCTTTGTAATTGTCGACCATATCCTAAAAAACGAAGGAGTGTAACTGCCACTACAAGATACAAAAATTTTTTTAATAGAATATTTCCCCTTTTTGTGTCTTTTTGTTACTGTAATTATTATTATTTCGTTTTTTTCCTTGTTTTTACGCTTACCCATTTTGGAAAATGGAGGAAATTCTTCGCCTGCACAAAATGGATGGGTTTGGTGCTCATGTGCGTGCTAAAGACAAAATGGCCAATGGTTTTGGGTGTTTCGGTTTTCATGGTCAACTTGGTAATGTCCGAAGTCATCAGCAAGTCCAACTCGTCGTTCAAGTTTTGGTCCTTTTCTCGTAACACTTGGTAAACCTAAAATTAGAAATTATCGTCAAAAAAAGCGAAAATCCATCCGACCCCCTTTCGATTGTCCATTAGCACCGCCTTTCGTCCATCGGTTGATAAAATGTCCAAAAGCAAAGACACATCGCCACGTTCCCTTGGGGCGAATTAAATGGAAAGTAAAAAAAGGAGGAGGAGGAGCAAATTAAAGTTTACTGAGTTAAATTGGGCTTTTAATTAATTCAATATCATTCGAAAACTCTTACCGAGTTCTAAGGCTAAAAACAGAGAAAGAAATCTAAACACCGTCTAAGTCCCAGGGAAAAAGGACACCTCAGTACCAAAGGCTTAGATAGACGATATTAAAAAAAAATCCATTTAAGTCAAAAGCGAAGCAAATTAAATAGTTAAAAAGGAAATGTACCATTTTGGCAAAGTGCCATTGTTGTTGAAATCGATGAGCGTAAAATCTAAGCGAAGCCGATGGCCCTTTTTGTAAATTTTTAAAGTGTCGGAAGGGAGAATGCGCGAGAGAAGTGCTGAAGGTGGGGGGGGGGGGGGGGGAGAAGCTAAAAAAAGGGGGAAAAAGCCAACGAAACTCACGGATCCAAGAGGAGAATTCCTGCAAAAGATTTCAGTAACATGCCAAATTATTAAATTCAATTTTAAATACATTTAAAAAATATTCAAAGTTTGCCCAATCAGATTTTAGCTTTTCTGCCCCCCCCCTTCTCAGGTAAGCCAATGAATTGGTCACTTTCATTGAATGATGGCACCTTTTGGCCATCATTATTATTCTTACACATTTTGTCTCCATGTAAAAGTCGGCCATTTTTGAGAAATGTTCGCCCAACAGAGGAAGCCGACTTTTGAGCTGTTCGCTGGCCTGCTTTTTGAGCGCAATGAGCAGCATTCGGACTGTAAATGCAAAAATAATAAATTAAAATTGTTTTTTTTTTCTGAGTTGTCAGTCCTTTCTTCGCCCCTCCCCAAATTCACTCGTTTTGCGGTCGCCGTAAGAGATAGCCTCGTGAAAACTGCACCAGCCCGAATTGTTGCTGATCTGAACGGACGCACCATGCTCCAACAGCAATTTAATGCAATCTCAAAATAAAAGACATTGAATATAAAACTTGGTATTTGTTGTTTAGGTGGCACCTCTATGCCCGAGCATACAGCCGATGTGCAGGGCGCTTAATGAAGAGAAAATACAAATTTAAAAAAAAAACTGACGTATTCCCATGAGTGTCTTCACTATCGACAACCGAGGAATTTTCTTAAAAAGAAATTGACAAATATAAAAATAAGAATTCTTTAAGTGAGAAATTTTTTTTTATAACAACACTTTTTTTTTTTGAAAATTCGCCATTGATTTGACCCATTTTCTTTTTTGTATTATTTCGACATTTGGCTAAAACCTGCAGATTCTTTGAGCAGCTGTTCCAATTTTTGTACATCGTTGCCAAACACTGCGCGATGGAGCGGAAAATGTTCGTCTAACCATTTGCCATCGTCCAAAAGGGGAGTGCCATTTTCGGATGACATTGGGAAAAGAATTGGGGAATGAGGTAATAGGAGAAAAATTAGATAAGCAAAAAGGGAAAAAGGAAATGCTGTAGAATATGGTAATCCAAACGGAAAAGTCAGAACGAATTGAAACTTCCGTTTAATTAGTTCAAAAGGACCGATTAGACCAGGGCTCGCAGATGAAAATTTTCAAAAGCATCATTTGGCTGGCAAAAAATCCTCATTTGGAGTCAAAAAACTCAATTTCGGTTAAGGGTTACAAAAATAAAAGATATCCCTGACCAGTAATCCCGAAACCCTCGGGTATTTTTCCCTTCTTTTTCCTTCGGTTTACAGTATTTTGGAATAATAAAAACGACTTGCCAATCTATTTTTAAATTGGTTGTGTTAAAAAATTAAAAGGAAGTTTGGTGAAAAAAATACATTTAAAAGAAGTTTTGTGACCGTCTGACCATATTAGCCAATCGAAGAACACTTTTTCATTGTTTTGATTGTGTTCATTCCTTGGATTTGGCTTCATTTCTAAACAGGGTGGCGATCTCAGTACATCAAAAAGGAGGCATTTTTTAAAAATTCATATAAAGAGGCAAAAATTTTTCAAATGGCTTTATTCAACATATTTTTCGCTAGTTTTCACATTGTTGAGCAATTCGGGATCGGAGATAAAGAGCTTGTAAGCCTGGATTGAGCTTAGTCGACACAAGTGAGTTAAGAACAGGGCTCCCAAATGAAAATTTTAAAATCATCATTTGGGGTTAAAAATCACTTTGAAAAAATTCTTCTAAAAGCAAGAAAACCCAGTATAAACACCTATTTTTAAAACTCACAGGTGCGGAAGCAAGTGGTGCAGATAGGCGCCACTGGGGAAATTTTTGAAAATCTGAGTGTATTTTGGTCAGAGATTTTGCACAAAAACCCGATTTTTGGCTTTTTTAAAAAATATTTTGAGAAAATCATAGGCAAAAAGGGGTCTCCGGTGGTGCAGATAGGCGCCAGCGGGGAAAATTTTGGAAATTATGGTCTGATTTGCTAATGGATTTAAGCCTAAAAATGGCCATTTTTGAAAATTTTTATCGCTCATAAAATTCTGAAAAACTCAAAAAGGAGGCGGCCAGGTCAAAAAGGAGGAAAATGCCTCCTAAAGGAGGTATTATCGCCACTCTGTTTCTAAATCAAGTTAAAAATATGTTTTTGATTAACTCCAAAGACTTACAATTCGCCCTATTGGAAATTCGTTGGATTGGATCAAATGCCATGTAAAAAAATAGATTGAATTGACCGTTCGATTCCCTCTTTTCTCATTCATTCATTTGTCCCTTGTTTCCCTCAACTTTCTCTCTGCATTTTCTGCTGATGGCTTCTTCTGTTTTTTCCTCATTTCTTTTCGCGCATAAATCCCTCGAGGGGATGGATTTTTCGGATTGGAAGAAAGGCTTTAACGGCCTTGGGGCAGGGGGCGGGGGAGTGGGCGAGGAGAGGCTGAAAAGGGGCGATTTGCTGTGCTGTCTTTGCTTCGTTTGTTTCGTCAGATCTCCCTCCCCCCCTCCCCGCCATTTGCCTTTCGTCTTTTGCTCCCTCTTCAGCTGTTCATATCTTCCCACCCACCGGTCGGCCATTTGACGCTGAAAACCTGCTGCTTCTTGTGCTGTTTCTGTTGTGGTTGGACGGTCCGATGGAATTTTTTGGGAGGGGGCGGGGAAGACAATGTCTGATGATGACTCTGTTGGGGATAATCACCGACTTCAGCCCCGAACCACTAACCCATTTCACGCAAATGACCTTAAAACGGGTCAAATGGTGGCCTTCTTCCGCCGCCCTCTGTTTAATTAGTTAATTACCCCCCCTCTCCTTAGAATGACCCTTTGCCTGTTTTGCCAAAGGCAACGATGAACAACCGTTTGATTGCGTTTTATCGCTGGTGCAATTTTCCCCTCCATTTCTATGCCATTCGTTTGATCTCGTCACCTTTTGCCATTTTGCTTCTTCTTGTCCATTTTGCTCCTACTTTGGTAAGTTTGCTCTGCTGTTGGTTAGCTTTGTCCTCTCTCTGTGCCATTGCCAATTGGTCATTGCCTATTTCAGTCCCAGCAAGGATTTCTTTCCTTTTTCCAACCTTTTCTTGGTGGCCCTAATGCTCAACAGCTGCAACAACAACAGTCCCCGTTCGTCCCGCAACAATCGCCCCCCGCGGCACAACCACAAGTGCCGCAGGCACAACCGCCACCGTCGGGTGGCGAAACAAATTCATTGGGCGGAATTGGCAAATTTGTGGAATTATTTCAAACCGTGCGACAGCAGGAAAAGGGGGACAACCGAGAGGAACGAGTTCAACAAGTGGCCAACATGGCACAGGTCCACGGGGCATTGAACATTTTGGGTGTGAGGCGATCAGCAGAATATATACACTCTTTTTGCTTTTCATAACCACACGTGACGTCGTTGTTTATAAATGCTTAATTTTCAGAAAATCCTCGGCACCTTCACCAATTCACAAGGGCCCGTCGATTCCCCCGCCGTCCGTTCGTCCGCCGGCGGATTTGACGAATATTTGAACTTAGGCCGTAACTTCGGGCTCGGCTCAGCACTGCAGGAAGGCAGCAGAAGACGAAGGCGGCAGCAACAGTCGCCGCCCGACTTGTTCACTTTGTTTGAGGACGTCGGACGAAAAGCAGCCGAACGGCGGCGGCACCATTCCCCGCCCATTTCGCGTCAGCAGTCGCGCCCCTTTCAGTCCAATTCGCCGATCATTCGTCTTACGGACAATTTCGGACGAAACTTTTTTCAGGTGGGCAACATTTTGGACGAGGGTTGCAACTCCGACAATTTTGGCCATTTTTTGGGGATATCACCGACCCCGCTGATTTGGCCCACTCCGGCCCCGAGTCTAATGACTAGGGAACGGATTTGTAAGCGCGAAAAAGTCCAAAATAAGTCCTTAAATAAGTGCGAAAATATCGCGAAATAAGTGCGAAAATAAGCATCAAAAAATTCCAAATTTAGGGGTATAATTTTTCAAATTGCTTTTTTTATAGTTACAAATAAGATACATTTAAAAATTTTGGGGCAAATCCTTTTCAATATTTTAATAAATTTTTTTGTTATAAAAAAAATTTATTTTTGACAAATTTTTTTGGTTTGAAAAAGTCCTTTCTTAGGGGTTTATTTTTTGAAATTTTTTAGGCCGATTCTTAGGGGTGCATTTTTTCATTTTTTATTGTATTTTCCTTAAGAAATTTCCATAAAATCCTAAAATAGTCCTTTGAAAATTTAAAAATCGCGAAATAAGTGCGAAAATAAGCACGAAACGCCAAAATAAGGGCAAAAACTTATTTTAAGGGCGAACATCTAGAATATGCATTTTTAAGGGCCAACATCCAAAATAAGCATTTCTAAGCTCGAATAAGTGCGTCAAAACGAAAAATTTTCGGACAAAAAATGTGTTTTTCGTGCATTTCTCGTCGAGTTAAAGCCGCAGAAAAAATAAGCAAAAACTTATAAATCCGTTCCCTACTAATGACCCCGATTGCGACATATGCCAACCCCCCCCCCCCCATGTCGTGTTGCAATCCTATTTTGGACATTCAAAGTGATCAGCGAATTTATTGAATTTTTTATCACTAATATGCACTTTGAATTCTCTCTCAATACAATGATTTACATTTTCAACTTCCATTTTGACTGTTAATTGCCACTTAATATGGCCACTCTTTTCGTCCTCCATTTTTCCTTTTCTCCGCTTTCCCCTCTCGGTCTGTACTGCTCGAACTTCTTGTGCTCATCTTCTGCTTCTCTTGCTCTTCCCCTTCTATTAAATGCCGTTTTCTTCCGTTATTGTCTCCTTTTTCCTCCATCATTTTGCATTTTTGTCTGAGTGCCCACAATGGGCGGAAGATGGCAATTGATTGGCGAGAAGAAACAGTTGCGCTGGTGGTGGGACACCAAAGTGAGCCGTCGCCTTCAGAGTAATTGGCACAGTTAGCGCGGGACAGTGCCCGGAGGGATTTTTATTCCTTTCTTTTGCAATCCTTCGGCGGAAGTGACGCCTCCCCCCCCCCCCCCCCCCCCGGGCGTGGTTGATGACCACAGTTCATATTTGATAATGCTTACCTTCGCACCGCTTCCCAAAGGCGCTGCTTTAGTAGTTGTCTGTAGACGGGGTTAAACAGTTCATTGTTCTTTTGGGGTTTAATGATGACGGCGGATAATGGGCGGGAGGGAGAGACAGAGGGGGGAGACGGAGAGAGGAAAGAGGAGGAGAGAGAGTATGGGGGGAGGGGAAAGGAAGAGGGAGAGAGAGAAGAGGGAGGAGAAAGAGAAGGGGGAGAGAGAGAAGGGGGAGAGAGAGAAGAGGGAGAGAGAGAAGAGGAGAGAGAGGAGGGAGACATAATTGAAAAGGGTGCCAAAAGGGAAGAAGCGGAGAGGAATTCGGCAAAAAGGACAAAATTTGACAGGAGAAAGGGCAGAGAGGGCATTAGCAGGAGGAGAAGCCGAAGCAAAATGACCATTTGAGGACAAAGACAGAACAAATGGACAAGACAAGAAGCAAACAAATGGGAATAGGAAAGAAGAATATTAATGGAATAAGGGGAGACAGAGGGAGAGGGGAGGAGGAGGAGGGCACCTACCAATGGGCGTGGCATGAAAGGAGGAAGAGAATTAAGAATGGCGGGGGGGGGGAGGCGGGGTGAATCGTGAATCCCCGGAAGGCAATTTATTAAATCCACTCTCAACATGATTAAATTACAATACAAACATAATTACCACCTATTTTGTGGCACTAAAATGAAAAGGTAACAAAATTTTTTTAAGGTAGAGAATAAGCGAACACAAGAAAAATTAGCCATTTCTTTGTTGTTTTTTTAATTATAAAATGTGGATTTGGCAGCTTCGAAAAATGTTGTCTCATTCTAAGCAATGGCCTCTCAAATGAATACCATTTTATAACACACATTTCGATACTTTAAAAACAAATCAGTGCCAATAAAAAGTTAACAATTACGACGACAGAAGAAAATTTTTTAATTTTTATGCATTTGGCCAAAGGAAGTCGTGGACGATTTGATTTTACGAGAAATCTAAAAAGAAATATTCTAACGAAGAAACCCGTCACCCAAATTCACCTCACGGAGTTTTCCGATTTGTTTAATGAAATATTCGCTGACTCGACGCGCCACTTTTGTGTCCGCGATCAGAATCATGTCCTGGAAAATAATGGATGACCACTAAAAACGGACCTATTCGATTGGACCTTGTCCACATAGAAATCCAAATCTGTGGTTTCGTCGGCCTAAACAGTAAATCGAATCGAATCCTCTAATTGAATTATATTATTCCACAACTCTTTTTGCATTGTATTTGCTTACCCCTTCGCTTCTGTCAATGGTTTCTTTGCCCAATTCGGTGACTATCATTTTATAGGTGAGAAGTTTGCCGATGAAAGAGTCCAATTCCGAGTCGGGGATATCCATAAAGCTGGCCAACTTTTGGATGGGAAGAGTAGTGTAGCTGAAGTTGAGCCGTTCAAATTCAATGCCTTTTTTTTATAATGGCTTACAGTTTGAGATAGCCTCGCAAAATCGGCAGACTAATTTGACTTTCAATGCCTTCCAAAAACGCATTGCATTGGCGGATCAAAGGCTCCTTAAGAGAAGGGCGTTTTTCCGAATCAAAAAATGCGATGGATTATTTGACCTTGGCGACACTGCTTCCCTCGTAGACCACGGTGGTGGGAGACAAAAACTTGGGGCACCCCTGCTGAAAGGCGTTGCGGAATTCGTCGATGTCGCCGTTGGCCATGCGCAACATTCGTTCCCCGAATTTGTCCTGCAGTTGTGATTGGATGGATTCGTCGATGCGCTGCGGTTGCAGACACAAACAAATGGTCAGCAGGTGGAAGAGTTGTTCGTTCGTTTTGCCAATCTGTCAAATTGGGACAAGAAAAAAAACAAGAGAAATTTTGTCGCATAGATTTGGACTCTTTGCTCTGACCACGTCGTATTTGCTCGCTTTGTTCCTTTGCTGCGGTTGCATTTGCTGTTGCAGATTTTGCGTCCGCTGAATGTACAACAAACAGATGATGAAGATTTTGGCAGCTTCGGCGTAGTTGCGCATCATCTAAAAGAAAATATTTAAAAGAAAATCGAACGAACAAAAAAAGGAAGAATGAACAGACCATGTGAGAGAAGCCGACAAAGTAATGGAGCGTGACCAAACAGGAGGGCACTGTGTTGTACAAGCCCTGAAACAAATAGCCGAACGGGTGTCGAATCGGATTGAAGGAAAAGCAGTTAAAGAGAACCTTGGCATCCATCTCCAAATACTCAACCGTTTGCAATGCCTGGTGATAGTCCCCAAGCAGTACATGGGTCCTCAGCAGACCTTAAGTTACGCACAGCCATTCAGAGAATTAAACAGCAATGAATGAGTCAAAGGAAAGTACAAACCGATGAGAGAGAAGTAGCCCAGCTTGAAGTAGAGGTCGTTGCGTCCAAACTGTATAATGGCAGATTTTTAATCATTGCTGCCCTCCCCATCTCTGAAAACCTCGTCGGCGACTTCGTCCGGCTCGCCCCCCTCGCGAATGGCTTTGAGTTGCTCATTTATTTGAGACTTGGTCAGCAGCGAGTAGAGAATGTTCAGCACCGGGTAAATATTCCATGCCTTAACCATCACTTTAGGATTAAAAGGATATTTTTTTTTCAAAAATACGTCTTGTGACTGCTCCAACTCTTGCAAGTCTTCAATCTCTTCGGGCGACCGTTTTGAGGGGTTCGCTTTGTACAGACAAAATGCTTGGAATTGGTAGACAAACTCGTCAATGATATCCCAAAGCCAAATATTAGGCTAAACAGGTGCAAACGCAGAAGTTTATTTGAAAAAGAACAAGCCAATTAACATTCCTTTGACTAGGAATGTTTTTGTTTCTAAATTGACTCACCAATTGGAGGTTAACCGCAATGTAATTCTGCGGATTGTTCGGGTCCTTTTGGTTCAGAATTTCGGAGAACAGTCGCTGATAGCTCATGTAACTGTGGTAGCGATGCATTAGCGTCACGCGTTGCATCCGCGTGTACAGGTCGCGGTAGTAGAGTTCCTTGTAGAGAACGATGAACAGTTTATTGTCTGAAATGGTAAGGACATGCAAAAGATTGTTAGGGTAACAGCCCAACAAATATTAACCTTTTCCAACAACTTTCTCCACAATCTTTTCGTCTGGCCACATTTTCTCGCAAAAATAGCGCTCCGTTACATCACCAAACCCGTGTTCGTATAATCCTTGAATTTCTTGAACATTTTGCTCCTCAATCATTGCCTTGAAATATTGAAGGTATTTGATCACTTCCTCCGGCAAGTCAACTTCTTAAGCATTGTAATTAAACATAAATTATGCTACGATAAGCAATCTTTATCACTAGTAATTATAGGAATACCTAACCTCTGTCTTCCACCTCATTATCAGCCGGATCAGTTGCAGTTCGGTTGTTTTGCGACATTTCACTATCTTTTGAAAAAGGCAATTAAAATAAATTTGGAAAGAAAAAAGAGCACATGTTAAATAAATCCCTTTTTTATAAACTGAACAGAAAAATACCAATTAGCAGAACTCGGCACCTGCCATCCGCGACTAATGCAATTAATTTTTTTTATTTTATTATTTTTATGCCAAAAGGCACTGATTCAAAGTTAGAATGAATGGGTCTATGTCGATTCGGCGCCACACGATTCGGCGCCAGACTTTTGAAAGATTTGTAACTTTTTCCTTTGTGAACCATATTTTACAAAATTAGTACCAATCGAAAGCTTTAAGTGTTTTTAAGGTATGAGTAAGCTATTCTTAAGCGATTGACCAATTCTTAAAAAAGCTACAACTTGAAGAACGCAAAAAGTCGTAAAAAGTTGGGAAAAATCGGAATTTTTGTAAGTTTTTAATAATAACTTTTTTATAGGGTGGTAAATTTTTTCAATTTTTGGAGGGCTAATAGAGATCATATACAGCATTCGAAAGACACTAAGAATAAAAAAATTGGCTGCCTAAGAAAAAAGTTACAAAGCGCTAAAAATTCTGGCGCCGAATCGTGTGGCGCCGAATCGACCTATATTACTGTACACTTAGGCTTTTCAATTGGAAAGGATGGCATTTTGCCATTTTGTTATCTTAACTTCTCCCCTGCTTCCTGACCACAGATGATTGACGAATTGTACGAATACGCGAACATGCCCGGCGTGCAGCGTCCCCCCGCCGGCGTTCAGCATCCGTCCTCTGCCCAGCCTCAGATGCCTCCGGCGACGCCGCCTCCCCTCAACCGATTGTTCCCATGGCTTCCCACATTGCCAACGCCTGTTCCTCCTCCGCTTGTCCCTTATCCTTCGCCTCCACTGCCATCGCCACCCATTGACGCGTCGCCTTCCGGCGTCGATTTGTTGGGCGATTCGCCACAACGTACAGAAGAAGTCAAAGACATTTTGGACGCCAACAAACTGATGAGAGCGTTTCTGAAGACGATGTCCCGGGACTCGAATAAAGTGAAGTGATAGTTAAAATGAAATTTCATTAATTACTTTGGATGGATTTCAAAATGGTGCTAATTTCCGTCTTCAGTCCCTCAGGCCAATGCCCGTCCTTCGCGACGGCACAGAGGCGGGTCAGAACAGACCTTTGATGGATCAGTTGTTTGAAAGTGACATTTTGCTGACCTCCCGACAAATGAAAGCGTAAGAAGAGAGCAAAACTGTTGAATTTTCAATAGAAAATGAACAATTCGCAGAATTGTATTGGCAGAAGCGGAGCGCAAAAACGGAAGGCGAAGGAAGCGCAAAGTGATCACGGGATCGGCCTATCGATGGCCAAAAGGGCAGCCGATACCGTACTCATTCCGAGAGTCGGACAGTATGTCCAAATGAAATATAACAAGACAAATGTGTAATGTTCTTGTGCACAGAGAAGTGGCGACAGACCATTCTGACTGGACTGAACTTGTGGGAGACGGAGACATGTCTTCGGTTTCGGCAAAGCGACGGATTTGCCAAAGATCGCATTGAATTCATTCGCGGGAGCGGTTGCTATTCGAGTGTAAGCAGAGGAAATGAAAAATGGCATTTAAATAAACATTTATTGTGCGATAATTAAGGTTGGACGAGTGGGCGGTATTCAGAAGGTGTCCATTGGGTACGGATGCGAAGATGTGAGTGGAGGGAGAGAGACACAATGCAAAAGCATTGCCTTTTAAAAATGAATGATGCACCCATTTTCAGAAGGGCATTGTTTCTCACGAAGTTGGACATTCTCTTGGCTTTTGGCATGAACAGTCGCGACGTAATTTTTTTTTTTTTTTTTTGTCTATTAAATTTAAAAATATAATATATATTTTTGCATTATAAAATATTTCTGACATTACCATGCGCCAAAAAATACCTTTCAGCCGATCGCGATCAATTCATTCGATTGGACGAAAATTACATAATGGGCGGCACGGTAAGGACACGGGGTTTATTTGAAGAAAAGAAAAACAAATGCCTATTGAAGGAGGGAAATTTTGCCAAACGCAGCGACTTGGAAAGTGATGGGATGGGACTGCCGTACGATTTGGGCTCAGTGATGCATTACGGGCCAAATGCATTCACCACGGATTGGGACCACATCACCATCGTGACCAAGGACAAGAAGTACCAACACAGCATCGGACAACGCAACGGGCCATCATTCATCGATGTCAAACAGATCAACAGACTTTATTGTCATCGTAAGCCAATTTTAAATTTACAAAATTAAAAATGAATGAGAAAGGGACACAAAATGGATTTGTCAATAATTGAAGCATTCCTTTCGTGATGCTCGGCATTTTGTGCCGCAAATTTGGTGATTTGGAACAAGAATGGCATTCTTAAGATACGTGCCAAGGCACTTCGGCCACTTGTCAGAATGGCGGCTATGCTGATCCGAATAATTGCCAGCAATGCAAATGCCCGCCCGGCTTGGGCGGCCCCAACTGCGCCGATGTTGAGCCGAGTGAGGGTAGGTAAGTGGCACAGATTGGGCCAAAGGGCATTCCCAGCCAAATCACTTCTCTAACAGTTACAATATTTAGCATCCTTATCTGATCAGTATAGAATGTCTCCTTCTTTTTCCCGTGTTGATTTTGTTAAGACTCACTTTGTGGCGGTGAATTGGGTGCCGTTGCGTCGGTTTGGCAATATTTGACGCATAAGGGGAGGAAGCGATGTGTGTGGCAGATCAGAGTGAGTGCCTCTGATCGGATAAACTGATCGCAATTGATCAGACAGTCCAACAGCACAACAGTGAACTCTGCTGAGCATTATTCATTGCCTTTCAGGGAGAGGGGGGCACCCGAGTGCGTTTCATTCTCGACAAAGTCAACTTCGCCTGTGAGACGACGTGCCACTCATTTCTGGAGATCAAGCACAACTCGGACTTCCAGCAGAACGGGTTTCGCGCGTGTTGTGACGAAAAGGGCGTCGAAGTGCTGTCGGAGCAGGACGAAGTGTTGGTCATCACAGAGCCAACGGCGGGCGGGACGCATTCGCAGGACGGCGCATTCACTTTGCGATACATTGCGGACGCCGGCAGTGGTGCCAATCGGATCAAGCAATTGGGGCAAATCCTTCAAATTGCCTTTTCCCCAAGGTGCCCCGTTGCCAAAGCCTCCCCCTCCGGCATGGATTCCAGGCCGCGAAAATCGGCCCTTCCGCGGTGTCAACCAAAAGGGCGGTGTTATCGAGAAATTCATTCTGAATGCCATCCCCCGGGTGCGCGACCCCGACAAACCGCTCGAGTCGGTCGCCTCCATTCTCACGGATTATTTCGCCTCTTCGATTTTGGGGGTGTCACGGAGAAAGCGCAGACAAACGAACGAAAAACAACAATTGCTTTAAGCCATCACTCATTTCTTTTTACGACATTTTACCATTGCAAAATGTTTAGACAATTTGTGCCATTTTGCCCGTCCTTTTTCTTTTTTCCTTTCTTTTGTCCGTCTTTCTTCTTCATTTTTTTTGTTGCTTATTTTACTGTTTTTCCAAGCGATTTGCCGAAAATTCTTTGGCCCGGGAGAGCACACTTTCTCTGATCTGAGCCCTTTTCAGTCGCTGAACGCGAAGACGATACTCCTTAATTAAAGAATGTCGGTCAAAAATAGTGATGCTTTTCATTCATACTTTTTGCACCAGGAATGGACACCACTGACCCATGTCCCATGAATTCCGTCCTTTTTCCGGTCCCCGATTTTCAAATTTGTTTTAAATATCCCTAATTTGAGTCGCTTTCCTTCCCTTTAGGCGTTGCCTTCCTCACCCCTTTTTGTGCTTTATCTTTTGCCCATTTTACCGCTTTTTCCGCTCGGTCCATTTGCGCCCATCGTTTTGCGACTGCACGAGAAACTTCGCCAAATTTGACCGTTTCTTTACCACCAGCAGCAGTGCCCAATTGGTTGCGAACTTCGCGCTGATTGTCGCGGAAGAACAGAGCATAAGCGGAAGGGATTACGGTAGGAGTCGAATTTCGCAGGGATACGGTGGGATTGCCGTCAACATGAGGAGTGGGCACTGATAAAGAAGAGGAAAAGGGAGGAGGGGGATGCAGAGCAATTGTGGAGGCAAAGGGGGGCGATGGCAAAATGCCGCCGGGGGAAAAGACACCAAAAAATGGACGATAATTTTGTGTTGTTGCCATTTGCATCCAATTCGAATTCAGAGAGGGTTCAATAGCCATGACATCATCATAGCATCTGAGCAGAATGGCACCATCATATTTAGCATCAGAAGCACAAGACAAAGGGTGGTCAATGGCATTGGAAAACGAAGGGCATTCAATGGCATTGGAAAACGAAGGGCATTCAATGGCATTGGAAAATGGCATCGGAGGGGGGGGGGGGAGGAAGTGTGCCAAATAAAGAACAAAATGCTGAAATTAAAATTAAAGGAAATGGAAAAGAGATAGAATAAACAATAAACGAGGCAAATTAAAAAAAGAGCACCAAAATGGAACAGTGACAAAGCCCATCCACCCAAAAAACATCCTTAAAGAAGGGATTGCTGTGTAATGCACAAAAGGGGGAAAGAAAAGAGGAAAAAACGGCCCTAATTAAAAGGGACGGAGGGGGGGGGGGGGAGGGGGGAGAAGGAACATATTGGACAAATGAGAGGATTATGACGAATAAATAATGGCACGGTTGGAATTGGAGAAAACCGAAAAATAAATGTATTAAAATGATGCGATGAATTAGCAAAAATGTAATGACTAAAGACTCATCAATGATGAGCAACGAATGGGAATGAAATAACAAATTTTAAATGATTTTTAAAAATGAAATATTTATTAAAATGATTATTATATTTATCGCTGTGATTAATTTGTCTTCAAATTCGCCACAATTTCGTCAACGTTTTCCGTTTCGCTTTTGCTTTTCCCCTCTCTCTTTCATGTCCAAATGTCGGAAGTGCAATCTCCGCCTGAAATACCAATGCCAAATAATTCTTCCCTTCTTGCTTAGTATAATTAATTAATTGCTTAATTATCCCATGCGCTGTTAATTAATTAATTGACCGACCGGGGTATCGCATTTCGTGTGCCAAATAGGGCCCCCCGCGCAACGAACGGTCAAAGTCCACGCGAAATTCGCCGTTTACGGACAGTCCGCCGCATTGAGTGTCCACGTTCAGTTGCAAAAGTGTGGAGCCATTTCTGAAGAAAAGCAACTTTCATTGTTCAGCTAAATTTTTGATCAAATGTTTTCTCGGAGAAAATCTGTCCAAATTGGGCGAATTGCCATAAAACCAAAATGTATTGGATATGCACAACTAATCAGTGCACATTAAATTTCGATATGTCCTTTGTGAGGGTATCAAATCATTCCCCCCCCCTCCCCCGGCGGGTGGGGGGGGGGGGAAGTTTCTTCAACCCATTGATCCCCAAAACGCCTCTTCACCCCCCCCCCCCCCGGGTTGCCCTCAACTTCAAAACACTTCAACTTCATCGACTCTCTTTTTCCGTCCCGACGGATGACGCCAATCACCGGCAAATGGAGGCGCTGAAGCCCCTCCCCCTCCCCCTCCCCCCCCCCTCCATTTTCCCTTCTCCCATCTCTCCGTCCCTTTCCGCTTTTGCCTCTCTTAGCCAAACCGTTCAGTCTCCCCTTTTGCCTCTGTCTCGTCCGATCAGTGCAAAGTAATGAATGAGTTGGAAGAATGAAAATGAATGAAAGTATATGCTCATCCCCTTACAATTAGAAGAGAACGAATGTGTGACAGAAGAAAAGAGGAGAGAGCACACGCTTTTCCTCCTCCCCCCTCCCCTCTCCTCCTCAACTCTCTCTCTCTTACTCTTTCGTTGCTTTCCTTCCTCTCCTCCTCAACTCTCTCTCTCTCTCTTACTCTTTCGTTGCTTTCCCTCCTCTCCTCCTCAACGCTCTCTCTATCTCAATTACTCTTTCGTTGCTGTCCCTCCTCTCCTCCTCAACTCTCTCTCTCTCTCTCTTACTCTTTCGTTGCTGTCCCTCCTCTCCTCCTCAACTCTCTCTCTCTCTCTCTCTCTGTATATGTCTCTTCTTCCATTGCTTTTCCTCTTCTTCTTAATCACTTTTGCTCTTCGATCACTCTGATCACTCATTGCTTCCTTCCGCCCAGCAGTTGTTCCCCCTTTTCCTCTCCCAACTTCGGCACCTTACTAAACACCATTTCATTCTCATTTCGCTCTTTTTCCATTCCAATTCATTCAATTAAGTTTTAATCAGTCTCAAACTGCTTGTTCCAAGTGTCCCCCTTTTTTTTAACCCAAATCACTCTCTTTTCTTCTTTGTCTGATTTCCTTTTTTTCATTCATTTTCCGTTTTTCAGGTAAAATGTGCCGTTCTCCACCGCTTCTCCTTTCCCTTTTGGCCCTTTTTTTCCTTTGTCCTTTGGCCACTTCTTTTAAATCTTCTGAGCTTAATTGTTCGTTTGTCCCCCCCCCCTTTTTCAATTTTCATTTGCCCCCCCCTCCCTTAGGCATGTTCCTCGGCTATCCCGACTTGGAATACGATGGTAATGCGCACTGCTGAACACTTAAATAAACTCAATCATTTTACAGGACTTGACCGGACAGAAGTGAGAGATTCTTCTTCTATTATTTTCCCCTTTGGCTATGGAATAAATTTTAGCGAAATTACAAAATTAATTTAATAAAAACTGTTTTGATTAAGGTGTTAACCGAGAAGAACTTCAACAAAACATGTTTTGCGGAAGGGGCCAAATCGGTGGTATTCTTAAACGACGTGGAAGAGGACGGTATGAGCAATTAGGAGGAGAGGAAAATGGCAAATGGATTTGAAAATGAAAGTGATTAATGAACAGTGGGGGGGAGGGGGCGAGGGGGTGAAAAAGCCCGGGCGGGTTTTGTGCTCATTTTTCCATTTTCCCTTTCAGACTCCGAATTCGACCAATACGAATGTTTTCTTCAGGCATTTTGCCAATTTTTGACAGACAATTAAAAAAGTTTTTTCAGTTGTCCGCTCAAATAATGACCAAACGAGGCTACAACTTCTACACTGTTTTTGATACTTCTTGGTCATTAATTAGTGTTTCGTTTAGGTGAACACCACAAAAGAGACAAGGCTAAGGGCACAAGAGGAAGTGGAGAAGGGCGAAGTGAGGGAGGGCGGGGGGGGGGGGGGGGGGGGAGAGGAAAGCGTGGGACGGCACGGCAAAATTGGAAGGGGAGAGGATAATTAGGATAATTACTAAGCTAATGATAGTACATGAATTGGTTGCATACCATGATACTAATGCACTTCTTTCAAGGACACCATACACGTGTACAAAGACGGTTACCAGATCGAGTACCACGGAGTTCGAGACCCGGAAACATTCGTTTCTTGGCTGATGGATGTGAGAAGGGGGCGGGAGGGAGGGGGCGGGTAACTGATGATTGGAATTAAAAATGGAAAAGTGAAAAGTGATCAACAAATGTTGGGGATGATTAGACATTGACCAGAGGCATTCAGCGTTTCTGTTCAGATCCCGGACGACCCGGTGACCATAATCAACGACCAATTCGACTTGGAGGAGTTCGAGGCATTGGACGACGACTGCGTGCGGATCATCGGCTATTTCGAGCCGGGCAGTGCCGCGCTCAAAGAATTTGAAGAGGCGGCCGAAGAATTCATGGGAGAGATCGAATTCTTCGCCGTAGTGACCTCATATTGGGCGAAAAAGACCGGAATGAAGCGAATCGGCGAAGTGCAGGTCGGACAAAGTGCCGGATTTGGACAGTCTGTCCATTTGCGAGTTGCATGTCGGACAAAGTGCCGAATTTGGACAGTCTGTCCATTTGCGAAGTGCATGTCGGACAAAGTGCCGGATTTGGACAGTCTGTCCATTTGCGAGTTGCATGTCGGACAAAGTGCCGGATTTGGACAGTCTGTCCATTTGCGAGTTGCATGTCGGACAAAGTGCCGAATTTGGACAGTCTGTCCATTTGCGAAGTGCATGTCGGACAAAGTGCCGGGTTTGGACAATCTGTCCATTTACCATTGCTTTTTGACAATGCTTTTTTCGTACCGTTTTGTCCCGTTCAGCTTCACCATCCCTTCGAGGATGACCCCATCTATGCGCCGTCGAGTGTGGACACGGAAGAAGAATTTGAGCAATGGGTGGAGAAGCACAGGGAGCCGGTGATGCAAAAGTTGCAGCTGGACAACTACTTCAATCTGTGGAAAGACCCGGAGGAGGAGGAGAAATTGGTGTTGGCATTCTGTGACGAGGAGACGCGCGAGGGACGCGCCATGTTCAAACTGCTGAAGAAGTTGGCGGACGAGAACCAGGAACACGCGGGCACACTGGAGATTGTGCTGATAGACCCGGGTACAAAGGGGAAAGCCGACAAACTAATTAACCGTTAATTGCACGCAAATTAAGACGAATTCCCACTGATGGTGGACGTGTGGGAGGAAATGTTCGGCATCGACATTGAGGAAGGACCTCAACTCGGGGTTCGCCCTTTGCTAATTTGTTTTGCCTGTCAATTTACAATTTCCATTCATTGTCCAATTTTGGTTGGTCGACATTTCCGACAAAGAGGGCATTTGGTGGGCTTTCCCAATGTCGCCCCCCGGGGCATCCATTCATTTGTTAATTAATTGTAAAGGTTTGACATGAGCCAACTCAACTTGGACGACCCGAAAAAGCACTGCGACGCCAATTCGGAAGCTCTCCAATTATGGGTTGATCAGATTATGGCGGTGAGTGAGTAAATGTCCAATATTTAATATCAATGGACACATTTTAACTCCCAAATTTAGGGTTCGATTTCATTGGATGGTCAGTTTCCGAATTTTTGGTAAGTGCCCATTTCAAATTTGGGACAGATGAGGACGACGACGACGAACCGCCACCGCCGCCGCCTCCACCAAAAAATCCGACGAAAAAAGGCAGAAAAGAATTGTGAAAAGGGAAGCGAAACAATGAATGAATAGCAAAGCAGCAACAGGCGCAAATTGTGCTAAAGGAGAAAGTGGAGCTGAAATAGACGAAACGCAGTGGGGCTGAAATGGACAAACTCAAATCTCCCGGTTACCTCTCTTTTTGTGTGCCAATGCCTTCCTTTTCTTTTGGTGTGCCAATATTTCTAATTTTGCCTTTTCTTCACAGCTTGTCTCCTTTTATCCCTCTCTTTTTTTACCTCTTTGTCACTTTCTCTCTCTCTCTCTCTTTCCTTTAAAATTTTATCACTCTTTCTCCCTACTTTCCCCCCCCCCCTTTTTGTCGCTCTTTTTTTATTTCTTTTTCTTTTCCCTCCTTTTATTTGTCTTTAAAAGTGTTCGTTTTTTTCACTGAACCTGATCAGTTCCGGATAGAATTGTGTGTCCCACACGGAATACAGTGAATTGGTCACGTACAGTCGGCGTCCGTCGAGGCTAAGCTGCAACATTTGTGGCCCTCCCTCCACGCGACGGCCCTTCACAATGAGAGGGTCCGGTTGGGCCTGGACAAAGTCAAATTGAAAACGCACAATTAGGGGTAATTAGAACAGCAATTAATTGGTTCAATTTGGGAGGGGGAGGGGATTTTTGTGCTTCCTTCTTTGTTGCCCACCTTCAGCTCTTTGTCCTCCAAAACTTCGACGCCGCTTTGCGAGTGAATGGATCCGCCGACAAAACACTAAAATTGGTCCTTTGTCGGAACTTTCATTCATTTGCCCCGGGCGCCCTCATTTGTTTGACCTGTCCGACCAATTTGAAATTGAATGGGTCGGAAATGTCATATTGGCGAATGTCGCCGTGAAGCCAACAGGAAAGGAACAGAAAGCGGTCGTCCATAGACAGCAAAATGTCAGTGACCATCGCCGGCATCCATTCCATGGCCCAACCGCGCACTCTCTTCGGAGGCACCGACACGGCCATCCGATGGCACATTTGCTACAATTGCCAAACAAATTTTGAAAGGGGCTTTCCCAATTCAATTCCATGCCGACCATTTTCGGTGACTGCGATTCGTTTGGGTCCTTCCAAAAATGGAAAATCGCTGAGCCGAGTGCCGTGCCAACAAAAGCGTTCGCCTCATTTGGGTTATGCATAAAACGCACTTCCAGCGGAAGTTGCCCCTCCGGCGACGGAAGTTCGATGGATTGAGTGAGAAGACGATGCTGCCAGTCCCAAATGTGCACACAATTGCCATAGGCACCTGACAAAAATAGGAAAATGAATTATTGACTAATTGATCATTTTGAATGGATTTGCCAATGCCATTGGCCCTAATCACTCGCCTGCGGCGACGTCGGATGGGTCGAATCCCTTTCGGATATTGCTGGGCGCGCCCCACTCAGTGCTAATCATTAGATTATGTCGCGGTTGGTACCTTTGGAAACCATTTTAAGTGGGAATTTAAAAAAAAAAGATCGGCATAATTTTCACCAAAAATCGT
Organism: Heterodera filipjevi; assembly: GCA_039877585.1. Taxonomy (NCBI): domain Eukaryota; kingdom Metazoa; phylum Nematoda; class Chromadorea; order Rhabditida; family Heteroderidae; genus Heterodera; species Heterodera filipjevi. The sequence continues at coordinate 2,325,416 of JBDPZO010000009.1, forward strand.
AACCGAATCGCGTGCCGTTGCCATCGGCGGGCCATTTGCCAATTGGACGGAATGACGTGCCATCCAAAAGGACAAAGTCACCTTCACAAATTGTCAATCATACTCATCTTTATGCAATTGATCATTTCCCCAAAATTATCCGAATTCGGCTGATCATTTTGCATTTGATCTTTGCCGCTCCCCGTCCCTCGCCCGCCCCCTCCAACTGACCCCGTCCGTCCAGTTGTTCGTCTCCCAATGTGCTCACCATCACTGTTCCGTCCGCCAAACAGTGGGCCGTGTGGGGGAAAGTGACGCCAAGCATTGGCAATTGTTCTGCTTCAATAACCTGCACTTTTGACAGCACATAATTTTCGCCCCCATTCATTGGCACAGACTTTGTCAATTTTAAGCGCCCGCGGGTCGCAAACATTCACCGCGTAAATGCGCGAACTGTTCAAACAGGGCAGCAACAAATGGGTCCTCTGCCGTTGGGCATCGCCGTGGCACGACGAGCACACGTTCCACCCGCTGTGATGGACTTCGTCGCCCAAATTGGGCAAGTGCAGTTGCGCAATCACCTGTCAGTTGGTTTGTCCATGGGTTTGTTCTTCTGCTGCTGATCATTCATTACTTGACAATACGTCGCACTGTGCGGGTCGACGTCGACCGATACAATTGTATCGGCCACTTCTGTCGGAGTGACACTCGGACAGGTGATGAAAAGCACCTTCTCACGAGGCCCATTTTGGAAGGCATCGAGGGGCGATTTGTAGCCGGGGCCAGACAAAGGACAGTCCGGGCATTTTGAAAGGGCCATTTGGCTAATATTGGCAAAATGAATGGGCGGGGAAGGGTGGGAATTTAGATAGACAAAAGTGATCAAACACTTTTTAGGGGAAAAAATTCTAAGGGGACTGAAAAACTTTTCGTGAAAAAAGGTCATGATTGTCAAAAGGAGCAAAAGTTGCCACCAATGCCTTCTTGATGTGGGGTGCCTTCGACAGTCTCCATGGAAGCGAGTTTTGTTGAATAATTAATTAGCCAAAACCAAAGGAAAATTATTAATAATTGCCCATTTTCAATACCAATTGGGTAAGCCCTGAGCCCCTCCATGGAGACTTGTTATAAACACACCATACAAAAGGCATTTTGTTCGCGTTATTTTACTCTTTTGCTTAAATCAGAAAAAAAAATTGATTTTGAAATGCGTCTGTAAAATTAATGAAACACCGAAATTTTTGGAAATTTTCACAAAAAAAAAAAATTTTCGTTTCTGCAGGTTTTCGTAATTTTTTGTTTGCAGAGTTTTTCTCCATCAACAAATTAGTGGTTTTGGAATGGAGCATCAACTGATAAACCATATGTTTATTCAACTAATATCAGAGTAATGAAGATGCAATTAGAAATAATTATGAGCAGAAGGGGAAGGGCCGGTGGGTGGTAATTGGTGAGTGAGTAAATGTGTTCAAAAAATACATAACATTGCTCAGATCGATGACATTCAAATGATCAACATAACATGACTAATTAATCATTACAAATAGTTGCGCACCTTTGGTCTAATGATGAAATCCATATTAATGATGCCGTTGATTTCAACTAATTACCTTATTTTTCCCTTTCACTTTTTAATTTTTGTGTTTTAATTAATTTCGAATGGTTCCAAAATTATAATTGCCCGCCCTTCCCTCTTCGCCAAAAGTGATAAAGCCCATTTGTCAGTTCTTCCTCTTTTTTTGCCCTTTATTTATTCTTCATTTTGCTGCTTTTCCCCCGTCTTTTTTCCAATTTGTCTCTCTTTCTCTGCATTCTCTTCCTCTTCCGCACTCTTTTGCTGCCTTTCCTCTTCTCCTCTCAGTGGCTCTTCCTCCGCCACTCCGCCGACGTTCGCATCGATTGATAATTTATTAATCCGATTGCTTCGAACTCTGATCACTTCCCCAAAAGATGGCAATTTATCGTCCAATGCCTTCAGCTCCTTCGAAGTGAATATGCGAGAGAGCAGAAACATTCTGATCATAACGGTGAAGACCAACTGAACAAAACGGGAACAGAGAGATGAAAAAATGAGTGAGTGATCAAAGGAAATGAATAATCGATAAACGAACTGATTAGATTAATCAATGAGTGAGTGATCAAAGGAAATGAATAATCGATAAACGAACTGATCAGATTAATCAATGAATGCGTGATCAGGGATTATGGCCAACCAATCAGAGGAAGATGACTAATCGCTAAACGCGCTGTTCAGACTCAAAATCAAAGTCTTGGGGAGTTGCAAAAACATTGTGACAAGCCATTAACTGACCATCAGAGGGAACATCATAGACAAAATGGTGGAGGAGTATTTGACGGCAAAAAGAAAGCCAATGCTAAGCAGTTGAATACTGTAGGGGAAAGGTAGGAAAGCATACTGTATTATGTGACAAAACATGCCAAGTGCAAACAAACCATGTGAAAGTGTGAATCCGTTTGGTCGGCACATTTCTAAGCCACACATAATCCGGCTTAATTGTTTTGGATTGAATGGTTATTAAGCATTAATTATGTAATGTAACAAGGCTTTTCTACCTGATATTTAACCGGCATAAACAGCAAAGCGATGCGTTGGACAAATTGTTGGCCGATCAGAGAGACGACGCCCATGTAAAGGAAAATGCCGGTGAGAACGGGCAAAGGGATGACCTTAAGGGGGGAAGGGCAAATTGAGAGGGGACAAATGGGTGAATCAATCGGACAGACTTTGACCAGAGGGGTCACAAAGACGGAGCAGCCGATCAGAATGTGGGAGAGAATGGCGGACAATCGCTGTTCCCTAATTGGGCGAGGGGGGGGGGGGGGGGAGAAAGGCATTTGATAGGCACCAAAAAGACCCTCACTTAACACCAAGCAACTTTTGTCGTTCCCCGGGCACTGTGCAGTCGATGTTTTCTTTGAGAGACTGAAATGGCAAAGGTTTTCCAATTGATTAGCTAATTAATTGGCTAATTAACACAATTTGCCCCTCTGAGTTTTTGATTTTGCTCTTTTTCTATTCACCTCCACATGCATTACGCTGAGAACCGTTGCGGCAACATAAAAGGGAAGGCCGAGAAAAGAGCAAATGAGGACAAGCGAACTAAAAGTGACACCGATGATCAACTGCTGACCGACCATTTCCACCTGATAACCAGCAGGTCCAAGTGATATCCTCCGCCTTTCTGTGTTGGGAATTAATTGCTAATTAATTGTTAATTACACAATTTGCTATTTCATTTTAATCACTTTTTGCTGCCTTTTGTCACTCACCTTTAATTTGTTGTCCTTCCGATTGATAATTACAGCAGTGATTTGTTGGTCCATCATCACCAAAATGGTGTAGAACAAGGCGGGAAGAGAAGCAATCTGAAGAAAATGGTCGTTTTAACTGATCACTGATCAAAATGGAGGGGAAGGGAAAAAAGGGTCGTGGGATGCCGAATAATCCGCCGACATTACCAGGGCAACATGGTACCCCTCGATGTTGGTGAAGTCGACAAGCCATTCCCGGTCCATGGTGGGCTAATGAATAATCGAAATGCACAATTTATTATTTTGGTCCCTCGCCGTGGGCTTTACTCTGATGCTCGCCGGCACTTTCAAAGAGGGCACCTCAAGTCCGATTAGATAAGTGAGCATAGTGAAGGAAACAATGGCGATCAGAACGCCAAAGTCGGAGATCAAATTACGAAACTGAATTGGTGAGGAAGGGGAAAAAGAAGGACATATTTTGAGATGGAACAATTAATTGATCACCCGAAAAGAGAAGTAACGCGAGCGACGGAAACCATTCAAAGAAAAAGCGATCAGAAAAGTGCCGAAAGTGAGGATAATGGAGAACCTGAAGAGGGAAGGAAGGGAATGATCACAAAATGCCAAGAAAGATGAAGCATCACATGTACACGTCCGGCTTGAAATAGCATTGCAATCCCTGCGGTTCGCCCCCTGTAAATGGAAGGGAAAAGCAATGCCATTCGAATTGATTCGGAAATGCAATATATTTCTGGCCATTTTAAAAGCCAAAAATTTGTGCTTTTTTTACGCACCCAATTCAAGGCAACGACTGACGCCAACGCTCAAATTTTTGTAGACAGTCGAATTCCACTAAAAAGGGAGACGATCATTCATTTATCGCAAAATTTGCAAATTCTTTTCATTCACTCGGTCCATAATTCGATATTAAAATGAAATGAATGGCCTTAACTCCTCCGTTTGAATGATGCAATAACACGCCGAGTGAAGCACTTCCTTGAAAAATCGAAAGGTCTTTCATTTTTTCGGGCAAAAAATAAATTTTGTGCCATTGCCTGGGGCTGTCGCGTGATCGGTGCCTCGTAACTGATCTCGAACAGTTTCTCAAATGCCTGGATGATGAACACGATTGAGATTAGCGTGGCAAATGCCTCCTCAGTGAAGCGAGTGATCAGTGCGACCAAAGCGGACGCATCAGTGGCCACCAAAATGATCAGAAAAAAGGCCATCCAAAGGCCGACGTAAAAGCGGAAGGGCAGAAACTCCCAATGATTGGTACTGAAAACGGCGAGGAGCAAATGGCAGGGTCAAAATGGCAAAAAAAAAGGGGGAAAAAAGAATACGTGCAAAAATCGAATAGAATCTTCTCAAAGATAAGTGTTGGTCCGGTGGCGGAGAGAACATCTGAAAGAGGAGGGGAAAATGAGAAGAAATTGAAAAACGAAAAGAAAAAACAAACTGAGCGGTTGCCCACTGAACAGCCCAAAAAGAATGCCGGACAAAGCGCCGCAAATGATATGTGAAAAAGGCACAGGGTAATTAAGCAATTAATTAACATTAATTAGTTAGGTAATTATTATTAATATGATGCGAAAAGAAAGAGAAATAATGATGGAGTTTTTATTGGTAATTAATTTTTATTTGAATTAATTGATTTGATTTAATGATTAATCTTAAGATTAAATGCTGAAAATAATTAATAAAAAGACGAGCTAAAAATTAATTGTGTAATGAAATAATTAATTAGGTAGGCAATAGTTTAATTGTGAAATGGACGTATTTTCAATGGATGCAATTTGGTGGTGGAAGGACCGCTCCATAATGGCACCGAAAGTGATTATATTGGAGAGATTGGCGAAGAACAGCAGGATGGTGGCGGCAAGTGATTGGCTGAGACGGCCGCGGAAAAAATCCGAAAAATCCGACGGGAACCAGGGCAATTTGCGCCTAATGAGAAGGGGGGGGGGGACGGGCTTAATCACTTTTATTACCTTTTATTTGCCTACCGTACGTCAGCCATGAGTCCCCCGAAAAGTGTTCCGGTACGGTAAGGCCGTGTGTCGGACTGTAAGTGCCGAGACGCGGCAGCCGCCTCTTTGGTGCTGGTGCTGTATTCACTGGGCACCAGCGGTGCAAATGAGGAGGGCAACTCGTCCGCTGATTGTGCATAATTGGTGTACAGCATCCCGACATGGCGTACCGTCTGTCAGGCGCCAATTTAATTTTTTGAATTTTCCGCTTTTTTCTGACCGCTCCTCCGGCCTCTCTGTCTGCCGGTGTCCACCGCGTTTCGAGCGAACAATTGCCGGGCGGAATGAGCACCATTTGAGACAGAAATTCGTCGACCGCATCAGACAGAGTGTGCCGCTCCAAGCAATGGGAGGCAACAGATTGGAAAATCTGAGCAAAAAGTTGGCGAAAGAATTAAAAAAAAGAGAATGCTTAAAATAGGGAATAAATGCGCGGATGAATAAATTGGCTATTTTCATTATCTCATTAATGTGTAAATTAATTATGCAAATTCTCCCACCTCATCCGACAAAAGTGCGCCCATCGCCCGTCCGACATTAATTGTCTCATTAGGGTAATTGTCCATTGGGTTGAGCAGAACATAAACGAAACGGACGGGGATAGGATGATCAGGCAATTCGGGATAAAGCAACTGAAACGTTCAATTTGGTCATTTTGGCAACGAACGGTGGAAGGAAAAACGTACGGTTGGGTATTTAAGACGGACAAAAGCACTCAACGGACAATCCAAAGCATTGACATTGGCCACCTGAAGAGCCAAATTTATTAATTAGTCTGAGCAGAGCGAAATCTGATCAATGGGACCAGCGGACCAAAATGGCAGCCGATTCGACGTTTGGCGGCAATTTCTTCAAAAGTCGTTCATCGGTCTTAACAAATTCGTCTCAATTCGGCACAAAGGCATAATTAATCATGTGATTTTCGATGTCACTCTCACTCACTGACTCTTCGATAATTTGCATACGTTTTCGTGCCGAGTATTCTCTGTTGATGATCCGCTGCTCGATGAAGCGGACAAATGGACGCCGGACTGAATCGAATCCGTTGCGTAACTTGCATTCCGAAAATAGCCTAAAGCAGCAAATCTGTCTGTTTTCTCTATTCTTCTCCTTCTCACTCTTTCCAATTCTCTCTCACCGTCTGTCTTCTTTCTTTCCTCTCCTCTCTCCTATCTATATTCACTCTCCTTCTCCCTCCCCTTTTTTTGTTTGTCCTTTACCATTCGACTCGTTCACTTTGCGCAGCTTTCCCTGGTTCAGGTGCAGCTTCGGTGCGTAAATGATGTCCTTCACCAAATTGGCCATGTCCTCGCCCAATTGGCCGCTGCGTGTCCATTCGTCGACCAGCAAATCGCAGAGGCGGATGAACGAATTGGCCCCGTTTTCGAGCAGTACAACGCCACGGCGGAAACAGTGCTTCAGTTGCAACAACGGGTAAATGCTCAACAGAGTGATGTACGGCTTGGACAGGCGCGTGCCGGCGCCCTCCACGCACTGCTCCAATTTGATCCAACTGACAATAATTGTTGTTGTTGTTTTGCTGGGCATGCTTTTGCTCCCGGCCATTCCCACCGGTGCGTCTGTTGCCAAAACAGCGTTTGCTGCACATTTGCCAATGCCATTTGATTGGCCGCCGTTTCGCCGCTGCCCTGGCCACTTTCGACCACCCGCTCGGCCAATTCCGTGTTCAGATAAAGCATCTCACAGAAAAGGGCATTCCGATGGCTGTGCTCCGTCATCGAATGTTCGCCTGAACTTCCCTCGCAGCAGCCGTTCGACTCGAGCAGACGACGAACATTGTCGATTGGACCTATTTGGACGGGGTCAACCAGTTTCGGTTTTACCCTGTTCGATATGTATTTATAGGTGCCACGTTTTGACAAGTCCTTACCTAAAATGCGAGAACGAGAACCGCAAAAAAGGCGAGAAATCGAAACGAGCCAACCCCTAGTCCATATCGAGAAAGTAGTAAGACATTTATTATGTATCAAAACGGGGTAAAGCCGAATGGGGTAAATCGAAACGGCGTATATCCTATTTAAATGGTCTGATTGCTGGTCAAAAAAGACTTGGCATAATTTTGTCAATTTAAAGTTTCGCCTTTTTTTTTGTCATTCTCTGTTGTCTCTTTGTATAATTTCGGCATTTCGATGCCATTTGCGTCTTTTTCACTGACTTTCGCTTTGGCTTCCCAAGTTCACATTCTGCGGCATCAGCAGTGCGTCCGTTAGCATATTGCACTCCTCCGGCCCACCGGCCGATCCTTCGCGCCCTCCGCCGTAATTCTGCTGCTCTTTGCCCACTAAATGGCCTAACAATGAACTCGTCTTCCGTCCCATTTTGCCGCCACTCTCCGCCAACAAATCGCTGCCATTTTTCATTCTTTCCATCGAATGCACTCAAAAAAAAAGAAGTAAGAAAGTGAAAATATAAAAGTAAAACGATGAAAAATGAAGCCCTAATGAAACAATAAATTTATTTTGGGTGTTTTTTTTTGACATTATTTAAAGTGGACAAAAAAAAAAGGGGGGGGGGGGGGGAGTTGACGGAACGCAATTAAACGAAGAAAGAAATCGGAGTAATCAAACAGTCAGCCGTTCGCCGTCCCCTCTCCCTCGCCATCAGCAGTTGCTTTTGTGCCCTTCAATTTCGCGCATCGGCGAACAAATCCAATAAACCCCGTCCGATCAGTGCTGATCAAATGGGCCATCATCAGGAAAAAAGTGGGAGGGGGAGGGGGAAAGGAGGGGGAGAAAGGAGAGAAAGAAAGCGGGAGGCGGTGAGGGAAAAAAGTAAAGAGAGAGACGAAAGGAAAGCGAGAGATAGAGGGGGAAATGCATCAAAAATGCTTAAATTAGTTTGTGTTCAATTATTGTTTTTGTTGTTGCTACTGATTGTGAGTTGCCCATCCCATCCATCACCATCTTCGTTCGCATCATTACCCTTTTCTTCCCCTTTCTCGTCTCTTTTCTCGTACCTTTTCCCTTCCTTTCTCTCCCTCCCTTTTTCCCCTTATCCCTTTGCCCCTCCCCCATTTCTTTCCCTTCCCTTTTCTCGTACCTTTTCCCTTCCTTTCTCTCCCTCCCCTTTTCCCCTTATCCCTCCCCCCTTTCCCTTTGCCCCTCCCCCATTCCTTTCTCTTCCCCTTCCCGTCGTCCCATTTTCCCCCCTTTTTCATTGGCTTTCATTTGTGCTACATGAACATGAATGTGTCATGAATGCTTCGCTTGTCACCCTCCCAAATTAATCAATTAGTTCATTGATTAGACTTTATTTTATTGTGTAGGGGTAAAAGACAAAAATAAATAATTAACAAATTGATTAGGTTACAAATTTTCGTTTAATTTTTGCATATTTATTTCATTTCGTTAATTTTTTGGTAGAAAAAGACAGCCAATGACATAGAGCAAAACGGACGATGGCATCGGCGGCACGACAAAAAACGAAATGTCGAAAGAGACGGCGGATGAAAAACAAAGAGGATGAACAGAAGAAAGATCAGAAATTTAATATATGTACTAAGATTTCTTTTACAAAATATTTATGTTTGCATTTGTTATATAATTTTTTTTGAAATCAAAATTCCGCGTCGCCCTCTCAACTAAAGACCAATGTTTGCTTTTCAAAATCATCTTATAAGCGAGTAACAGTTGCTTCAGTTCGTGCTTTTCATTATGTTTATTTCAATTGGGGAAAGTTGGTTAAATAATAATTAAAATAATTACTAAATGATAAATAATAATAATAATTATAATTATCAAATAATAATTAAGTAATTGCACCTAATTGATCTGCCATTTAATTAATCTCTGGCCATTTGAATGTTTTTCTGCACACACAGAATATTATGAAATAAAGCAACTAAAAAATGAGAGGCACCGTTTAGCAAAGGCAGGCAGAAGTTGTTTAAATACACAAATTGGATTATAATTAACTCCATTCAATGCAAATTTGTCCTTTCCTCTGACTGATCACTTTTTAGCTTTATTTGATGTGATTTATTAATAGATTTTGCCCAAAGACTAATTTTTGATGAGAATTTATAATTTTGGTCTTTTTTAAAAGAAACTCAATAGTTGCCGAATGGTGGCAAATGCCACCAAAATATGTTAAATTGGCCCTTGATTGGCATTGTGTCCCCTCATTCTTTGGCTTCCCCCCCCCCCCCTAAATGCTCCATCAATTGTTGGCTTCACTCCATTTCACCTGCTTCTGCTGCTCCGTCGTGTGTCGTCCATTCTCTTCTCCCCTCCCGCCCATCATTTGGTGATGATGCCCCACCACATGACTTTTGCCGAGTACATTTTGTGAGAGGCCATTCATTTAAATTGGCAATCACCGGTTGCCAAGACGAAAAAGGAGCAAAAAGCCCAGGGCAACGAGCACAGTATGCCAAAGAGTGTGTGGGATAATGAGCGAGTGAGACAAAACAAATTAGCACCGCTAGTGCGAGGGCACAAAGCTACTCATTCACATTCATTCATTCGTTTAAGAAGCCTTGCCATGTCCCGCCATGTCCCCCCATCGCTCCCTCCCCTCCCCCGCCCATAATTCGCTTATTAAGTCGCTTTTTGCGGTGCCATTCATTGCGCTTGGCCAATCTGTAAAACTTATGAAGAAATGGGCGCCGCACGGCACCCGCGGAAAACGAAATGTCTCTCAAATAAAATGCACATTTATTTTATGTTTCATACAGTAAAGTTTCATGGTATCACAATTATATAAAGAACCCTAAACAAGTTTCTATCCATTTTATACATTTATTAATTGTATCCGTTTAGTTTTCCCGTCTCCATAACTTCATTATACAATAATCTTGTCTGATCGTTTTCTTTGATCAAATGCATTCCCACCGAACCAAACTGCCCAAGTGCCCGTTGTTGTTGGGCCCCGTGGCCACACATTCGTCCCGCATTCCCTTGGCCACCCTTTGTTTGCTCAGTGCGCTCTTTTTGGACCAAATGTTGGGCGCAACGGCACTCAAATGTTATCAGGTGCTTGTGCTCAACCTCCGCCGCCTAATGGTCCCATTTCACTACGTTTAGACCCAAAGCACGCTCATGCAGCCGGTCCAAGGGTCACCCACGGATTGTCCAATGATGGGAATGTCCTGCATGAAGTCGGGTTCGTCCACTCTGATAATGGCCAATAGCATTTTCATTTCCTTGGTGCCTTTTTCAGTGGATTACAGCCAAGGAATGGTCACCCGCGCTTGTCAGTCAAATAATTGTTCCATGGTAAGTCGAAACAATTCACATATGATAAACCCTCAAAATAATGTGGCATTTGTAAACAAAACTATATGCAAATGCGCAAAAATTATGCCATGGTAAATGGCCAATAATTGGGCCATTATAAATGTCCGATAATTAATTAAGTCACTGTGAATCTTTGACAGTCACGGGACTTTTGTTCCACCGCCCCATTTACTTGCCTTTTAGATGACCGGTTCAAGTTGCCAGAACACTACCTCTTACCCGCCACAAAGTGAGTTACTTTGGCATTTTGCACATTTTGTGCCTTCGTCCGCCCCTTTAGCGTTTTGCTGCTGTTACGGCGACGGATGCAATTCGTCGATTCGCATTTCCTACGGCACTCTTCCGTTGCTTCTTGGCATTGGCTTCGCCGCAACTTTGGCATTTGGAGGTGCCAAATGGCTGAAGGCAATCATTGACTTGTGAACGAATCGGGCAAAAAGAGGGGAGAGGGCAATTAGTAAACAGTAAGAAAATGAATTTCAATTTTAAATTTGGAAAATTAAGCAAAATTTGGCGCTTTGTTTCTCTCTGTTCTCTAATTGCCTTTTCTCTCCGCTCGCAATTTTCAATTTCTGTTCATTTTCATTTTTTTTCCAATGCGTGACTTTGATTTTTAGCACCTCTTTTTTTGTAAGAATTGGACATTTTCTCATGAAAACAAATGTTTGTCTAATTGTTGTACAGAGATTTTCGAGCAAAATTTTTTGTCTTTTTCACATCGACTCAAAAAAAGATGAGAGTGTGTCAATAAAAGAGAGTGCGAGACGGATAACAAACACTTTTTGTTTTTCTGCAAAATTCTCTCATTTTAACACAGTATTTAAATTTACCGATTGTTTTTGAACTGGGAGCCCAAAATAGGACCCATTTTATGTACAATTTCAATAAAGAAATTCCATTTAATGTCCAATTCACAAAACCTCCGAATTTCATGCGAAATCAAGCTGATTTTTGTCAGTTTAAAGTGAAATAATTGAAGCAATGTAAAATTGCCTATGTTTTTTTAATATCATAAATTCTAACCAAAATTTTTCACCTTTGTCAGTTCAGGTTGGTCCACTACCGGTTGAAAATAATAGTCGCGTTCCCGACTTTTCCCAAGTCTATGTCCAGTAAAACTTTAGGTTGGATTGAATTATTATTCTAATAAAAATGCTTTTGAAATTAAATTTGACACTACTTTTTGACTGTCTTCTGTCTGAAATATTCAAATTTACAAAATCCGACTCGTTTGGCTCTCCCCTACCTGCTGATCAACCTTTTCCAACCCCGAAAACGAGGTTGCAACCCTAAATTACAGCAAAAGAAAGACCCAAAATCTCGATGTTTTTTCGAATTCTAAACAAAACGAAGTCCTTTTCGGGGAGCCGATTTTTTCTTCCAGAGGCCGTTTTGTAAATTTATTTCCATCAAATACAAAAAAGAAAAAATTGAGTGAAGAAATAATAGAGAATTCCTGTTCAATGGGGGACAAAACAACTTTTCTTGGAATAAATATTGTTAAAAAAAAACTAAAAGAAAGGATAGCCGGGCAAGTGGGTTTGTGTTTCCTCTTCTCAATTTCGTTTCCATTCAAATAACGCATTTATTGGCCAGCAGAAACATTGACAGACGGCGCACAATCATTGGCCAACAGTCGGCTGATGTTTCGTTCCAACGCATCGCTGCACTCATTGGTCAGTCTGACCATCGTCTCGAGTACCGCTTGGACCGCAGGGCCACCGAATCCATGAGTAATCTGACAAAACATTCTCCCATTTAAATTTTCGAAAAGCCATTAGATGGTTCCACCAGACTGAAGTTGGTCAGTCCCTCTTGCAATTCCGTGCTCAGACCATCAAAATGTACACTGTCTGGCTCCGTTTTCGGTTGCTGCTCCGTCGTGACGCTTTTGTCCGCTCTTTGAATGTTCAAAATCCGGCGGAGAAATTTGCTAAAAACATTAATAATCTATTATTCGTTCATTAATCAACCTGGCGTAAAAAAGCTCCAAGCGGCTCAAAGAGAGATTTTGTCCATTGTTTATGTCTAAAAGTTTAGGAATAAATATTTGCGAAAATAATGGGAAAAATACTGGGGAATAAATTTGTCGCAACTGCTTGGAAAGGATAGCCATGCTGACAAAGCATTTGGAAGTCACAAGCCAACTGTAACAAAATAATTTGTCCTTTCTCTGCCGTTCTGTTCGACTCGCCTGTGCCGCTTCGGCCTCCACCAAACTCGTGAAGCACGTCAGTGGTCCTTGTCTTCGTCTTCCAGCGGTCAGTTCAACACCGTAAGTCTGCTTTTAAAAAAAGAAGTAAGAGATGCCACTTTAGCGTATTTCGTCTGAATTAACTAGTAACATTCTATTTTTTGCAATCCTCAAGAATGGGTGTCCCTAATTTAATTTTGTAAATTTTAATTTGTTATTTTTGGCTGAAATTGGTATTTGGGGGTTTTCAAGAGAGCTGAGCACGAATCTGACCTTAAATTTTTCGTAATAGAACTCTAATCTAAGAAATCTATTTGTTTTTCACCAAGTAAATATGCGTTTTCAATGAAAACATGGCGCTGCCGGGTGCACAAAAATGATCAAATCAAAGATTAGATGTCTTACGATAAATTTAAGTTCAGCTTCGTGCTCAGTACCATTGAAAGCCACATAAACCAAGTTTTAGCTCAAAAACCAAGCCCATTCTTAAGGATTGCCTCATTTTTCCAAGAAGTACGGCACACCGACATGAAGCTGCTCCCGGAACAGTCGTCCCCCGTGTTTATTCTTCGCCTTGCGCAAAATTCCGCCCAGAATCGACGTGTTCAGGCGTTCCGGCGGTTTGATTCGGCGTCGAAGTTCGCCAATTGTAACTCGGTATTTCTTTTGGCTGGAGAGCAACGTAAGACGACCCGGCACCGTGCAGTACGTCTCGTAGCCGTTGATGGGATGGAAGGGCGGAAGTGTAAACGGCGTGACTGACAACGCCACTGACTCAGAAAAATTGCCGACAGAATTTTCCATCGTTGTCGGGCTGCTCTGCAATTTAGTGTTACAAAATGAAAATTTAAGCCTTTCGTGGTTTACATTAATAAAAATAATCATTACATAGCATTCTTTAAGCAATTCGCTTTTCCCTAACCGTTTCGTTCGAAGCGACACCACTGTCATCGCCGTTTTGTTGTGAATTGCTTTGATCCGCGATTTTGTCATTGGAATTAGTTGATGCCATTAAATTGAAATTTGGCGGTTGCATAATGCCGTTCATCAACTCCATTGGTTCCATTTTGATGTTGAAAAATCTTGGAGTTAGGTCCATGCCATTGAAAGGCGGAATCGGTGCCAAATTCATCCACGGATTATTCCAAGCTTAATTGCATAAAAAATCCATTAAGGTGAAAATGCCAAAAGTAATTGGCTACCCGACCATTAAAAATTTACACGACCATAAATCTCACCCCTCATGATAATTTTAAAAAAATTTCTAAGTCTTGTTTTTTATGGTCGTGTCTTTTTATATAGTCGTGTAAATTTCTTATGGTCGAGTAAACTGCAATAGAGCCAAGTAACTTATAAACAAAAATGAAAATCTGACCCATGTTCGAGTTGAATGAAGACGGAAATATCGGTGCTGTTTGCGGAAACAAAGGACCATGGGTGGGCGGAATTTGCGTGGTGTGCTGGTTGTGAGCAGAAACAAAAGGCACATTGGCAGAGAATGGCGGGAAGGATGGGCCGGGGACGAATGCTGATGCCGAAGACGAATGTGCCACTTGCTGACCCTAAAATATACGTTGAAAAACGTAAAGAATGCACACATAAGCTAAAAGAACGAAACAAGCCACGACTAGGAACTCAAATAATAAATATCACAGTCTAATGATCGAATAGAAAAAAGGGTCACCCCACACGTTACCGTAATGATGATTGGATCGTGCATCTCAATAGCATTGTCATCATCGTTAACAACGTTTGAAGGTGCCTGTTCCATTGACAAAAATTAAGTGTGTATGATACGCTGAAAGATTATTGGTGCGTAAACCGTCATTTTTAATTTTTTAGAATTTTATTATGGACGCTGTGGTTCGTCACTAATCATCAGCATGATTACACACATATATGAATGATTTATGTATGCTAGACATAGAAAAAGTAAACCTTATGATGAGATTATGTATTCTTTGTTCCTACGTCACTTTCCCTGAGGGTAAATGTTCATCATTCGAATATTTAAAAACCCCTCCTTTTTATCGTCCTTTCCCTTTATTATCAATATTTTTCTTTCATAAAAATGATGTGATTGGGAAATAAAGGAAAAGAAAAAGGTAAATTAAAATTAATTTGTAAACATTTGCGGCGCCATGACGATTCGCCCGGAAGACGATTCGTCCACGATTCGTCCGGCAACGATTCGTCCGGAAGACAATTCGTCCGCCCAGCTAAAAGCCCCAAATTTTTTCGGAAAATCGGAATTCCGGTCCAAAAAATATCGGAAAATCGGCGGCATCCCTGGTACGAATCGTTGCCGGACGAATCGTCGTCCGAACGAAGCCTAGTGCCCCGCATTTTGGCGTACAGTGCATGGATTTGGTAAAAAGACGATTCGTACTGGGTCAATTCGTACTGCCCCGATTCGTAACGAATCGGGTGCCGTCCGAAAGATCTCATGTTGAGACAAATGATGAAAATTCGGACCGAATTAATTTTTTTAATTCAATTAGCTTTACAGACACCAAACATATTAAGAGTGTTTTCACGAATTATTTGCGTGTTTTTCGTATTTTGTGGTACAGTACAACTCGGCGAAATTAGTACTAATCGGGGCAGTACGAATTGGCCCAGTACGAATCGGGTGCTGTCCCATGGATTTGCGTTCGCTATTTCGTGCCAATGTAAAGGTTTATGTTTCTGTGCCATGTGCTTAGTTAGTTACCAAGTGCAAACATAAGCAAGAAATTAAGAAAATTTATTGAGTAAGGCAACGAAAAAAGCATTTCGCAGGTCGACGAACTAGTCGGAACGAAACTTCCCACGACCAAAAAACCGGGACGACAAACTCGTGACGAACCTTATGCGACGAATTAGCCGCCACGAACAGGGCGGTTGCCCTGTTGCAGCCTTAAAGTCAATTGAACCCTGTTTTTTACCCGTCGGCAATTTTTTTATTAGAAAATCAAATCTTTACTTCCGAATTTTCCGAATTTAGCTTATTCGATATTGTTCCGGGCTAAGACTTTTTCAGCACACATACACATATTTGTGCAACGTTCTATGAAGCTTTAAGAGTTGAATTCAATTCTAATATCATGATTTGCTCATTTTAGCATTTTATTTTTAGCTAACTTCTATATTAACCTCTGAATATTTTCTAACTGTTCAAAAGAAGCTGTGCTTTAAATTATTTGTAAAATTAACAAATGGATGACATTGGGTCCTTCTATTCCTTTGTGTGTTTATTTTTTCTTCTTTTACCATCTCTTTCATTTCTTTACATTCTCTGCTCCTTCGAGAATATCATTTGGCGCTTATTGACCAACTCGCCGACAATAACTTTTCCATCCCTCTTCATTCCACCCAAAAGTCCAACCAGTCGACGCGCCGTATCAGGCACCACCACCGACAGTCGTCGTCGTCACGAAAACAACGTGGAATATACACAAATGATGGGAGCGATGTGAAGGACGAAGCGGGGCGGGGAGGAGACGAGGAGGAGGGAGCATTTGGGAGTGTCACTGCACTTTCTCAATTTCATTAACTAGCACCATAAGCATTAGAGACGTTGTCTTTGTATTAAATGTTTAATACCTATGTTTCAAAAGTTCATTTAGTCGGTGGGCTGTATTTGCCAAAAACATTTAAAATAGAAATTTTCGAAACGAGAGCTTTTATACAACTTTTATTTATTTTGGTACTGTCACTAGTGTTTAATGAAAATGGCTAAATTTGTGCATAGGATTTTTAAGTCTAAGATCGCTCGTGCAATTATTTTGATCGTGTGGGTTTACCGAACGCTAAATTTACCATTCATATAAATTAAACCATTAAGGATAATGGGTTTATTTCTGAATTTTGCCTTCATATTCTTCGCCTTTCTGGTTGGTTTTGGTGTAATTGTTTTTTATAATTGAGAATTTTTTTAGTCGTCAATTTATGCCGAAGAGGACCCCAAAGTGACCCACAAAGCATTTTTCGACATTTCGATAGGAGGCGTCAATAAGGGACGGATTGTGATTGGACTTTTTGGCGAAGTCGTGCCAAAAACTGCTAAAAACTTTTTGGAATTGGCTAAAGGCTCCCAAGGATTTGGGTACAAGGGTTCAAAGTTCCATCGAGTGATCCGGAACTTCATGATCCAAGGTTTGAGTCATTGACCTTTAATTAAACTAAAATGGTTAAAATAAATCCTAGGTGGTGATTTTACACGAGGGGATGGCACTGGCGGAAAGTCAATTTATGGCGAACGATTTGAGGATGAGAACTTTATACTTCACCATTATGGCGCCGGATGGTCCGTTTATTTCAGGCTGATTACAGCAAAACAAAATTTAATAGTCGAATTTCAAAAATCAAATAATTTAATTTATTAAGCTTTCAAAAATTGATTTTATGATTTCTTTCCGGTTGCTCTTTAATTTCTCCGTTTTCAGGCTGAGCATGGCCAACGCAGGTCCCGACACCAATGGCTCCCAGTTCTTTATAACCACGGTTTGTTATTGATTGCTTACTTTTGACTTCTTTTATATTCCGTGCTCAGGTTCACACTCCCTGGTTGGATGGACGGTAAAAAATTCGTTTTATTGTTTGTTCGGTTATTTTTCTTTTCTTAAGACACGTCGTTTTCGGGAAAGTGCTCGAAGGAATGAACATTGTCAGAGAGATCGAAGACGGTGAAACTGCCGGTGGAGACAGCCCCAAGAAAGAAGTCGTGATCATGGACAGTGGAGGTTACCCAAAATATTTACACTTTTTACAAAAATTAATGTTAAAAATTTTCAGAACTGGTTGTTAGTGAGCCATTCAAAGTCACGCGTGAAGCTGCGATTTGATTTACATAAAGATGAGAGGCATAATGTGTTTCGTTCGAATTTAACCTTAACGAATCATTGCATTTGTATTAACCATTTTTCTTGCTTCATTTTGTTATATAAACTGTGATTATCAACTGGGATTGACCCTTTTTTTAGTTGGGGTCCGTTGTATTTTTGCCAGACTTTTATAGGAAAAGTTAAGTGTGACTTTTCATATTGATTCACCCTTGTTTTTGTTTAAATGGCAAAAAAGAAAAGTCAGAATTAGAATTTCTTGGCTTTTCAAAATTGAGGTTTTAATTTTATAAGTAACCATTTGTGATATTTACTATAATTGAAGAAGAAAGGCTGTCTTTGTCTTGTGGACGATCTAGCAAATGCGTTTTGCTGCTGAATGCGGAACAACAAACAAACGGCGGAGAGAGGGACGGTGGAAGTCCATCCCAAGGAGAAGACAAGTGCTCCGAAGGAGGGGGGGGCGTAGCGGTGGGAAGAGTCCGTCCTTTTTCTTTGCCCTCCCCTCCCTCCGTTTTGGACGGGACGGAGCAACAAAATATGTGCAGAAAGAGGGCGGCAGTAGAAGGGCTACTCTCTGCCGCTCTATTTTCTATTCCGCTCTATCTTCTCTATTTGTTCTATTTCCTCTATTTTCCTTCCCTTACTAACGCTGTGTCGCAGTATATCATCGGTATATCGCTCTCTCGGTCTACAACATCGCTACACCATTAATATTGATCTATGCCCATGATGTCCGCCCAGACACAACCGCACCACAATAAATTCTATGTCAGTATGCTCCTCTAACATTTCACCCCAACCAAACAATCTCTTTTACTATTAAATTCCGTAAAAAGAATAAGTTACTTAATTATGTTGTATTTTTAGAAATCGGTTTCTGATAAGCAACATTTTGAAGAAAAGACAAAACTCAAAGCAAATTCAAACAAATGAAAAGTCATAAAATAGCACCACCCGACTCTTTCAACCAATGTAATAGCCATTTATATTCAGCTTAAACACAATGTCACTGACGGCAAAATGCTCCCTTTGTTCTGAAGAGTTCCCCAGCATAGACGATTTGGAGGCGCACATTTCAGCGGACCATTTTAACGTGCGTTTTGTTCGTGAATGAATGAATATGTGCAGCAGCAGCAGTGGTGGATGTTTATTCTTTCGTATACATAACATTCCATTACTTTATTATTATTAACTAAATTCTTTATTTATCACCCCCCCCCCCCCACAGCGCCTCCCCCAATCTGTCTGTTCTGTGTTATTTTATGTTTTCCTCTCACTTTTCCATCGTTGTCCTTTCTCATCAGTGTGCATATTTTCATTCTCGCTAGCTGATACAAATATTTCCTCTTTTATTCTTTTGTTTTTTAGTGTCTCCCTTTCGAATGCGAAAAGTGCAAATTCGCAAAGTTTCCAACAGAATTTGCAATAAAACGCCATTACGAAGAGGACCATGGATTGTCCGAATACTTTGTGAGTTTACAATTTGTAAAAACATATCTAATTTTAAATTTATATATTTTGCTAGCAAATTGATAATGTATTTGTGTAGAATAAAAAAGGCACAATAATTTTCTTTAGGTGTGATTTTACATATTAGTGCTAGATTACTAATATGTAACCTTTTTTCAATAGGTCCGGTATCGTGTCTGTCGCGAAATTTACGAGAAAAAGCAAAAAGTTCGCGAGTGTTTGGAGCGCTGCGTTTGCCATTCCTCGCCGGATGTTGTTGATGTTGGCAATTCCCATCCGAATCCATCTGTCGCAGCCGTGGGAAAGTGGGAAAATTTTTGACGGTTCACATAATTTGCAACAGAAATTCTTTTAGGTCGACCTCAATTTCCGTGGATTATCCGCACCAGGCATATCATCAACAACATTTGCACGAGAGTGACTTTACTACACAGTCCAAAAACCGACGGAATGTTGCCAGCCCCGACCTTTTCCAACCGACGCTCAATCAGCACCGGGCGACGCTGGCGACAAACATTGCCTCGGAATTGCGACACCACCAAGCGGAACTGCTGGGCGGTGATATCAACGGACATGAACAAGGCAATAATATTCAAAAAAAAAAATTCTTTCTTCAGGGCGGGAAGGAAGAGAGATACCGGTGGTCGGAACAGGACAAAACTCAACCGCCAAAATTAAGCCGTGACATAACAGCCGGAAAAAATAAATTATAAGCCTTAGAAGAAAATAACAGAATTATCAAAAATTTCTAAAACAATAAAAATTAAAAAGCTTTTTTTTTATAAAATTTAACAAACTTTTTTAATAAATCTAAAATTTTTCCGTATTTGTTTAAAAAAAAGGCTTAGGGATTTTCTGAATAAAAAAATCCGTGGTTTTTTAAAAAAAATTTTCCGGCTGAGTTATGTCTCGACTGAGTTTCGACCGACTAAATCTCACAAATAAGAAAGCCCACATGAATTTAACACTTGGTTTTTTTTCATTCCTTGTATATGCTACGCAGACAATAAATAATAAACTCCTAAATTAAAAAAATGTCAGGTTTTTTTACACTTTCAAACACTTTGTTCTTCAGATTCTGTTCACGAATTTGACCCAATGGGCACCTCCACTCTGATGGGCAATCTTTTGGAACACATCAAACCGGACATGGACGGCAATGTGATGTCCCATTTCGATCAGTTGTACGCGGCGGACATTGCATCTCAAAGCGTGGAAGGGAGCGCGACAAAGGGATTGGGTGAGTTGAAGTGATGCTAAGGCGGATTACTTTTATTAATTATTCTCTTTTATTAAGACAAAATTGCAGTCCAACAACAAACGACTGATCAGCACGACTTGGGCGCCCTTTTGGCGCATCACAAATCGCCTCAGTTGCCGGCCCTCGGTGTCGGGTCGACCGGGGTGAACGTGGTGAACACGGGGCTCATCGGAAAGACACAACAGCACAAGTCAGACCATTTATGATAACAGACTAATTTTTTGTCTCCTTCGTTTTCAGCGTAAGTGTTCCTGTCGCTGCTCCGATCACTTCGATGGTTGCCCATCCGACGCCCGCCGGAAGCTTAGCGCCGTGCAGAAAGGCGCCCCTCCAATGCCATGTGTGCAAAGCGATGGTGGTCAACAGAAGCACTTCTCTGATGTACCACGTCAACGTCAAGTAACGCCAAATGGGCTCAACACTTAACTAAAGATTCCTATTTTATAGGGGAAAAGACAAACCAAATAATTTTACACTATGAGTTGTATACGATTATTACCGGATAATGAGGTCTTTTGGTAATACTTTAGTTTGACTTTTTTTTTAAAACATTTTTTTCTGATAGTATTCCCGGTCTTTTCTCATAAATGCAAAAAACCATTGAAAAAAGTAAACAGAAATCGTTTTCAAATGTTGATGATTCAGGCATCTCAAACTGCC
Organism: Heterodera filipjevi; assembly: GCA_039877585.1. Taxonomy (NCBI): domain Eukaryota; kingdom Metazoa; phylum Nematoda; class Chromadorea; order Rhabditida; family Heteroderidae; genus Heterodera; species Heterodera filipjevi. The sequence goes on from JBDPZO010000009.1 coordinate 2,346,367, forward strand.
AATCTTCAAATGTAAACAGTGCGGCGAAGAATTCCTTTGGAATCGTCCGGCGGCGAATCGACACGCCAAACGGCACGGAGGGGACGAGTCGTTAATTGAGAACAACACGGAAAGGTGGGAGAGTTTTGTGGCAACAATGACTTCATGGAAACTGTTCTTTGGACAGAATCTTTCCGATTTTAAATCGTCACCGTCGTGAATACTTCAATTTACCATACGCAAAAGGCGTCTCGAACAGTCCAACGGTGCAGGAGCATATTTTGAACGGAATGGACGAGCAAAAATTGGAGTTGGATGGGCAATTAAATGTCGCGAAGAGCGAAACGGCGGAAAGTGGGGACGAATTGGAGGAGGTGAAACAGCGGAAAACGGAAGTGATGACAGAAGAGGGCAACGAGCACGAACAGATTTGTAGGTCTTAGTGAAATAGCATTCTGTTAGTGAATGTTCGTTGGTTATCGAAGGCATAACGAATCACTGTTTTTGGGAAAGGTTATAAAATGCCATTAAAATTTCTTCCAAGAATTGAAAAAAAATCATAAATTATAGAAACACCCCAATGGATTACCTAAAAAGCCAAAAATGATTCTTCTCCATTATTAATCGTTTTAGGGCATTTGGGATTAAGGCAATTTAATTTGAAACCAGACATAGGCGCAAATGTCTTGGCCGCAAATATCTGGGCCGCAAATGTCTTGGCCGCAAAAGTCGTATAACCCTAGCAAAGACAAAAATTTTCACATCTTTTAAAGCTTAGCGATACCATAGGTCACCGTACCCATTATCATTTTCATTCATCGTATTTTTAGATAAAGTTGGTGGTCACTCGACTCCGAATACCATTTTGGCACAATTGGTCGACATTGCTCGAGGCGGTGGTGACAAACGCAGTGCTTCGCCAACCGCACGTCATAACTCCGTCAGTTTGACTCCGTCTTCGTCGGCCTCCCAAGCGCAGGACGAAGGGGGCTGCAGCAAAGTGCAAAATTCGATTAAATGCAGCAGTTGCGGTGACTTTGTGATCAACCAGGAGTGGATTTTGCTGAACCATGTCAACACCAAGTTGGTCGGAAATGATTTGTCCCTCTCAAATTTTTAACATTTTCAGACATTTGCATCTCCCTCTTTACAAATGCGAAAGTTGTGACAAACCTTTCGAGAATTATCTTCGTAGTTATGCGGGTGAGCTCAATTTTCTCTTAAACATAAATTAAAATTGTTTATTTTTCAGTTCGTCACGCAAAGTTTTACCATGCCGGCGACGAGACTCTGTTGCTCGATCAGAGGGACTTGTTCTGGGGAAAGCTGCGCGAGGCTTGTTCTCGACTGTTCAGGATCACCAAAAATGGAGTTGACCACTGAACCAATAATACAAATTCAATTCTCGAGGCGTTACTTCACATCCGACTTAAGGATTTCCCATGGCAGTTAATTTTAATTTGTATTTCACTTCTCATTCTTAACATTTATAAACAAAGTTAAATTCCTTTCACTTTTATTGCATTGGCCGGAAATAACGGAGTTGGGAAAGGGATGGATACGAACGCAAAGGATTTGACAGCATTTCGAACTAAGTCAAAGGGTTGTAAAAAGATTGCTGCAAAATGTGTGTCCACTAATATCCATGCTCTTTTTCGGCCTTCGCTTTTATCGGGGTTGGCACGGCCCAATTATTGCTGAAACGGGGCCTGTAAATCCACCGCCGGTCATTCCGATAGAGTCCCTCAAGGTCATCATCCTCCTCTTTTTTGCTGCAATTGGAAATGCCCAATCATTCTTTTATTTTATCCTGCCATTGTTGAAGAGCCCCTCCCCTTTCATTTTCGATTATTTTTATTTGTTCCCTCGGTTATGCTTTTCTATTGCAAAACAAGAAAACATGCAATAGCCCATTAAAAGTCAGTTCCACTCACACAGCAAAAAAGTATTGACACGACAAAATAGCGCAAAATTTATTCTTTTTTTAATAAATAGAAAATATTTTTTACGGATCCCGGATTCGCAATTTTATACCTAAATAATTTTTAATAAAAATCTGATGAAGTGTTGCCGTTTGTCACTGCGAAAGTGTCATTAAATAACAATTTTTCGGTTTCGGTTGGCTTCATTTTCATAAAAACCAAGCCGATCATAAAACGAAATAATTGGACAAATGAGAGAGAGAGAAAAGCAACCGATGGCGCCGGTTCTGTGGCTTTGGTGACAGAGGAAAACGGGCGACCATCCGCCGATTGGAATCGCCCAGCAAAAGCGAACAAGAAACATTGCTTACCCCTCCATCCCTTCACCTCGTCCAAAAGATGGAACCAATTCCCTTTCCCCTTCGCTTTGGGGTTGCTCAAATATCGCCTGACAAACCAATTCAACTCCCCCCCCCCCGGGGCTTCTTCCTCAGGTGTGACGAATCGCTTTTTCCATTTCCTTTTGTCGTCCAAACCTCCAATAACATTTGAAAGACCATTCATTCCAAGTGAAAAGGAGGGCAAAGAAAGAGCAACAGAAGTTAATTAATTATCCCTTATAAAAATTGAGTGACCACAACTGAAACAGCAGCGAATTAATTCGTTGTCCGTCTCTTCGCTTCGCCTCCCATCAAAATGCTTTTTCCTCCTCCATTTCGCAACTTCGGCCCCACCACACCTTTTCTCCCTTTGCTTGTTTCTCTGATGGCATTGCCCTCACTTTTTGCCTTTGGTGAAATGCCAACTTTGGACCCGTCAATTTCAACGCAAAGGTTGTCGTCGCCTTGCGTGGTTTGGTCATCCTTTGGTCAATTAGTGATCATTTTCCTTATCCATTTACCGATCTTTGTCCATTCCTTCAACCTCCCCCCCCCTCTCCCATTTTTGGTCCCTGTCCATTACTACAGTCCATCCCCTCTTTGTTAGTCCCCATTTGGCCCCCTCTTCCGATTCGTGCGTTGGCCAATGCGCTATCGCATTTACTGACCGAATGCATTCGCAATTGGGCTCAGAACGTTCGACAGGACTGCTGAATTTGAACTACAACGAATTCTTGGCAGCCTTTTCCAATTCGTCATTCTTCGAGTCCTTTTGCAAGTGCGCATTTACAATAAATAAATTGACAGAAAATGATCAGTTTTGCGTTTCCCCACCCCCACCCCAATCATTATATATTGTTTTGTTAAGCATTTACCACCAATTCAATTTTTGCTACACAAAATGTCCACAGGGATTTATGCAAGAATTGTTGGGCAGAAGTGCAGAAATAGTTGACCACTTTTGTGTGTGGAATTACAAAGGTTCGTTTGCCCAATTTTACATTAAGAAAAAATTATAAATATTATATTATATATTTTTGATTTGTGACTTATTTGATTGCCGACATTTTGCAGAAATAATGGCCAAATTTGGCTGTTTGGTCGGGTTGGATCGTGAATTGTCCAAAAAATGTCTCCACTCCTGCACTGGGTGAGCAGTAAATATTCTAATATACGCATTACCGTAATAAGTAAATTACGGAAATCCCTTCAATTAGACAGTATATTTACTGAATCCCCTTTTTTACTTTTGTCCCATGGGAATTATAGTACAGTAATCCCTCCGTCTAGCTAAATACAGTTACTGTCAAATCCTGTTTTACCCCTTACCCTTGGGTAATATTACAGTATTCCCTTCGTTTAGACACCACGACGCCGTAAGAGGAACGCAGAGAAAGAAAATAATAGGCGTCAGTGAAAAGTGAACCGAAACAGAAACAATTAAGGTCACTTCTCTGATGCAAAACTTCAAACATTTGGCGTTGAACAGCGACCCGTCGGAGTCTGAGAAATATTTGGGAGAGAGTTGTGAATACGTCGGCTGCACTTTGCAATGCGATGTGCCGGCAATTAACAATCTTTGCGGTGGAGACACTGCGGAATTAGTGCGAACAAAATGATTAATTTACATTTATGATGACCAAAAATGCTAATGGCTCCCAATTAATAGGGCACTTAAATCATTAAATAACCCATCCACAAAAATTAATCTCCAAATTTAAAGTCAGCGAATTTGGTTGTTCTAGCGATGTTAAAACAATGAGAACAAATAGTTCACATTGGCATTATTTTTTAAGCTGCGGTTTGCATTATCAAGTACTCAAAAAATAAAAGGGATACACAATTTGCATTTGAAATCAAAATATTGTCATATCCCTTCTAAGAGAAATTATTTGTTCGGGAATAGGAACGGTCCCACTTCAAGAACATAATCCGTTTTTAGGACTGTCTTTGCCATTTGAGAATGAAAATCGAGTTTTAAAAAGACCAATTAAAAAAAAATTGAAATTTTCAGCCACTGTAAATTTGAGGTGGTCAATTTAACACGAAAATCTTTCGACTCAATGCAACGGATGGCGCTGGACACGGGGGCAATTGGAAAATGGCCGACACTTTGCGACGACATTCGCAATTACGCAGTGCCAAAAGCACAACAAGAGGAGTCTTCGCAAAAGAACAAAAGCAAACCAACAACAAACGACGCCATACAAAGACAATCGAAGTGGAAACTTTTCCTTTGGCCATTGGCATTTCCATTTTCAATGGCATTTTATTTTCATCGTTTTGAATAAAAACATACTGACCATCTATATTTGTGCGAAATAAACAAAAATACTGTAGGAATAAATTTTTATTAACTTGGTGTTATTCGAAGGCTCTAAGTGTTTAGAAACTTTTATTAAGTAAAAATCGAAAAAGTCGGGAATTTCATGAGCTTTATTTTCTAATTTTTTGAGAATTAAGAGCTTGCGAATATATCAAGTTAATAAAAATAGGTGGATCAAGAAAAAAGTTACGACCAAAAACTCGTTCCGGCTGTGTTTTGTCCTGTTCCGGAATACAGTCCAGAGAAGGTCTCCGATGGCGCAAAAAAAAAAACGGTTTAAAAAATTATTCATCCGGTGGAAAGAGAATGGACTATTAAATTCTTGGTAAAATTCAAGAATACGGGCACCTCGCCAACTTATACGAATTATATACCATTCGACTCCTCTCGGTCTGTAATGCCCAAATCCGAAAGAATTTTTTTGCGGAAAGCACTCTGTGCAGAGTTACAGACCCGGGACTGAAATGGGAAAATGGCTTGGGACTCAAATGTCCACCGTTTAAAAACTCATTGATAAACGACTTAAACATTATAAATCGATTTATTACATGAATTTTACCACGTCAACCCAAAAGATTGGACTCCCACCCTACCAAAAGTAATTCGTATCCGTCAAACAAAGATAGCATTCTTTAAATTTCATAAAGATTTAATTTCAAAAATATACAAAAAGGCACACAAAATCGGTCAATCGAAATATTGCGAAAAATAGCCTCTGCCCTTTCTGCGCGTCGCTTTGTACGCTTGCCTTTGTTCCTAAGGGAGGAAATAAAGGTGCAACCGTCGGAGAGACTTCAATTTGGTCAACAGAAAGACGGACGCGTCGGAAAGGTGCGGGTTGAAGACGAGTTCCTAAAATAAGGAGATTAGGGGGCCATGGAAAAGAATTATCGGATGAAAACTTGGACGAATATCATTGTCATTCATCTCACCAATTCCTTTAACGTTTTCGACTGACGTCCCTGGGCAAGTCGCGAGACGCCATCATCACCAAAATAATCGCAGAAATTCAGCCGCAATTTCTCAATGCTTCGACATTCTAAAAAATAAGCGAATCCCTCGTCGGTGATCACCGAATCGGATGCATCGATCTGAAAAAACAAAAGGCAAATCAACAAATAAATACACTCAATCACTTACTTCTTTCATATGTATGGGCGAAATGTGTCGCCATTTTTCGTTGTAAAGAAGGTCATTGGCCGTGGGACGCGATGCATCAGCCAAAGGAATGTCCTTAAGCAATTTTGCTGAAGGGGCCTCCTAAAATGGAACCAATTTATGTTGTTTTACCAAAGGAAATTCCTAAAAAAGGGACTAACAGCTTTGAGTTTGCGAAGGTCGAATCCCTGTCCAGTTAAGAAAGAATGCATTTCTCTAAAAATAAATTTCAAAAACATTAATATTCGAATTGAATCTTGCACAAACTTTTTGCTTTTTATCATTGTCCCATCCGACATCAGAACAGAAGTGCAACCAGCATTCATTAGCCTAAATTTGCCAAATAATTTTTCTTTTCATTCCCATGGGAATTGCCAACCATTCCTTCAAGCAAAGTCAGGCCCCATTTGCACTATTCTTTCCGGATGGAATCTGAACAGACCACACCGTTTTGAAGATAAAAAATACAAAGCTTAATTTGGTGTCGCTCACCGATTGGCAATAAAACGGATAAATTTTCTTTTCGGTTGAAGATAGGTGTCGACGTTAAACCATTTCCGATGGGATTGATTGTGTAAATCCCATTTTAAAATGTTGAGACGGATTTGAGAAGTGGACACACGACAAACACTCGTTGTAAGGGGCAAACGAAGTGACAACAACAAAGCGCAAGAAGAAAACGACCCATTCGTGTTGAAAAAAAGGAACCTGTGATATTTACATATCCCCTATACTTTTTTTGTTTTCTTATAATATGAAAAGGGTTTTAAAGACCTCTTAATGATTAGAAAAAGAGTCAACAAAAAGTTTATTTCAGAAGAAAACGAGAGTACGGCAAAAACAACAAAATCGCTTCCAGTTTGATTTCCAACTCAAAGACGACGTCCGCGACGGCCTCGCGTTTGACGAGTCGAATCGGATGGAATCGGCGTAACATCCTCAATTCGACCGATTTTCATCCCAGAACGGGCGAGGGCACGAAGCGCCGCCTAAGCACCGGGACCCGGCGTTTTGGTTTTGGTCCCACCGGTTGCACGCAATTTGACATGAAGAGCATTAATGCCAACCTCAAATAATTTATGAGAATCAATTTGCATGCATTTAGCAGCTAAGTATAGCCAACCTACGTTCAGCGACATCTTGCGCGGCGAGCATTGCAGCGTACGGACTTGCCTCATCTCGGTCGGCCTTAACACGCACACCGTCAGTGCTCTCATGAACTAAAACCTTAGAATTACCCATTTTCTTAGTAATGGCATTGTCACTATCCTCCTCAACCCTGTCACTGTTACCAATTCTTGTCCATGACGATATGATGCGAAAGCATTACGATGGTAAAGAAGATGTGTCGGCATATGCAGAACGACTTGAAAATATTACTATTCGGGCACCAGGAATTGCTTGAACAAGCAAAGAAAAACATTCGGAGGGGATGGTCTGCTGGAAAATTCTGAGCAATTCCTCAGGCTTGGAACAAGTCACAATGGCATTCGACAAATGCGTAATGCCCTCCTCAATGTGACCTTTAATATACAATAAAAAGTTATATAAAAAAATGCGCATCCAGCGACCAAGGATCGGCAGTTAGCCATGCCGCATTAAGTAATTCGGACGAGAAAACCGATCGACAAAAAAAGAAATTTGCTTCAGTATTTTATTAAACAAAATTTTTGAAAATAAATATTTTTCCCACATAATGGGTCAACAAATCAGAACTGGAAAAACTCATAGGTGACAATCGTAAATCGCTTGCTGTCGTCTGAGAAAAAAGTAATAGCTTTTGTTTCGATTGTCGGTGCGTAATTCATGTTGTGCTGCTGTGCAACCATGGGATCCGTATGATAGAAGAGCCACGGCATCAACACTTGAATCGCTGTTCGAGCTCTAGTCATAGTTTCCCATTTAAGAAAATGGACAATGTTCTTTGCGTCTAACACGCGTTTTCCACCATGGTTGACCTAAAATACTGCATGTGCATTACAATATTTTTTCGGTTTAAACTTTTCCCATAGGAAAAACGCGACCAAAGTATTTATCTGATCTCAACTGTAAATTATACCAAAGCAGTGATAACGACTTCTTTCTTTGCGTCGCCAATCATGAGGCCGAGGTGCTGATTGTTCAAAAAGCCATGTTTGAAATCCAAAACCAGCACAGGATCCAAGTCGTTTTCGGGCAACCCGTTGAGCCAGCTGACAACAGAAGGCGACAAACAAAGTGCAGTCCCCACTTCTTGCGCAGTCATGAGAGGAAATCCACTAAATCATACAAAATTTTTATGTTGATAACCCAGAATGCACAATCATGGATAAAAGTTCTTATCTCAATGTAATTAAGTATTAAGATTGTTTCTACCTTTTTGCATAATTTTTTCTTTTGTTATTGTCAGAAATTTAAAACATTTATAATGTATTTTGAATCAACATTCCCTTGCTTGAGCAATAAAACACGGTCGAGGTCTCTTTGGCGTGGCCATCTTGGCGTCGTGGATATAATGGAAATAACTTTTTTCAAAGGCAACATAACAAAACATACTTAGTATCATTGACAGCTCTTAGTAAGCTCAATAAGCCTGCAAAATTTCAAGAAATTTGGTACACAATAAAAGTTTTGCTTTGAACATCGTTTAATTACATCTACTAAGCGTACAAATTTTTTGAAATTTTAAAGGCTTATAGAGCAAAATATTTAGTTTGGTTGCCCTGAAAAAAGTTATACTTATACAACGATGCCAAGATGGCCACGCCAACATGACCCGTTTCGATAAAACTAACTTTGACACGAAATCATTGCAAGACCCAAATGCTGATGACCATTTCTCCCACAGGCCCAATGCGTCCTCCGAGCACTTCAAATTAAATTGTACATTTGTTTTCCATGTTCAACTGTTGCTAAACCTGAACTTCGGTTGTCGCGTCGTCGACAGCCACCGTCCCGTCAGGGTTTATCAATTTGCAAGTCGGAATTTTCTTCACATCGAAATTCTCAAAAAGCTCCCTTAAATCGAATGAAAGTTAGCAAATTAGTGGTAAATTTGTTAGTTTTACTGAATCTTCGGGTTCCCGAACTCGAGGTACACCCACGCGCCGTGATGGACTCGATACTAAAGGAACAATCATGAAGTAAAAAAACGATAGCCCCGATTGGCATACGTATTCCATAAGGTCAGAAGCAGAACGGTCGCTTGAGACGAACACAACTTCAAAATTCTTCCCCGCCTTTTTGATCTCTTCATAAAATTTCTATAAAAGTAAATTATTAAAGAAAATTTGAATAAATCCAAGCCTTGAGTTTCGGCGTGAAGGCACGGCATGGGGGCCACCAACCAGCGGAGAAATAAAGAGCAATGACTTTGTCCATAAGGTACTCCTCCGCTTGCACTTTGGAGCCGTCATTCAATACAATTTTCTCTCCAGCAAGAAGTTGCGCCATTTTTCTTTGTCAATTGAATATCTAAATAGCAAACTTTATCTAAATTTAACTCATTGTAAATGATGATGAGAATGAAATGACAGAGGTCGTTCGTTTTCATTTCTCTCTGCTTATGATTAATAATAATAATAATTGTTCGGTCCCCGTATTTAGTCAGAGACGGACCAACAGTATCTAAATATACTATTTGGGTCGTGTGATTCCGTCACAAATTTTGGCTGTTTGAATTTACGCCTGTGATTGACAGAATGCCAAATATTTATTTGTTCCATAAAAGAATTTCATTTGTAATAAACATTTGAAATTAGGGCTAGGAAAATTTGATTTCCCGGATCCGGAACCGGATTTTCAAACTGCAAAAATTTTTCGCCGGATCCGGAACCGGATTTTCATTTTTAAAAATTTACCGGTGGGATTTTTCCGGATTACGCTTTTTTGAAAAATTTTCCGGAGTCGGTTTTCAAAAAGCCGGATCCGGATCCGGTTCCGGATTTTTAAAAAATTTCATTTAATTCATAAAAAAAAATTATTTGAAGAGCAAAAAATCAGCAAAAATGACCAATTTGATTGAAAATTTGCGCAAAAAATGCCTAATTTTTTGTGATCGATTTTAAGAAAAATCTAATAAATAAAGCAACTGGGTTACGGCGGTGCCGATAGGCGCCGCCGGGAAATTTTTTTTAAATCTGGGTGTGCTTTAGTAACAGATTTTGACCAAAAGCTGGACAATTTAGGAGATTTTTAATGTTGATAGACGTCGCCGGAAAAGATTTCGAAAATCTTAGTGTTTTTTCGTGAAAATCTTTGCACTTAGAATGACCAATTTTAAGGGAATTTTAAGATAAAAAATCTACGCGAATGGGAGGCGGGTGGTGCCGATAGGCGCCACCGGCGGGCGAAATTTTTGAAAATTAAAAGTCTATTAGTTAACGGATTTTCGCCAAAATTGGTCAAGGTTTAAGTTATTGGAATACAAAATTTCGAGTAAATAATTTTTCCCAGATCAACCCATTTGTTTAAATTTTGTTTAGAAAATAGAAAAAGGCTTATTGACAAGATTTTTCGAATAATACCAAGAGTATGTGATTTGGTTCGCAAACAAAAATTATTAAAGTTTTGAATTGAATTACTTTCTGGTGGTATCGAACCAAATCAAATTTTTTTGTTTTTTGGAACAGAGGTCAACCAACTAAAGAACTAAGCCACGAATAATCCATAAATAATTCAATTAGGAACCCCTCATTTAAAAAATGTCAGGTTTTTTTTTACACTTTCAAACACTTTGTTCTTCAGATTCTGTCCACGAATTTGACCCAATGGGCACCTCCACTCTGATGGGCAATCTTTTAGAACACATCAAACCGGACATGGACGGCAATGTGATGTCCCATTTCGATCAGTTGTACGCGGCGGACATTGCATCTCAAAGCGTGGAAGGGAGCGCGACAAAGGGATTGGGTGAGTTGAAGTGATGCTAAGGCGGATTACTTTTATTAATTATTCTTTTTTATTAAGACAAAATAGCAGTCCACCAACAAACGACTGATCAGCACGACTTGGGCGCCCTTTTGGCGCATCACAAATCGCCTCAGTTGCCGGCCCTCGGTGTCGGGTCGACCGGGGTGAACACGGGGCTCATCGGAAAGACGCAACAGCACAAGTCAGACCATTTATGATAACAGACTAATTTTTTGTCTCCTTCGTTTTCAGCGTAAGTGTTCCTGTCGCTGCTCCGATCACTTCGATGGTTGCCCATCCGACGCCCGCCGGAAGCTTAGCGCCGTGCAGAAAGGCGCCCCTCCAATGCCATGTGTGCAAAGCGATGGTGGTCAACAGAAGCACTTCTCTGATGTACCACGTCAACGTCAAGTAACGCCAAATGGGCTCAACACTTAACTAAAGATTCCTATTTTATAGGGGACAAACCAAATAATTTTACACTATGAGTTGTATACGATTCTTACCGGATAATTAGGTCTTTTGGTAATACTTTAGTTTGACTTTTTTTGGGAAAATAGATATAAAAATGTTTTGGGGGCTAGGGTCGCCGATCACGAATCTAACATCCATTTCGATCCATTCCGGATTCGAACACAAAAAAGTCGATACCCTAATTTTTTAAAATTCCTTTTAACAGCAAAATGACTTTAAAACTGGTGGTTAACGACCATGAAAACGTCCCAAAACATTTTTTTCTGATAGTATTCCCGGTCTTTTCTCCTAAATGCAAAAAACCATTGAAAAAAGTAAACAGAAATCGTTTTCAAATGTTGATGATTCAGGCATCTCAAACTGCCAATCTTCAAATGTAAGCAGTGCGGCGAAGAATTCTTTTGGAATCGTCCGGCGGCGAATCGACACGCCAAACGGCACGGAGGGGACGAGTCGTTAATTGAGAACAACACGGAAAGGTGGGAGAGTTTTGTGGCAACGATGACCTCATGGAAACTGTTCTTTGGACAGAATCTTTCCGATTTTAAATCGTCACCGTCGTGAATACTTCAATTTACCATACGCAAAAGGCGTCTCGAACAGTCCAACGGTGCAGGAGCATATTTTGAACGGAATGGACGAGCAAAAATTGGAGTTGGATGGACATTTGAATGTCGCGAAGAGCGAAACGGAGGAAAGTGGGGACGAATTGGAGGAGGTGAAACAGCGGAAAACGGAAGCAATGACAAGAGGGCAACGAGCACGAACAGATTTGTAGGTCTTAGTGAAATAGCATTCTGTTAGTGAATGTTCGTTGGTTATCGAAGGCATAACGAATCACTGTTTTTGGGAAAGGTTATAAAATGCCATTAAAATTTCTTCCAAGAATTGAAAAAAAATCATAAATTATAGAAACACCCCAATGGATTAGCCAAAAATGATTCTTTCTCCATTATTAATTTGTTTGCGGTGACTTTGTGATCAACCAGGAGTGGATTTTGCTGAATTTGAGTTTGCGAAGGTCGAATCCCTGTTCAGTTAAGAAAGCATGCATTTCTCTAAAAATAAATTTCAAAAACATTAATATTCTAATTGAAAATAGCACAAACTTTTTGCTTTTTATCATTGTCCCATCCGACATCAGAACAGAAGTGCAACCAGCATTCATTAGCCTAAATTTGCCAAATAATTTTTCTTTTCATTCCCATGGGAATTGCCAACCATTCCTTCAAGCAAAGTCAGGCCCCATTTGCACTATTCTTTCCGGATGGAATCTGAACAGACCACACCGTTTTGAAGATAAAAAATACAAAGCTTAATTTGGTGTCGCTCACCGATTGGCAATAAAACGGATAAATCTTCTTTTCGGTTGAAGATAGGTGTCGACGTTAAACCATTTCATCCATTTCCGATGGGATTGATTGTGTAAATTCCATTTTAAAATGTTGAGACGGATTTGAGAAGTGGACACACGACAAACACTCGTTGTAAGGGGCAAACGAATTGACAACAACAAAGCGCAAGAAGAAAAACGACCCATTTCAAGTGTTGAAAAAAGGAACCTGTGAATGTTTATATATCGCCTACTTTTTTTTCATATAATATGAAAAGGGTTTTAAAGACCCCTTAATGATTAGAAAAAGAGAACAAAAAGTTTATTTCAGAAAAAAACGAGAGTACGGCAAAAACAACAAAATCGCTTCCAGTTTGATTTCCAACTCAAAGACGACGTCCGCGACGGCCTCGCGTTTGACGAGTCGAATCGGATGGAATCGGCGTAACATCCTCAATTCGACCGATTTTCATCCCAGAACGGGCGAGGGCACGAAGCGCCGCCTGAGCACCGGGACCCGGCGTTTTGGTTTTGGTCCCACCGGTTGCACGCAATTTGACATGAAGAGCATTAATGCCAACCTCAAATAATTTATGAGAATCAATTTGCATGCATTTAGCAGCTAAGTATAGCCAACCTGTTTACAACGTTCAGCGACATCTTGCGCGGCGAGCATTGCAGCGTACGGACTTGCCTCGTCTCGGTCGGCCTTAACACGCACACCGCCAGTGCTCTCATGAACTAAAACCTTAGAATTACCCATTTTCTTAGTAATGGCATTGTCACTATCCTCCTCAACCCTGTCACTGTTACCAATTCTTGTCCATGACGATATGATGCGAAAGCATTACGATGGTAAAGAAGATGTGTCGGCATATGCAGAACGACTTGAAAATATTACTATTCGGGCACCAGGAATTGTTTGAACAAGCAAAGAAAAACATTCGGGCGGGATGGTCTGCTGGAAAATTCTGAGCAATTCCTCAGGCTTGGAACAAGTCACAATGGCATTCGACAAATGCGTAATGCCCTCCTCAATGTGACCTTTAATATACAATAAAAAGTTATATAAAAAAATGCGCATCCAGCGACCAAGGATCGGCAGTTAGCCATGCCGCATTAAGTAATTCGGACGAGAAAACCGATCGACAAAAAAAAAGAAATTTGCTTCAGTATTTTATTAAACAAAATTTTTGAAAATAAATATTTTTCCCACATAATGGGTCAACAAATCACCACTGGAAAAACTCATAGGTGACAATCGTAAATCGCTTGCTGTCGTCTGAGAAAAAAGTAATAGCTTTTGTTTCGATTGTCGGTGCGTAATTCATGTTGTGAAGAAAAGCAAACTCGGCATCCGTATGATAGAAAAGCCACGGCATGGACCCCTGCATCGCTGTTCGAGCTCTAGTCATAGTTTCCCATTTAAGAAAATGGACAATGTTCTTTGCGTCTAACACGCGTTTTCCACCATGGTTGACCTAAAATACTGCATGTGCATTACAATATTTTTTCGGTTTAAACTTTTCCCATAGGAAAAACGCGACCAAAGTATTTATCTGATCTCAACTGTAAATTATACCAAAGCAGTGATAACGACTTCTTTCTTTGCGTCGCCAATCATGAGGCCGAGGTGCTGATTGTTCAAAAAGCCATGTTTGAAATCCAAAACCAGCACAGGATCCAAGTCGTTTTCGGGCAACCCGTTGAGCCAGCTGACAACAGAAGGCGACAAACAAAGTGCAGTCCCCACTTCTTGCGCAGTCATGAGAGGAAATCCACTAAATCATACAAAATTTTTATGTTGATAACCCAGAATGCACAATCATGGATAAAAGTTCTTATCTCAATGTAATAAAAGTATTAAGATTGTTTCTACCTTTTTGCATAATTTTTTCTTTTGTTATTGTCAGAAATTCAAAACATTTATAAGGTATTTTGAATCAATATTCCCTTTCTTGAGCAATAAAACACGGTCGAGGTCTCTTTGGCGTGGCCATCTTGGCGTCGTGGATATAATGAAAATAATTTTTCTCAAAGGCAACATAACAAAACATACTTAGTATCATTGACAGCTCTTAGTAAGCTCAATAAGCCTGCAAAATTTCAAGAAATTTGGTAGACAATAAAAGTTTTGCTTTGAACATCGTTTAATTACATCTACTAAGCGTACAAATTTTTTGAAATTTTAAAGGCTTATAGAGCAAAATATTTAGTTTGGTTGCCCTGAAAAAAGTTATACTTATACAACGATGCCAAGATGGCCACGCCAACATGACCCGTTTCGATAAAACTAACTTTGACACGAAATCATTGCAAGACCCAAATGCTGATGACCATTTCTCCCACAGGCCCAATGCGTCCTCCGAGCACTTCAAATTAAATTGTACATTTGTTTTCCATGTTCAACTGTTGCTAAACCTGAACTTCGGTTGTCGCGTCGTCGACAGCCACCGTCCCGTCAGGGTTTATCAATTTGCAAGTCGGAATTTTCTTCACATCGAAATTCTCAAAAAGCTCCCTTAAATCGAATGAAAGTTAGCAAATTAGTGGTAAATTTGTTAGTTTTACTGAATCTTCGGGTTCCCGAACTCGAGGTACACCCACGCGCCGTGATGGACTCGATACTAAAGGAACAATCATGAAGTAAAAAAACGATAGCCCCGATTGGCATACGTATTCCATAAGGTCAGAAGCAGAACGGTCGCTTGAGACGAACACAACTTCAAAATTCTTCCCCGCCTTTTTGATCTCTTCATAAAATTTCTATAAAAGTAAATTATTAAAGAAAATTTGAATAAATCCAAGCCTTGAGTTTCGGCGTGAAGGCACGGCATGGGGGCCACCAACCAGCGGAGAAATAAAGAGCAATGACTTTGTCCATAAGGTACTCCTCCGCTTGCACTTTGGAGCCGTCATTCAATACAATTTTCTCTCCAGCAAGAAGTTGCGCCATTTTTCTTTGTCAATTGAATATCTAAATAGCAAACTTTATCTAAATTTAACTCATTGTAAATGATGATGAGAATGAAATGACAGAGGTCGTTCGTTTTCATTTCTCTCTGCTTATGATTAATAATAATAATAATTGTTCGGTCCCCGTATTTAGTCAGAGACGGACCAACAGTATCTAAATATACTATTTGGGTCGTGTGATTCCGTCACAAATTTTGGCTGTTTGAATTTACGCCTGTGATTGACAGAATGCCAAATATTTATTTGTTCCATAAAAGAATTTCATTTGTAATAAACATTTGAAATTAGGGCTAGGAAAATTTGATTTCCCGGATCCGGAACCGGATTTTCAAACTGCAAAAATTTTTCGCCGGATCCGGAACCGGATTTTCATTTTTAAAAATTTACCGGTGGGATTTTTCCGGATTACGCTTTTTTGAAAAATTTTCCGGAGTCGGTTTTCAAAAAGCCGGATCCGGATCCGGTTCCGGATTTTTAAAAAATTTCATTTAATTCATAAAAAAAAATTATTTGAAGAGCAAAAAATCAGCAAAAATGACCAATTTGATGGAAAATTTGCGCAAAAAATGCCTAATTTTTTGTGATCGATTTTAAGAAAAATCTAATAAATAAAGCAACTGGGTTACGGCGGTGCCGATAGGCGCCGCCGGGAAATTTTTTTTAAATCTGGGTGTGCTTTAGTAACAGATTTTGACCAAAAGCTGGACAATTTAGGAGATTTTTAATGTTGATAGACGTCGCCGGAAAAGATTTCGAAAATCTTAGTGTTTTTTCGTGAAAATCTTTGCACTTAGAATGACCAATTTTAAGGGAATTTTAAGATAAAAAATCTACGCGAATGGGAGGCGGGTGGTGCCGATAGGCGCCACCGGCGGGCGAAATTTTTGAAAATTAAAAGTCTATTAGTTAACGGATTTTCGCCAAAATTGGTCAAGGTTTAAGTTATTGGAATACAAAATTTCGAGTAAATAATTTTTCCCAGATCAACCCATTTGTTTAAATTTTGTTTAGAAAATAGAAAAAGGCTTATTGACAAGATTTTTCGAATAATACCAAGAGTATGTGATTTGGTTCGCAAACAAAAATTATTAAAGTTTTGAATTGAATTACTTTCTGGTGGTATCGAACCAAATCAAATTTTTTTGTTTTTTGGAACAGAGGTCAACCAACTAAAGAACTAAGCCACGAATAATCCATAAATAATTCAAAAAATTAATTTATTTTGGTGCAATTTCCCACTAAAATTCTTATCTCAGTATCTTTCTTCAAATTGCCATCGTTAGCCGGATTAGGAAAAATCCGGAAATCCGGTTTTGAAAACGCCGGATCCGGAACCGGATTTTGATTTTCAAAAAATTGCCGGTGGGATTTTTCCGGATAATCCGGAAAAATCCGGAATCCGGAAAAATCCGGTGAGGCCCAAAAAACCCGGATTCCGGACCCGGATCCGGAAAAATCCGGCCGGAGTCCGGTCCGGTTCCTAGCACTATTTGAAATTATTTCTTAATGTTGCCTTTTCTTTTTTTTTATTGAATGTATGAGAGTTGCTCGATTTTTTTAACAACTCAATCGAAAGAATTTTTGTTGTTTTATTGGTTAATCGATAATCCTTTGTTATTAAGTCATAACAATAGCTAAATAACATACGAAAGTTCATTGATTAAATGTACTTCGGTTTCAATGTTTTAGTTTTGGGGTTTGAGTTAAATTAATGTTTATTATGTATTTAATGACTAATAGAAAAACTTCAAATTGTATTTTATTTTTTCATTAGGTTTTACCTGCCCTCTTAATTTCAAAAAAATTAAAAAAATATATGCAAGGCAAAAAATTTCACGGAGAAAAACAAAAATAAAATAAGTTAGCTAAATTTGGTGCTTTGACAGTCAATTCCCCTAATATTTTTGGGGGAGGGAATGTACGGCGGTTCCTGTCTGCACCGCCAGACATTCAAAACTTTCGAAACATAAAAAAATAGAATTTGAAATTGATCATTTTGGCGTAATCTGTTAGCAAATTCAATCAAAATTTTTCCTGGCGCCACCGCTGACCCTCCCTTTTCGAAATAAATGTCTCATTTCAAAGCCGAACAGCTAAAAAAAAAGCGTAAGTAACTTAGCTAAAAAAAAAGCGTAAGTAACAGCTAAAAAAAATGCCGTAAGTAACAAATATGTTGCAAACCAGGGATGGGCCAAATCAAAAAATAAAATCCAAAATTATCATATGAAAATAATCCAAAATTGAAAAGCCCAAAAAACCCGAAAGAAACCCGAAATCCGAAATTGGCCTATCCCTGCTGCAAATATTTAAATGGCATTTTTTTGTTGTAATAAAATTGGCTGAAATTTTTTCATTGCCATTCGCAAGGCGAAAAAAAATGAAAACCCCCGACCCCGAACCCGGACATTTGCTCACCCCGACCCCGCCCCTGCTGACCCCGACCCCGAACCCCGACATTTGTCAACCCCGACGTCGGGGTGAGCTAAGACCCGAAAACTCAAGGAATTTATAAAAGGGTAAAAGCGGTTGGGCACCGCGAAGCGGTGCCCGGCCGCTCGTAAATGTTTATTTAGCACAATTAAACACGGCGGTTCGATTTTGGCTCTCAGTTGCAATAAATCAAAACGCCAAAGAAAATAAAAAAGCATAAATTTCAAAAAAAAATCTGATAATTTCCCTTGTAAAAAAACAAGAGCCGATCTCGAGTCAAAAACTTACAATTGTTAAAATAA
This sequence comes from Heterodera filipjevi, assembly GCA_039877585.1. Classification (NCBI taxonomy): domain Eukaryota; kingdom Metazoa; phylum Nematoda; class Chromadorea; order Rhabditida; family Heteroderidae; genus Heterodera; species Heterodera filipjevi. The sequence continues at coordinate 2,364,537 of JBDPZO010000009.1, forward strand.
ACTTGGATTTGATAGAGGGGGTCAAAAAATGGGGCTATGCAAAATTTCAAGAAAATCGGCCAATAGGCAAAAATTTTTTCCAAGGTAGAAAATTCTTTAATTTTCATTCAATTTTTTTAGCAAAAATGGAATTTCAAGATAAAAAGTATGAAAAATTTATGCAGTTAAGCCTTTCTGGTAATGAAACAAAGCGAAAGCGGTCAGAAAGGCGTCAGGAGCGTGCTCGGAAAGGCGGTTCGACGCCAAAAAGTGATGAAATTTACCATTTAAATTTTAATTTTTGTATTCTCTTTTTTTCAGCACCAAAGCAAATTGGAGGAAGTCAAACGACGGATGTAGAAGCAACATCAACTGAAGCAGCCTTAACTGGACCATCTTCATCGGTTTTTGACCTTCGTAAGTCAAAAAAAAGTCACCATTTTTAAGGCAAATATATAATTTAGGGCCACGTTCGAGCCCACGGCCTTTATCAGCAACCCCAATCAGACGTCATGCCCGTGTCCGTCCAAAATTAGTCGAAAAGTCAACGAGCACGGGTTTGGCAATGGTGGACAAATCAGTGGGAATTGATTTTATAACTTCGGATGCCGAAACCCAAACTGAGCAATTCGAAAAGCAGTTGAAGGACCAAGAGGAGACGATCAGCTTTCTCCGACGCCAATTACAAATACAGGAAGCTTTAGTTGCTGCTTATCGCCGACAATTGGACCAAAATGCCAATGCTAGTCAACCAACTGCAGAACCAACTACAAGCACAAGTGCGTAATTCCCGCACCCCTATTTTTTCTCAAAAAATTAATCTTGTTTTTAGCAACACAAAGAGGAAGACCAAAAAAGAATGTTGAGCATTTAAAAAAGAGAAGCCGACGTAAATTGGCTGAAGAAATTACAGCGGTGATTGACCGTGATCAATCGCGATCAGCTAGCCGGTGTTCACTGGAGTGTTTGCAAAGAGAAGTTCGGCACAATTTTCAACACTACACACCAAAAAAACAAGAAAAGCAATGCCAAAACGAGTGCCGCGGTTCGGTTGAAGACAATGGGCATCACAAAACCACCACTGCTCCGAACAATTGAATTTGATCGGATAATCCCGGCCCCTTTCCATGTCTTTCAGGGCCTTGGAAATGCCATGATCCGTGAACTCGAACAGCAGGACGGATGTTTGCCGGTTGCCCAGCAGTTTTTTAGGCGGATTGGAGCGCGAAGAGAGCAATTTCGCAAAAAGGACATGACAGGGAATTCAATACGAAAAATACTGGTCAACGCCTCTGAAATGGAACAACTCTTTACGCCGGACTGGCCCAAAATAATTTGTAAAACTCTTGCGCACCTTGGCAAAATCCAACAATTTTCGAAAGTTTTTTTTCTATTTTAAAAAAAAATTCGAATCAATTTAAGGCAAACCAGTTGTCACCCAATGAATTGGATGAGTTCGAAGGATGCATCAACGAATTTAAAATTTTTTTGGCTGGCCAGGAGCGAATGCGCTTATTTCTGTCGAAGAAACCCAAGGCCCATCTTTTGCTGAGCCATTTTGTGCCCTTCGCCCGACAACACCAATTTTTTGGCCTTCTTGATGAGCAGGGTGAATTTTAAAATTTTGCCTCATTAAAATTTTCTTGGTTTTTCTAGGTGACGAGGCTTTACATTCGGTGTGGCGTAGACTCGAGCAGTGGTGGAAATGTATGCCGAGCGCAGAACAAATTCTGCAGCAATTGGAGCACCATTTTGTCAGCAACTGGCTTCTCGACACCGGCAGAATAGATGAAATGAAGCAGGTACCGGATTGGATGGAGAAACCAGCGCAACAATTTATTATAATTAAGAGACAAATTGATCAGAACGAGACAGAAGATCATTTGGACCAATCAGATGAGGGAAGTGATGAAGAAGTGCAAATTTATGTCGGCGAATAGTTTGATTTAGTTTTTTTTTCATATTTTTTCTTCACGAAAACAACAATATAAGCTTTAAAAAAATTCCGGATTTTCCAAATATTTTATTTGTCATTTTTCTCATGTATATTTATTTAAAAAACATTAAATATATAAGTAACATGCATTGGGTTCGAACCCGAGACTATTTATTTGGTGACTAAACCAAAGACCACTGAGACAAAAGTCCAAATATTTATTGCAACTGAGAGCCAAAATCGAACCGCCGTGTAAATAATATAAATTTGTCGGTGACGGCGGAGAGCACAATTATGAAGAAAACTACAAATACAAAGAATGAATGAGGGGAAGGGCAACGGTCAACATTTGCTAATCAATAGTGTCTGACAGATTAAATAGACAGACACAAAAATAGAATGAGAAATGAGAGAGAGAACAATAGAACAAATGGTAATTCAAATGTGAACTTTAATCTCGGGTGGTCATCCCCCGAACACCTCCCCTTTTAATATGTCCTCATCATTTCGGCGAGAATCGGGCAGGTGGCTGACGGCGGCGCACTGGGTATCGACGTGGCGTATCCCGAGGCGGCGGTGTCGCAGCAGTCTGATTTTCGTCCTGCTCATTCTCCGCGTTTTGCTGCTCTCCAAAGTCGTGTTCCATTGGGTCAGGCCTATTCCCTAGGTCCTGCCCGTTCTGTTGTTGTTCCTCCATCGGTGCCGTTCGAATTGGCAAATTAAATTCCTCATTCAAAAGGTATGTAACCAAGAATGTCTCGATTATTTCTTTGCACGAGGACATTCCCTCCCCTTTCAATTTTCTGAACGCACGTTTGAACGTGTCGACAAATCGTTCAGCCTGTCCATTGGACATGGGATGGTACGGTGCCGAGAACAAATGGTTGATACCATTGGCTGCTGTGAATTTTGCAAATTCAAGACTTTTGAATTGCGTGCCATTATCCGAAACCAATGTTTCGGGAATTCCATGCCGTGTAGATAAATATCGCATTTTTTCGATAGTGGCCGTTGTGGAAATTGTTGACATTTCGAATACTTCCGGGTATTTCGAAAAAGAATCCACAACAATTAAAAATTGTTTGCCAAAAAATGGTCCGGCAAAATCCACGTGCACACGTTGCCATGGTCGAATGGGTTTTGGCCATGAATGCAAATTCGTTTTGACTGGAGCCTTTGCGGCTGTTTGGCATGGCACACATTCTTTGACAAATTCCTCAATGTCTTGGTCAATCATTGGCCAAAAGACATATTGTCGTGCCAGCTGCTTCATCCTTTTCATTCCCGGATGACCTTTATGCAGCAAATTCAAAATTTTCGACTGGAAGACTTTCGGGATTATCACTCTTTCGCCATACATAAGGCATCCCTTCAAAATTGAAAGTTCTTCTTTTCTTCGGCTAAGGACCCGAACGGCTTGACTTTCTTTTGCCATTGCCTTTTCATTCGGCCAGCCTGTCGAAACAAATTTCTGAACTCGGACAATTGTTTCGTCTTTTTCCAAAGCTGTGACGAGGTCCGAAAATTTAATTGGCAAATTTGCAATTGTTTTAGCAAAATTTGTTTCAAAATCAGATTCAGCATTGATTGTGGCGATGATCCGTTCGTCTTCACTTTCATTTCCTTTGGCAATAAGGCGCGAAAGCGCGTCTGCCTGACCAAAATCATTTGTGTTGATGTATTCGATGGCAAAATCATATGCCAAAAGGATCAATGACCAACGAAGAAGTCGGTTGGCACTGCACTGCCTTATGCCCTTTTTGCTTCCAAAAATGCTAACAAGTGGCTTATGGTCAGTTTGCAGTGTAAAATGACGACCGTATATCATTTTGTGGAATTTTTGTACGGCAAAGATCAATGCCAAACCTTCCTTCTCAATCTGAGAGTAATTCTTCTCCGCCGGAGTGAGTGATTTTGATGCGTGGGCAATCGCTTTGATGGTTCCGTCAGGAAATTTGTGAGAAATGACCGCTCCGATGCCCATTTCGGACGCGTCTGCTGCAACAATGATCTCCATATTTGGGTCATAATGCGTTAGCAGCAAATTAGATGTAAGAATTTCCTTTATTTTGTGGAACGCATTTTGGCATTCATTAGCCCAATTCCAATCTGTCTCCTTTTTCAGCATATCATCAAGAGGTTTTCGTACAAACCGTAAATTTTTGACGAATTGTTGATAATGGTTTACCATACCAAGAAAGGAGCGAAGCTGGGAAATGTCCTTTGGTGCCGGCATTTGACCAATCGCATGGATTTTGGATGGATCTGGTCGACGTCCATTTTTGTCGATGATTTGACCGAGATACTTAATTTGATCACGGAAAAATTTGCACTTCGTCAATTTGACGCGGAATCCGTATGCCTTAAGACGACCAAAGACTTCCTCCAGATGCTTGGAGTGATCAGAAATGTTTTTACTGACGATGATAATATCATCTAAATATGCCGTGGCATAGTCCAATCCAGCCATCATTTTGTCCATAACTGATTGGAAGATTGCCGGGGCTGATTTCACACCGAAAGGCAGTCGTTGCATTCGGTAATTTCCTTTGTGGGTTGCTAGGCCACACAATTCCTTTGATTCATCGTCCAATTCGATTTGAAAATAAGCATCTCTCAAATCAATTTGCGAAAATATTTTGCCTCCATTTAGAGTCGCAAAAATGTCTTCCGGAATAGGAAGTGGGTATTGGCAGTCGAGAAGGGCATCATTTAAACCTGTTGAGTAATCAATACAAAGTCGTGCGGATCCGTCTGCCTTTTTAACAATTAAAATCGGCGCGGCCCACTTCAAATGTTTAACTTTGCGAATGACGTCCATCTTTTCCAATCGGTCCAATTCCCGTTCAACAATTTCCAACGAATTGTATGGCACCGGACGTGCTTTTCGGTAAACTGGCCGGACGTCTTCTTTCAGCGTTAGGTGTGCCTTCTCCTTTGTGCAGTGACCCAAGTCCTCACCGAAAATCTCTTTAAAGGACTGCTCCAGGGCTTGGATTTGGCTTTTTGTCCCAGCAATCTGAGTTGCTTCCGTAGGGATGAATTTCTCGGCCTTTCCACCACAGGGCTGGCATGCGTTAACTTTTACGCTTTCAATTTTCTCTTTAAGTTCATTCAGTAAACCGAATTCGTCCATTGTTCGGCAACTGAGTAGATTAAGTGAGCCAATTTTCGCAACATAGAATTCTTGCTCCACTTCAATCTTTCCAAATTTAAATATTCCGAAACCTTTTCCGATGAAATAAATTTTCGTTCCATCAAATGCCTTTCCTATTTCGTTGCATTTTTCGATCGGCGGTCGTCCAATTTTGACGTGTGTCTCTTCATCAATGACGTTAACGTCCGACCCCGTGTCAAGGAAAACTTGGACGGGTTTCTTGTTCACCAAAATTTCAATTTGCAATAACGAAAATGAATTCACGGGACGCATTGTCATTCCGATCCGAAGGTGACCAACGCGTTTATTTCCCCTCTTTTTGGTGTGCTGGTTTTTCCTCCACTCTTGCACGCTCTCGCATTGTCTCTCCAAATGGCCAACAAATTCACATTTACGGCATTTGCTCGTTTTGTGTCGGCAGTCGTCAGGCCGATGCATTCCTCCACATCGCCAACATTTCTTACTCGCCGAATTGTCGGTCCGAAATTTTGGAAATTGTCTCTTGGGAGAATTTTGTCGCTTCCCCTTTTGGTGGACAGCATTAACGTTTCTTGACGCGATGGGTGCTTCAATGGTTTTTGACTCAGCAATAGTGGACTGGTAATTGATCAAGTCCTCAACGACATTGTCGTAATTGACGTTGACACCATCCGCTGACAATTTTGTCAAAATTCGTTGCCTTAAGGCAGCCTCATTTGGCGATTTCAGTGCCATCAATAACATGAGACAATTAAACTGCTCTTTCTTGAGCTCATCAAATTTGAAATTAGCCAACAGCTTTCTGTGGCGATTGATGAATTGACGGAATTCTTCTCCTTCTCCCCTCACCGCTTTTAAGCATTCAAATCGGTCAATAAATATCGACTGCGGTTTTGCAAACAGCTTTTCCAGCTTTCCGGTGGTCGCGTCGAAACCAAAATCTGTTACCAGCGATGGCAACACCGATCTGCTGTATTCGCTGAAAGCTATTTCGCTTAATTTGTTCATCAAACACTTCACTTTGACTTCCTCTTTGGCCGTTGGTGCTGCACAATCGAACGCAAATTTGAATCTTTCAATCCATTCTGCAATTCGACTCTTGTCGTCCGTCGGCTCAAATGGCGAAATGTCAGGAAGAGATGGCACGAAATTTGCCTGATTTTGTGGCGGCGCAACAGCGCTTGGCGCATTTTGGCTTGCAATGAATTGCGCAAGTTGTTGAGATTGCGATTGGGCCAACTTCTGTTGCTCCGCTAACATTTTCACCAATTGGTCGATTGTCGGATTTTGTGTCATGGCGAATGCAGCGATTTCCCTTTGTATTCGTTGAATAAACCGCGCCTGGCGGAAACCTCAACCGTCTTGGTTTATCGGTTTTTTAGATGAGTAAAACCGCGCCCAGCGGAACCTCAACCGTCTTGGTATTATTGGTTTTTTTAGTCGAATAAAACCGCGCCCAGCGGAACCTCAACCGTCTTGGTATTATTGGTTTTTTTAGTCGAGTAAAACCGCACCCAGCGGAACCTCAACCGTCTTGGTATTATTGGTTTTTAGTCGAAATTCACGATTAACCGCGCCCAGCGGCTTAATCGGACAGAAGAAGTCGAATTTGATGAAGTCGGTTTCCGGCCGACGTTTCTCCGGTGATTGCTTCTTTATTTAAGCACGGGCGTCGCCAATCTGTTCGGTCCCCGTATTTAGTCAGAGACGGACCAACAGTATAAATGTTTATTTAGCACAATTAAATAATATAAATTTGTCGGTGACGGCGGAGAGCACAATTATGAAGAAAACTACAAATACAAAGAATGAATGAGGGGAAGGCAACGGTCAACATTTGCTAATCAATAGTGTCTGACAGATTAAATAGACAGACACAAAAATAGAATGAGAAATGAGAGAGAGAACAATAGAACAAATGGTAATTCAAATGTGAACTTTAATCTCGGGTGGTCATCCCCCGAACAATAATTTATACCAAAAAAGTCCGCAAAAGGGAAATATCCGCTTACATTGTGGACGACATACAATAAAAAAAGGGTCCAGTGGCGCTTTAAAACAACATAAATGAAGATCACCATAAAAATAAAATAGAGTGAGGTTGAAAAAGGTAATTTGCAGTTTGATAAAGAAAAACATCAAAGGAAAGGGGCCGCTTACATTTTTGGATTGTTATGTGGTCAGATCAGATCTCCAACATTTTTTTCAATTTGGTTCTATAACTTTGAATTGAAATAATAGACGATAGGTCTATTTTTTTTGAAAGTTCTTGTAAACTTTTTGTAGTTCTATTGATAAAAGAATGTTCGGTTTTTGAAGTTTTACACCGTGTGATAAGCCTAGAGGAATTTTTTCTTTGAGAGATATTGAAAAATCTTTTGGGGTTGAGATGGGTTTCATTTTTTAAAATTTTAAAAGCAGTTAGAAAATCTAAATATTTTCGCCTGGCTTCCAGTGTTGAAATATTTAGGTATTTTAAACGGTCCGAGTACGAAATGGGAGGAAGGTTGCACTTCCAAAGAATTTTCCTGGTGAAAAATCTTTGAAATTTTTCTAATCGGTTTATGTCTTTTTTGGCGTGAGGACTCCAGTTTTCAGTCGAATACTCAAGCATAGGTCTTATATAACTTTTATAAACTGTAATCCAGGTTTTTGATGATTTGGATTTTATTTTTTGGAATAAAGTTTTGCTTCTGAAATAGGCTTTCTGTAAAATCATTGAAATATGAGATTTGAAACTCAATTTATTGTCTATGAGAACGCCTAAGTCTCTAATAATAGCAGTTTCTTTGATGACCATGTCATTAAGCTGGTAAGGATTTTTTGAATTGTCCTTACCAAGATAAATGGTGGCTGATTTTTCAGGAGAGAATCGAAGTCCCCAGGTTTGTGCCCATTGCTGGGCGTTTTGAAGGGAATTACTGAGTTTTTGCCGTTCATGGTCTTGGGAGTAGGTCAAGTAAATTTTGGTATCATCAGCAAAAAGTTTTATTGAAATTTCATCTGGAATAACTTGGGGTAAATCGTTTATATAGATCAAAAAGAGAATGGGCCCTAGGACAGATCCCTGGGGTACACCTGATTTAATGGGGAATTCTTGAGAAAATTTCTGATTTATTCTAACTTTGAAATTTCTATTTGTTAGGAAATCTTTAAGCCATTTCAGGAGATTGCCCCTGATTCCAATTTTTTCGATTTTATGAATTAGAAGTTCATGGGGGACTTTATCAAACGCCCTAACTATGTCAAGATAAATACAATCGATTTTTTTGTTTTGAAGAATCGCATTATACCAATCTTCAAGGGTTGAAATTAGCTGGAGGGTGGTTGAACGATTTCTCAGAAACCCAAATTGATGTTCAGAAATGAGATTGTTCTGTAACAGAAAGTCAGTAATCCTTTTAGCTATTATTCTTTCAAAAACTCTGCAACATGAGCAGGTAATAGAGATCGGTCGGAAATTACTGATTTCATTTTTGTCCCCGCTTTTGTGAAGCGGTAAAACGATAGATGTTTTCCATACATCGGGAAGTTTTCCAGAATTTAAGGAAAGCTTGAATAGATCAGTTAAAGGTCTAGCGAGAATCAAATGAAATTTTCTTAAAAAGTTAAAGCTTATATTATCTGGAGATGTATTGTTTTTGTCTGGAAGGTGGGTTAAAATTTCTAAGACATCAAGTACGTTAAAATTTGAGTCAAAAAGCGATGGTTCATCTCCAAAAATAATAGGGGGAGGTTTTGGATACATGGAATTGTTTTGAAACGTTTCTGAAAAATACTTAGCAAAAAGTTCGGCTTTTATGGTGTCGTCAGTTACTATTTGGGAATCTTGAACAATCGAGGGAACATCCCATCTTTCAAAGTTTTTTCCTATATATTTAAAAATATTAAGGGGATTTTGGTCTAAAAATTTTTTTTCTTGCCTTTCTTGGAATTTTCTTATTTGGATTTTGATATAGTAAAGACGTGAGGTCCCACTACTCAGCGCCAGCCCGGGATGTTGGTCCGGGAATGTCGGGATCCCTCTTACGCGTCCGTAATTGGGCCCCTCAGGGCTAGGGAGGGAATGGAAGAAGATGTTAGATGGCCTGGGGGCGCCTCCCAGCCAAAGACCAATTGACCGGCCGCTGATCGCTGCGGTCCGACTGATTAAGCCAACTCCCCTTCCGCTGTAAATCTCCCGCCTTTTAAGCCCATCGGGATGGGAGGAGCCGCTGAGAAAAAGAGAACCGGAAGGGTGGGGGTAAAGTCCAATCCCGGCCTTACACCTCCGGCCCTCCAAAAGACCGTCCCTGGTCTTCGAGTTAATTTTTAAAGTTGAAAATGAAACCCGCCCCTTTTTGACTAAATTTTGAAAATTCATTAGGTTTATGCCGTTAATTTCCATGTTTGGCATTTTGTTAAAATTTTAATTTTTATATTTTATTATTTGTTGGTTTTTTTTAAATTTACTCATGCTGCCTTTATCCTATACCTCCCCCCCGTAACAAAGGATCGTCCCTGATCCGACAACCAAAAATCCTGTGGGATTCATGACCTCTCTTTTTTATTTGTTTATTTTATTTCCCCACTTATATGTTAGTTCTTTACTTTTAGATACGAGTGTGAGAGACAAAATTCAACTTTACTGCTTTATTAAATTAATTAGCTCCGCAGAGCTTAGACATATATGTGACTGAGCAAATTAAAGAAACTCCGCAGAGCTTATTGGCAAGGGATCAGATGAAGGCACGAGAAATGACAACTTAAGTGTTTTGGCCACTGAAACAAAATGAATTTTCGCCTTTTTGTTTGAATTCAGTTCAGTGATTCGAAATTAGTGGCCAAAACAGTATAACAGCCTCAAGCTTTTATAATTAGAGCATTTTCGGATGGTACCAAATTTGTTTATGTTTGTTTGCTTTAAAAAATTAATAGAGTCTTAATTTAGCTGAGATGGATTTGACCCTTTATCAAATTTTTATTTTTTTCGAATGATTTTTTAACAAAAAAAATAAAATAAATATTTGGCCAATTTATTTATTTATTTGAAATATATATGTTATGTTTACTTAATTTTGATTTTTCCATAGGAAATAACCAAAAATGATTAATAAATATGTTTTGTCAAATATTTTTTTTCTATTTTTATTTTTATTAAAACAAAACAAAAAATAAAACGAAAAATAATTTGTTTTTTTCCTCTATTTTCTTCATTTTTCCAATTTTTTTCACATATTTTTATTGGCATCACAGATTGCACACACAATCTCTGTTTGTTTCCATATTTTTGCACCATAAATGGTATGCCCATCATCATAATTAATAAATAACCTTTTTATTATTGCGTCTAATTTGTCACTCTCTTTCTTTCCTTCTTTTTTTGGTACGTCATAAAGGCAAAAATAATAACTACAAATTAATGCAATGCCAATTTTAGCAGCAAAAAACAAATGAAAAAAAGAGAGGACAAAGAGAGAGATAAAGATACTAGCGATGCTTCCACACATTCCGAAGAGAGTAGCAAAGCCCCGCAGTACCGTATGCCGGCTAATGATCTCCGAAGGGAATTCGTGAAAACCCCGGAGGGTGGGGGGGGGGTAATGCTAATTATTTG